>SRLM01000733.1:195301-237063 GCA_015708895.1 Populus ilicifolia
TATATATCCTTTTTAGTGGGATGTAAATTGATTTTTGGCAACGGAAGGGGTCCTCTTGGACTCCTAGTAGTAAAAGAATTCGAGATTTCATATTTTTTAGATCTGAATTTCGATACCTCTGTAACCAGCGTCTGCTTTTCATGTATATGAGGCATTGGCTTCCGAGCTTTAGTATCATGGTCTGCTCTTCAAGATTAAAAAAAAATTATGTGCATCAAAATGAAAAAGTGGTTTTAAATATTTTATTTATTTTATGGGAATAATTTTTTTTAATTTCACTGTTGTTAATATCTCTTTATCAGTTTATTGATTGTACATTTAAAAATTCATTTATTTTATTGCTTAAAAATATCCTTACATTTCTCGATTAAAAAAATCATATTAGAGTGAAACACGCTAACAATATTGTTTTATTTTTTTACCATATTAAAAATTAACTTGAGATTTTACATGTTTTTATTAAGGTATATAATCTTTTTATTTTATTTTATTATATGTAAACATTAATTTTTTAAAATTTTATTATTCAAATCAAGTTTATAATTTTTTTCAATAATAGTAATAAAATTAATTTGATTCTAGTCTTTCTTCTTTTGATTTTTGATTTGTTTCCTTTTCCTTAAAGTTTCTTATAATTTTTAATCTATCATTGACATCAAGTTCATGATTTTTGTTATTTCAACAACAACTATAGTGGTAATAATAATACTAATAATTTGAACTGTTGTGATTTTAGTAGTAGGAATAGGACTAATAACAGTAATAGCAAAACTAACAATGTTACTAATAGTAATAATAACGATAATATTAATAGTTTATTATGATAGCAACAGTGGTGGTGGTGGTGGTGGTGGTGATAATAATGGTATCAATAGTAATAATAGTAACAATAATAATAAAAACAATAATAATACAAATGTATATTAAAGATTATTCCACTTAACTGGAAAATATAGAACTAAAAGGAATTTCAGATGAAAGTCTTGAAAATTCTATTGAGGATAGTTAGGAAAATATATAATAAATATATATAATATTAACAAAATAACACGAATAAAAAACTCCAATGCATAAAAGAAAATGTATAGTCTCTTAAGTGCAGGGACCAAAACAATAATTTTTCAAAAACAAGAACCAAAATATAATTTTATCAAAATTAGAGGACCAAATTATAAATACATAACGATAATGAAATCGCACCCATAAACCACCCTCAATTCTGTCTAGAAACAAACCAAGGATCGAAATGTAATTTTTTTAAAACTCATAGACTAAATGTAAACTCCTAAAATTATAGGATTAAATTGAAATATTTCAAATAAATTATCAAATTAAGATTCATTATCCTTGACAAATATTTCAAATAAATTATCAAATTAAGATTCATTATCCTTGACCTCACAAGAATAATTCCCAGAATTCCAAAATATGTTTTAGGGGTTAAATTCTATTTTTTTAAAATTCAGGGACTAAATTATAATTTTTATAAATCAAGGACCAAAATAAAATTCCATCAACTTCAACCTTAAGACCATTCTATCCAGATTTTTTTAAAAAATTTAAACAAATTTCTTAACCCGTAACAAATCAATTAACAGGTTTTTATTTTTAACAACACTCCTAAAATTAATCATTTAATCTTAAACCCATAATATTCATGAATCAATCTTAATAACATAAACTTCAAATTACATAACATATATCATTAAATATAAAAAAATAAGGATAATGTAGTTAATGATGCATTATCTAGGAGGTATGTTCTTCTTTCTACTTTAAATGTATAATTGTTGGGATTTGAGTATGTGAAATATTTGGATACCAATGATAGTGATTTTGGTAACATGTATAATGCTTATGATAAGTCAACTTATGGATAGACTTGATGATTACTTGTTTAGAGAAAATAAACTTTATGTGCCTAATAATTTTATGCATGAATTACTCATACATAAAGCTCATATGGATGGTTTAATGAACACTTTGGTGTTAGCAAGACTCTGTAGGTTTTGTATAAACACTTTTATTGGCCTAAAAAAGACATGTTGTCCAATGCTCATTTACATGTACCCAAGAAATCTTGAGTTAACATTTTCATGGATTTTGTTGTAGGTTTACTTAGATAAATAAAGGGTACAAATTTTATTTTTATGGTTATAAATAGGTTTTCTTTAATGAAATAATTTATATCATGTCATAAAATTGATGATACAATCTAAATTGCTAATTCATTCTCTAGAAAGATATTATAACTTTATAAGATTCCTAGAAGTATATTTTTGATTGTGATGTCAAGTTTTTTAGCTATTTTAAAAAGGTTTTATGAGAAAAGTTTAAAACTAAATTTTTGTTTTCAATTATATGTCATCTATAAATATAAATAGTAAATATAACTTTAATTACTCTATCGGGTACTATCATTTAAAAGAATCTGAAAAATTAGAAGGATTGTTTCTTATTTATTGAGTTTACATATAAGAAGAGTGTATATTTTACTATAAATCATTTACTCTTTGCTATTGTTTATAAATTTAATCTACTAATGTTTTTGAATATAATTCCTTACTTATTGATTAAATGATCAGTTTTGATGATAATAAAAAAGCATATATGATAAGATAAAGACACTTTACAAGAGTGTTTGACAACACATAAAAAAAAACAATATGCATATAAAACTAACAAAGATCATATATGTGTTTGTTTTTAACAAAGTGATTGAGTTTTGGTGTGCATGAGAAAGAAAAAATTTCTAGCCAATAGGATATTTAAGTTGCAATCTAAAAGAGATGATTCATTACAAGTTTTTGAATGAATCAACAATAACGCATGTAAAGTGGATTTTTTATGAGAGAATTGTGTTAATGCTATTTTTAATATTTTTGATTTTCTCTATTTAATGTAGGTGATGATTTTGAATCGAATTATTTTAAGGAAAGGAAAAATAATAAGAACCAACAAACATCACTAAAAGATCCATTAGAAATTCAAATTGGATCAATTATAAGGTCAAAGACTAAGAAGATTAAAATGACCTTCAATGAGATAATTCAAAATATTTGAGTCAAGTTTCAAAACTTTAACAAAGGATGAAAAAACTTTAATTAATATGATTCATGTAAAGAAATGAGATCTTTATTTAATTTAAACATGATACAAAGCTTGGTAACAAAAGGGGAGGTGATAATGTTAGTTTCTTTATGGTTTGTGGACTTCTTATAAGGCAAACCTCTTTATTTTATATAGAAAAATATTTTTGACAATAGATGATTTCTTCATTTTGCAAGAAATCCTAACTTTTTAAGGCTTCTTAGTTGACGATTAGGAATTAATTACTCCACAAGAATTCCTTTTTATATCAAGTCAAAGTCGAAAACATTATCCTCTTATTTCAAAGACATTAAAGTCAATGATTAGGGAGTTTAACTTGTAAAGTTTTCCTAATTGTTTAAGGTCACAAAAGATTAGTAATAATTTAATTTTACAAGTATTGTATTAAGTTGATAGTCCGAGTTTTCTATGAGGAACATTTAACAACTTCTTTCTCTTTAAAGAAAATATATCGTAACATGTTATTTTACTTAGTTTTGGGGTTTTGTTATTTATTTTATAACTTTAGGTTATTTTTAATTAGACCTTAATATCACCCTATTAGTCTATTAGGGTTTAGTTATTTTGTAAACTATAAAGACTCTATTTACGGGTAAAATGATTTATTTTGGATTTTTTTTAGAATGATATTGTATGTGCAAGGTTTCTTATATTTTTAGTTTTTCATAAAAATGTTCGGAATTTATCAAAGATTAACAACCTTTGTAGTGTTCATCCTTATACTTTGATTTTCCGGTAAAGTAATAATTGGGTTGGATTTTTTATGAATATGATTTTTCCTTTCTTGGTTTTTTTTTTTTAATTTTGATCATGGGTTCCAGGGTCTTACCCTTCAAGTTTGCATTACCCTTGTTAGAAAGAGGAAAGAGAGGGGATCACTATATCCGATGGTAGAGAGAGAAAAGGTCATTATTAACATTGATTCCATCCATAAAAAGATCTATTATCATATCAATGAGTTTCGTTCAATGAAAAAAGTTTAATTTGGGTGTTATTTCACCTTAACATTGCTTGCATAGATGGATATAACGTCGAATAGTTTTTAGGTTTCGGGTTGATTTTTATTTTGAATTGAGTTTTAAGTTGTTTAAAGGCATAAATAATTTTATCTATATTTTTATATTATTTTTAGATGTTATTGAGTCAAACAAGATTGAAAACTATTTTTTTTTTAAATTGAAAACCCACTATCCTAATTTTTCGACGATTCTCTAGTCACTAGATTCTTGGCTTATAGACGACGTGTTATCTATAAGCTCAGAAAATACGTTGTCTATATGAGTTAACAACATATTATTTGCATATATAGATGACACATTACCCCCTATACAGATTGTATACAGTCTGTGTTGTCTTTTTAAAAATAAAAATATAAATAAAGGTGCATGATGCATCATATGTCCTCTATTATTTGGGAATTAAAGCCTCTTTTCATGGAAAGGTCCCTATAAGTGGCTTGATTTTTCTTTTTATGTGTTTTTCATAGTTATTAATCCTAATTTAGAGCAAGAACTCAAGATAAACCACGAGCTAGGCAGGTTAACTATGATTTTTTTTTAATAAAAGATCAAAATGACATCATTTTGTGTTTTTTAAAAGTTAACAGGTTTTAGACTGGGCTTTATCTAGATTAACTCTAGCTTTTGAACAAGTCATGCCATGTCAATTACTTTTTATTTTTTTAAAACATAACTTGATCTAGGCTCTGGTTATCCAGGTTACGGTATCAACCAATCGTATTGATACAAGTTTTATAAAGATAGTATTTTCAATCCCTTAAACTTAAAAAAATATTATATAATCCTCTTTTAATATTTTATTTTTCTAATTTGGTGCAATAAAAGCATCTTTTTTATCAAATATTTTTTTTAAATAGGATTTTTTTTAGTCCTACAAGCTACTCATGTTTTTTTTTCTTTTTTTTGAAAATCTTCTTTTTGATTGTTTGTAAATAAAAAAAATCTCATGCACTAGTTGGTGTATAATTAAATAAAACATAATTCTAAAAATAAAAAGTTGTTAGATTGAGCCGAGTGAACAATATAAATAATAATTTTAATAGGTTAATCTAAATTAATTTAGTTTTTTATTTTTTATTTTAATTTAATATTTTTATTATTTAATATTGAATTAATTAAAAATTAAAAATTATAATTTTTTATAGTTTTTTTTTGTTAACATAATCCAAGTAACAATTTTAATTGATTATTTCAGGTTTATCAATAATGTTTTCAATTATAAGTTTTTTTCTTAGCGTGAACAAATTCTCACAACCCTTTTACCAATAATTAACTTATTCGCACAGCCAATTCTCTCCAGGCACAATGGGATCTCCTTCGCGGCACATGCCACTCGAGCACTCCCTGCTGTGCCCTCCAACACACGACACAAACTTGTAGGCAAAACCGAAGGCGAGCCCCAACGTCTTATAAAACAAAAACGGATCGGCAGCATGCCACGTGGCAACAAGCAACGGCCAGATTCATTTGGACCTCCCACCGATTATTTATTTATTATTTATTTATTTCCCTCTTGGTGCATGGGTTTCTCCTGGCCTTAAGAAGGCGCTCTCTAGCCACGGGGAGACAGAGAGAGAAGGAAATCAAGGTTTAAGCAGGAAGGAGAGGTCAGGATTGCTCCCATATCTCCAAAAGGGCAAATCCAACAAGAACACTTATCCTATCCCTTCTTTTCATTGAAAAGCTACCTAATCTCACCAGATTTTCCCTTCTCGCCCCTCACTCGTCATCAATGGATATTCTTAATTTATTTAGCTAGTTTGCTCTCTCCCCCTCCTCTCTACACGCTTCCTTTCTTGGGTTTTCTTTAGCTCTGATAACAACACCTACTCTCATCAGGTTCATTGTTTTCTGGGAAAAAAAAGGGTATCTGAAATTGTGTGCTGCCGACACACACACAGGTTTTTTCTTCATCTTTTCTCCTCCTATTTCCAGTGCACAGCACGCAGCTCTGGTTGAAGAGGAAGAAGAGAAACAATGGCGCCAAGGTCAGGGAGGGGGAAATCAAACAAAGCTAGAGCAGAGCGGAAAAGGAAGGAGGAGAAATGTGATTATACTACCTGTTTTTTTCTCTTTTTTTTTAATTAATTATTCCGACATTGATATATGCTATTATTATAAATTAACTTGATTTGCAGCTGTTCCTAGTGTTGTTGATGTCACCGTGATCACCCCATATGAATCGCAAGTTGTGCTCAAGGTGGTGCCGCTACTCCTGGTATTTTTAATCATTTAATTTCTTGAATATTTTAAGCCCTCTAATCGATTATCTGGGCTCCTCTTGAAGGGCATCTCCACTGATAGGATACTTGATGTGAAGAAGTTATTGGCTGCAAATGTGGAGACATGTCATCTCACAAACTATTCCTTATCTCACGAGGTTTTCTACCATTTCTGTCCTCTGTAGAGCATGTGTAGAGAGTTTATTAGTAATATTGTTTTTAACCTTTTTTTTTCTTTTTTTGTGTTTTTAGGTGAAAGGGCATGGGTTGCATGACAGAGTAGAAATTATCTCCTTGAAGCCCTGCCTGCTCAAAATCATCGAAGGTTGGTGAAGCTCCTTGCCAAACAACATCTCCCTCTCTCTGATTTTTCTTTTTGAAAAAAAATTAATTTTAGAGGAATTTACAACTTTTTTTTTGGGTAAATACATCCAAAAGAGCAAGGAACACTGAGCTCTAATTGTCGTATTCGCCATCCCATCATCCCAATCAACCGTATTAAAATAATTTGGACACAAAAAGACAGTTCTCAGCTCTCATTGGAGACTCCCAAGGGAGAGGTCACCATGGAAGTTGCACGAAATGTAGGGACATGCACCGAGCTCATGTCACGTGAGGTGGGTCCATGATAAAAAGGATCTTGACAAAATCTCATGTCCTGAATTGTAATTAGGTCAAGGGAAAACGATCTCGCAGTGATACCAGCAACTAGCGAGGATGCTTGTCTTCAAGGTCCTTTCATGCTTTATAATCTTAGATCATAAGTGTTAAATCCGAGTAAGTTTGTTTTAAGAATTTTTCAGCCGATTGATTTTTAAATTGTTTTTATTTAAAAATAAATTAAAATAATACTTTTTATTTAAAAATTATCTTTGATAATATGACATTAAAATAATCTAAAAAAGTAAAAAAAAACTAATTAAAAGTAATTAAAAAATCATTTAAAGTTTTTATAAAAATGATTTTAAAATATAAAAACAAATAAAAATTTAATTTTTCAAATATAATTTATAATGTGAATTTGCGAGCTTGATGTTTAGACACCTTCAACACTTAGTTACATGTTTATACACTTTCAAGTTTTTATTTTTTAAAAAGATTTTTAGGTATAAATAAAGATGATTTCAAAATTTATCTTATTTATTTTTATGTTTTAAAAATATTTTTTTAATAGTTTTTTTTATATTTTCAATCATTTTAATATATTAAAATTAAAAATGATTTAAAAAATAAAAAATTATTATTTTAATATATTTTCAAGTAAAAAACATTTAAAATATTTTTATTTATATATAAAAGTGACACAAGTTAAGCTACAAAATCTCAATAAGTATCTTTAATTTTGGTTAGCTTCTAATGATTTTTGTTCATCAATGAATGTAGCCATACTTTGTTTCTTCAAATTAAGAATATATAAATAATTTCCATTTGCTCAATGATTGTAGCAAAACAAGGGGAAGAAAGAGGTTTTGAGTTTGAATCCCATGTTTACCGATTCATGATTAATTTCAAAATAAAAGGTAGGGAAAATTATATTTTCATCCTTGTAGATTCACTTTGTCTTCTATAATTAAATCTTAAAAAGGACTATATTGAAATTTTATAAATACTGGGTCTGGTAATGAGAAAATAAAAAAATAGGGATCAAAGTGGAATATTAATGAATATACAGGGAATAAACTGTAGTTTTCCATAGAAGGTAGCAAGATTACAGATGAGGGCAACGACAAAAACAAAGTTGTTACGTGCAATGCAGTTCACATGTCAAACTCTAGTTACCATATGCTTCCCATTTTCCTTTTCATTTATTTTTTAAACCATGAATTTCACATGTTATGGTTTTGCAACTAAAATAATTTGTATGGAAATTATAATTTATTATTGTAATTAGTGCTCTATAATTATTAAAAAAATGCAAGTAATTTAAGCCATTTGAGTCAATAATTTTTTAGAAAAAATAAGTAATTGAAAAAAAATAAAAAATAAAAAATAAAAAATGACAAATCTCATGCAAAACTGAACAATTAACTAGACGACAAAAAAATTAATTACTCAAAAAACAAAAAAGACTTGAATATCATAATGAATTCTTAAAAATGTTTAATTTAAGTAAAAAATAAAATAAAATAGATAAAGTAAATCTGAGTAAATGTTTTTCCCCAATAATTATCTGACAATTTTATATCTGAATGTGTCCAGCGAGTGAAAGAAAAGAAAATGACTAAAACATTACCCGACGCTGTGAGTTAATTTACACACCTTGCCACTGCGCTTTTGTAATTGCAGAGGACTACACAGAGGAGTCGCAAGCCGTAGCTCATGTACGGAGGCTGCTGGACATCGTGGCCTGCACAACCAGGTTCTCCAACAAATCCAGGAGACCGTCACCGTCAATATCACAGTCCAAACGGTCTAACAGTTCTAGGTCTCCACGGACCAGTACTCCTGCAACGCCACTGTCCGACGATGCAGCATCCGAAACGACGTCGGTGTCGGCCGCAATGTCGGAGAGTATGGACATGGCGGCGATTCACCCGACGCCGAAGCTGTCTGAGTTCTATGACTTCTTCTCCTTCTCTCACCTCCCGCCTCCTATTCTCGGTAATTAATCAATTGCATTTTTAGCTTATTTTCCTAGGCTTGTCTTTTTTATCTCTTTTTTTTTTTATTGTGTTAATTAGTTGTTAACTTTATATTATTGACGATGTTGCAGATTTGAGACGATGCAGTGAGGTTAAGGATGGAGAGGAAAGGTCACGACCGGGTGATTATTTTGAATTTCAGGTTCATCGTCTCCTTTATTTTCACTTTTATCCTCAAGTTTTGAAATTCTGTAATGTTATCCTTATAGTTTCTAAAACTTTCCAACATGACCCCTGACCGTTAAATATCTTCCTTTTGAATTTAGTTTTTTAGTAGGGAATAAGCATTTTTGCATGAAATTACAAGGTAATATGCGAATTAAAATGAAAGAAATGTGATGAAAACTATGAAAAAGGTAATATGCGAATTTTAAATTATAGGATAGAAGCATAACATTGATGAATCTACATCGGGCTAAAATTTTCAAATAAGGACCAGTTTGTAAATAAAAATAAATTAGGGACTAAACTATTCTTTTGAAATTCAGACACTATAAGAAAATTATCAAAGACTCCACTTCATTACTAAATTTTTTGCAACTAAATAAATGAATATAATAAATCATCTCATCTCATTACATTACATTATGTGACACCAAAGATGCCCCGAGTGCGAAAAATGTAGATTACGCGCATAGAAATTTAACTTTTCATGAGCTTGTGGCTTATCAATCCTTTGTCATGGCAACTGAAGCTGCATTGATGTGATTGATATATTCCAGGTTAAGATATGCAATGGAAAGCTAATAAAGGTGGTTGCTTCAGTAAAAGGGTTTTATGCAGTGGGAAAGCAATTTCCCCTAAGCCATTCCGTGGTGGATCTTCTTCAAAATCTCAGCCGAGCTTTTGCCAATGTTGGTTTGCTTTCATCCAAGTTCCAGCCCTTCTCTTTTGTTGCAATTGTTTTGAAATCAATTGGCTTGCTATTTGCCTTCGGTTTGTAATTGATGGATGTGTTGCTGTGGTTACTACAGGCATATGATTCCCTTATGAAGGCTTTTGTAGAGCATAATAAGGTCAACTTCTTATACTCATTTAATATAATATAGGCTTTTGCCATAGACATCATTACTGTTTTGAAGGCAAAAAATATGTGACATCTTTTGTTTTCGCTTCTTCCTTTCCAGTTCGGTAATCTTCCTTACGGATTCCGCGCAAATACATGGCTAGTTCCTCCATCTGTTGCGGACTCTCCATCAAGCTTTCCATCCCTTCCTGTAGAAGACGAGAGCTGGGGTGGCAATGGTGGAGGGCAAGGAAGATATGGTGGGTATGATCTTCGACCTTGGGCCACTGATTTCGCGATATTGGCTAGCCTACCATGCAAGACAGAGGAGGAGAGAGTGGTGCGAGACCGGAAGGCCTTTTTGCTTCATAGTCAATTTGTTGATGTTTCAATTTTTAAAGCTGTTGGAGCGATACAAGGTGTTATTGATTCCAATCTTCAAGCAAGAGATACAATTTCAGGCTCTTTCTTGCTTGAAGATCATGTAGGAGACTTGTCCATAGTTGTAGAACGTGATGCAGCAGATGCAAGCTTGAAGACTGTGGTCAAAGTCAACGGCAATCACTTCTCTGGTATCCCTGCAAAGGAAATTGCTAAAAGGAATTTGCTTAAAGGGGTAACGGCAGATGAGAGTGTAGTTGTTCATGTAAGTATAGTTTCGTTTCCTTCTTCGCCCTTCAAAGCACCATCATTCCACCTTCACTTGCATTGACATGCATGCAGTAGGACAACCTGCTATTACAAAATTGGATGTGCATCCATGGAAAAGCGCCTCTGACAATAACAATTTTGGGTTCCATCTTATTTAAGGAAATAAGCTGTCTTCCAGTTCTGATCTTATCACTCTCCCCCTCCCCTTCCTCTCTTCCCTGCTGGAACATTTCTATTTGTGCTGCACGACAGTCAGCATGAGGACTCATCTTTCCATTCTAAGTTCATCATTATCGGATTTTTGCACGGTCACATTATGCCAGGTGGCATTAAGATTTCTTCCTGAATCGACATCCTCTTTAGCTTCACCTCCTTGCAGTGCTTCCAAACTGAAACTCCATGATTTAGTACAGCCAATTAATCTTTGTTGCACATGACCAAATGATCATCTCAACTGGGTTAATGTCTTCATTTAGAATGGCAGAAGCAAAGTTATATGTTTATATTTGTTCTGTATTTCAAAAGTACATAAATAGACTGCCGAAACAACAGCTTTAATTTCTGCAGGACACCTCTTCATTGAGCACTGTCATTGTAAGACTTTGTGGATACACTGCAACAGTGAAAGTTGTTGGCAATGTGAAGAAGAAAAAGTTTGATGCTCAGGATATTGAAATTGATGATCTACCAGATGGAGGAGCTAATGCTCTTAATATTAACAGGTTTGAGCTACAAGCTAGATTTCTAGTCAACCTAATATCAGTGTTTGGAAGATTGTGCCCTGTTGGATGCACATAGGATATACATGCTAATTCTCAGAAATTGTGGAATTTATTCTGGTAGCCCAGGTCTTATCCGTTATGAGTCTCTTGTTTGAGTTGATTGTATTCAGAGTCAAAGTGTTAGTGTTGTTTCTGTAGATTATTGTGTAAAAGATATTTAAAACTGCAAGCTTAGGATCCCTGTTGAAAGGACAGCAAATTAGATTTATGATATTTGCTGCTCAGGATCTGCATGTCAGATTGCTTTCTAGTCCTAATTTGACGACCAAAGCAAACACATAAAAGCAAAAGCTTGAAACATCTCTTAAGAGCATGTTTTAAACTCCTGCTTAAGGAATGAGGAAAACATAACACTAAAAAAGTGAGTTAGCTTTTCTTCCTTTAATATGTGAATATTTCCATGATATATAAGTGTCCATTCTTCTAGCAAATGGCACTAGACCCTGTCAATTGCTAGGATATTCAAGAAAGAAACAAATGGCTATAACGTGTCCTTCACCTGTCGAAAAAATTTATATAGTTTCTTCTAGCACATGGCACTAGACCCTGTAAATTGCTAGGACAATCAAGAAAGAAAAAAATGGCTATTATGTGTCCTTCACTTGTCAAAAAAATTTATTTAGTGTCCCATCCTTCGGTTTCCTTATCAGATCTGAAAATTTTTCATCAGACATTACAAAAATAAGTTTGAAGTAAAATAACTTGTTTTCAAAGACTATAAAAGTTGACATTAAAAGAAAAGATAATCATGCAATTACTTTATTTCAGGAGTCAATTCTACGTTTACTAAAATCTAAAATTATTTAAATGCATACTGAGAGTACAAGATTTTTTAAAGGAAGTACTCTTGATTCATGTACATGTTTTCATCATGCACTATGGACTTAAAGGGATAAGCTATCCAAACCTTCTTGCAGTTTAAGGGTGCTGCTGCACAAGTGTTGCAGTGCTGAAGCATCTCTAGGACAGTCTTCTCACTCTACTTTGGAAGAGTTAGAAGCATCTAGATGTCTTGTTCGGAAAGTAATTAAAGAGAGTTTAACCAAGCTAGAGGAGAAGCCAATTGCTTCAGAAAGGTCTATTAGATGGGAACTTGGCTCATGTTGGTTGCAACATCTGCAAAAGCATGAAGCTTCAAAAGATACCCATTCTAAAAGCCCTGAGGATAATAGTGAGAACGAACAAGCTGTGAAAGGTCTTGGGAAGGAATTCAAATTTTTGAAGAAG
This sequence comes from Populus ilicifolia, assembly GCA_015708895.1. Taxonomy (NCBI): domain Eukaryota; kingdom Viridiplantae; phylum Streptophyta; class Magnoliopsida; order Malpighiales; family Salicaceae; genus Populus; species Populus ilicifolia. The sequence goes on from SRLM01000733.1 coordinate 207,962, forward strand.
AGGGATATGAAGCCTACTGTGACTTCCACACATGGTAGAGAAGAAATTGAATCTGGCCTGTGCAGCCAAGCTATGGGAATTAATGCTGGACAACATAGCAATGATGAGTCCAACACTGGGTGCGAATTGAGGAGATTGGTTTCTGAAGAAGCGTTCTTGCGTCTGAAAGAATCTGGAACTGACCTTCATTTAAAGGTTGACTTGTTTTGTCATTTTCATTGTTGTTGTTGTTGATGTTGTCTTTATTATGACCTAAGTTTTCTTTATTGTTATTTCTGAGTCGAATTGTATTTTCTTGCAACAGTCAGCAGATGAGCTTCTTCAAACAGCATACAGATATTATGATGAAGTTGCATTGCCTAAGCTGGTAATATTTAATTTATGCAGTGTCTTACTTTGCTGACTAGAGTTTTAACAGTTTATAATCCAGATCTTATACTTTATTAGGTAACAGATTTTGGCTCCCTTGAACTTTCACCTGTTGATGGTCGCACGCTGACTGACTTCATGCATTTTAGGGGACTGCAGATGCGCTCTTTGGGAAGGGTGGTGAGAAATCTCTCTCTCTCTCTCTCTCTGCATGCGTGCGAGTGTGAGCGTGAGAGTGAGCGCGTGCGCGCATGGGTGTGTGTGTGATACTGTTCAATGACTTTATGATAATCAGTCCTCTTGCTATACTTTGAACCGATCTATGTAGATGCAAGTTTTGGGCAAAAGCCACAGTAATATCCTTGCAAAATTCTTCACTGTCTTATGCTTAAGTAAGCCGTTTTGATTTTGTTGATTCTAAACTTCTTGCAATCAGGTTGAACTTGCAGAGAAGCTTCCTCACATACAATCACTTTGTGTTCATGAGATGGTTACTCGAGCTTTCAAGCACATACTTAAAGTGGTTATTGCATCTATCAACAATATATCAGACTTGCCTGCAGGCATAGCTTCATCCCTAAATTTCTTGCTTGGAAGTTGTGGGGTTGAAGGCAGTGATCAAACAGTGAAGGATGACCATGCTCTCAAATTGCAGTGGTTGCGAACATTTCTTTCCCAGAGATTTGGTTGGACACTGAAAGATGAATTTCAGCATTTGAGAAGGCTTTCAATTCTTCGTGGACTTTGCCATAAGGTACTGATTGTTCTTACTGCTGTTGGCTGCTGCATATGTCCCAATCATGGTTTTTACAATAAATTCCCCTGCCAGGTTGGATTGGAGTTGGTTCCAAGAGATTATGACATGGAATGCTCAAACCCCTTTAGGAAATGCGACATTATCAGTGTAGTTCCTGTGTGTAAGGTGTGAATTTGTGTTATAAATCTCTCAAAAATTCTGAGCACATGGAATTTCAACCTAAATTTGATATGCACAACGCTTTACAGAATGTAGGATGCTCTTCAGCTGATGGACGGACTCTGCTGGAGTCGTCGAAGGTTGCTCTTGATAAAGGAAAGCTTGAGGACGCTGTTAATTATGGAACGAAGGTAATAATATCCCATTGAATCTGTATGTTAATGCTATATGAATTCCTTTTTTCATTTAGGCATCATTTCGTCTCAAAATATGTACTGCTTCCATTCAAGGCTCTAGCAAAGATGATAGCTGTATGTGGTCCCTATCATCGGACTACTGCCAGTGCTTACAGTCTTCTAGCTGTTGTTCTCTACCACACAGGAGACTTTAATCAGGTAACTAATATTCTCTTTAGCATTTTCTTTCATTTTAGGGATTTGATTTGTTTCCTTTACGAAAAGTTATGTCTATAATTAGAGTAGTGACTGAAAAAGACATAATAGAATGATGCTTCAAATTGGTTGAACTGCACATGAATGGTATTCTCGACTTCTATAGAATGGTTATTTGAAAAGCTGGAAAGTTGAACACGGAAGCAGCTGGAGTTATGCTAGATTTTTATGAACATGTTTGGTACTTCAGTTTGAAGCATTCAGTAGAAAGTTCAAATGTTTTCACTTATATGAAATTATTATGAGCTTTAGCTACATCAGACAGTTTTTTGGCATCTTTATCTATCTTATTGAAATATTATATGAATCTAAAGAAAGCTACTTTTTGGTTTCTTTCATTTGTTAGGCTACTATATACCAGCAAAAGGCTTTGGATATCAATGAGAGGGAACTTGGTCTTGATCATCCAGATACAATGAAAAGCTATGGTGATCTTTCTGTGTTTTATTATCGTCTTCAACACGTTGAGTTAGCTTTGAAGTAAGTTCAAAGTGATTACCTTGCTCACCTTTGATTATTGATGTAGTCATTCCAAATTAATGATATCATAACTACCAGAGATTTTCCAAATCTAAATTTATGGTGAAATTGTCCCTACTGGTGTTTGTTGTAATTAACTGTTTCCATGAAAACAGAGTTTCTGTAAATTTAAAATGTTAATGGAAATCTGCCCCCTCATCTATGTGATCATAACGTATTCATTAAGTGATGTGCACACTCTGTAGTTCTGTTGTTGGACTTCTTGGAGTCTCTGATTGAACTGGATAAATTTCAACAGATATGTGAACCGTGCTTTATTCCTTCTTCAATTTTCTTGTGGTCTGTCTCACCCTAATACCGCCGCCACATACATCAATGTGGCTATGATGGAAGAGGGCATGGGAAATGTTCATGTTGCTCTCAGATACCTGCATGAAGCTCTAAAGTGCAATCAAAGATTGTTAGGGGCAGATCACATACAGGTTCTTTTCACTCACTAAATAACACCATGCATGCTAATCTTGTCAAGAGGTGGACATTTTTATTTTACACTTATCTACAACTTATGAAAAAGGATAAGAATGAACAAACACTTCTATTTACCTTCCTTTTCTTGGCCTGACAGACAGCTGCAAGCTACCATGCTATAGCCATTGCTCTTTCTCTGATGGAGGCATATTCCTTAAGTGTTCAACATGAGCAAACGACACTCAAGATACTCCAGGCAAAACTTGGAACGGAGGATCTTCGTACTCAGGTAATGGAAAATATGTAGTCATGATCTAATTTACATGACTTTCCTTTTGGTAAAAATACATATAAATAATACTAATAAAATAAATAAATAAGTAGAAGGATATTTGTTTACACAGACTTGTTTTCCATTGGTCGGTGCGGGCATGCCTGGAACTGCTTGATTCAGCTATCTTTAGGATTTTTGCAATTATTTTGGAGTGTTCAGCCTAGTTCCTGCATTCATGCCCATATTTTAAGGGTCTAGAACCTGGATAACTTTGTTCATAATCATAATTTTTTTTTTTTCGTTTTGTTGTGTCGGTGCTGTTTGCTTATAATTTTCTGTTGTCAATCTGCGAAACTCATCATTAATATCTGCGAGTCTGTAACTCATCAAGGTGCTGCGTTTTTTAATGCAGGATGCTGCTGCATGGCTTGAATATTTTGAATCAAAAGCCCTAGAGCAGCAAGAAGCAGCACGAAATGGGACTCCAAGGCCAGATGCATCCATCGCAAGCAAAGGTCACCTTAGGTATTGATATGGTATTCTCCACATTACTTGTTTCTTCATCTGCACTTATATGTTGGGATACCAAAGCCTGTGACTCCCTGCTGCAGTGTATCAGATCTCCTGGATTACATTAGTCCTGATCAAGACTCTAGAGGAAGTGATGCACTCAGGAAACAGCGTCGTGCAAAGGTAGTTAATAATGCAAAGTTGTTTGATTAGAAGTTTTAAACAAACACATTTTTCTAATCTGCTTCATTTTCAGATAGTAAACATGCTCCATATAGTTTTAAAAGCCCGAGAAATCCTGAAAATGTTATATTTCTGCTTCTTCTGAACATATAATGTCACATCTCAAGTTCCTCTGGAATGTTACTGAATTACAAGTATCGTCCACACCTGACAGCTCTCCAAAATCTGATTTAATTTATCTACTGTATTATGAGAACATGACCCCTATCTTCCTTTAATCTAAAATCCACAGGTACTCCAGGTTAGTGATAAGTCCTATCAAGTCCATCAAGATGTAATGGTCAAAGATGGCTTGGGAAATGTGATGGTGATGACAGATGATGGCAACACTCAAGAACAAGGGGTGGATATGATTCATAATGAAGAAGCAGAGGAAAATGATGATATCACCAAGTACAGGCCCACAGTTGCGGGGGAAGTTGTTGAAGAAACAACTTCAGATGAAGGATGGCTAGAAGCCAATCCAAGAGGACGGTCATGGAAAGCTGCTGGCAGGAAATCTGGCCGTAGACGACCAGCTCTTGCAAAGCTAAACATAATTACTGCAGAATATTCGAGTAATAGAGAAAGAAGCTATAGGAGTCAAATCATTTCCCCAGCACAAAGAAAAACTCCAAGGACAATTACAATGGAGGTGTCACCTGCAAAGCAATCAATTGAACTGCAGGCAAAAGCTACTGTCTCCAAACCTTTTTCTGCTCCGGCAAATCTCACTGCTATGGCATCAAAATCACTCTCTTACAAAGATGTAGCTGTGGCACCCCCTGGTATGGCTTTGAAGCCATCTCAGGAGATAGTAGAAGAATCATGTGGGGCAAAACCTGAAACTCAGATATGCGCCGTTGTACCTGAGACATTTAAGGAGGAGGAAAGCAATGATATCCCTGCTATTGATAATAAACCAGGTCCTGATGAAGCAGAAGGAACTCTTGAAAGTGAAACTGAACCCGAAAAATCTGGCCCTGAAGTTGAGGAAATTTCTTCTTCTAATCAGGAAAAGTTCATTGAGAAAAATGGAAGTAAGCTTTCAGCTGCAGCTGAACCATTCAATCCAGGACCGTGCCCACTGGTTCACCCTTTAAACTCAGCTTCTGTAACAAGCATATATGATGCGACAGCTAGTCAAGGAATGCTTGTAGTCCCAGTGGCACCTCCACTTGCAAGAGTTCCTCGTGGGCCTAGATCTCCACTGTACTATAGAACTGCTCAATCTTACCACATGAGACAAGGTTTGCTGAAATACCGAACTCATTTGGCAACACAACCTAGAAGCATGAACCCGCATGCACCTGAGTTTGTTCCCAGTAGAGCTTGGCAGACAAATCCTGAAAATGGAGATTCCGCTATTTCAAACAAGACGAAATCTTTGCTCGACAAAAGCAATGCAAGAGAGGAAGAGGAGGACGTTAGTAAGGAATCCGGTAATGAAGTTCAAGATTGTTCTACAAAAAGCACCACCTCTGAGACTGAGAGGGCAGAACTAGCAAGGCAGATACTGCTCAGTTTCATTGTGAAGTCAGTCCAGAATAATATTGATGGTGGAAGCGAGACTCTAGGCAGTAAAAGGTTTGAAAGTTCAGAGAACACTTCGGATGCAATAGCTAATGACAGTGCAATTATAAAAATCCTCTACGGAAATGAAGGAAAGACAAAATTGGTTGCTCAGTCCAGCGACGGTGAACAGCTGAAAACCCCAGATGCTAATAAAAACAATCACGGTGACGGTGAAGGATTTGTAGTTGTAACAAAGCGGAGAAGAAACAAACAGCAGTTCACAAATGGGGTTGCCAAGTTGTACAACCAGCAATCACTCTGTGCACCTGTTCTTTGAAAGAGTGAATAACTCGTAGCAGATTGCAGAAAAACGGTGGTGTTCCATTGTCTTGCTTTTTATGGACAAAATCTCTTTGCAATTGCATCTCTAACACTGTAGAAATGATTAGAGGACGATGCGGAAGAGAGCCTGTATTTCGAGTCTATTGATTTTAGCTGTTCTTTACTTTGTAGTTGCCAATAATCTTTGTATAAATTGCAAAGTTTCTCTTAAAAAGATTTTGTTTGATTAATAAAAAGGCCCTCAGATTTGGCAACTTCATCCGTATGATTTCCTCACATATCATCCCTCCTCCTGTTTGTTTACAGTAATTGAGAACACTGCAAAAAAGCAAATACTACTGTCTTGTCTTGTACAAAAACAGCTTGAAGTCCTCCGTTCCATGCCATTTTACTCCATTGTTAGGGTTTGGCTCTCCATCCCATGTTCAATTGATTTGAAGGGCTACGGAGAATGGCACCATGCTATCAGGCAGCCTCAGTGCAAGTTCTTAAAGATCCAAAACATATGATTTCACCAGTCACAAGAAAACAATATGAACGTGGAGCAAGAACAGGTGTTTTTGCGTCTGGGTTGAAGAAAACATCAAATCTGATGTACTGATTTCGAAACCATAAAAAAACACGCTAAAAATGTACTCTGATAAACGCTGTCCATGCACTACCGGACTACCAAACACACCCCAAGGGTTGATGAACCTTGGGGATACAGGACTTGCACAGGTTACTGAGTTGCAGGCAACCAGCTTAACCCCATATATTTCGAGGATGGCCAGCTGATTTTAGCGTACAGAAATTGATCATATAATAGAAATTACAGATAGGATTAATCTGTCAGTTAAAATTATTAAGCTTGTAACAAAGATAAGGATCGAAATGCGAATGAAAAGATAGGATGGAAGCGTAATTAATAAAAAGCGTCAAATGGAAAGATCAGCCAGGTCAAAAGTCCTTTCAACAGCTTTGAACCACGAATCCACCTTCTTCTTCCTCAGCTCCTCATTTAGTTCGGGACGGAAAGTGGTGTCAGACTTGGACTTCTCTCCAGAAGCGAAAATCTCTTCCTCTGTCCAAACCCCGACAGCTAAACCGGCAGCATAGGCTGCTCCGAGGGCTGTTGTCTCAATGTCAGCAGGTCTCACCACAGGGCTCCCTAGCAAGTCAGCCTGCGAGGGGCAATCAAAATTGTTGCATAACAGTAAATAAGAGCAAATATGATTGATACAGTAACAAGAAGAACGCTTTAAAGCTCAAACCTGAATCTGCATCAAGAGGTTGTTGACAGTAGCACCACCATCCACCCTAAGCAAGAATTCTCCCTCCTCAGAACCTGCGGCATCTTTATGCATGGAATCCAACACATCCTTCACTTGAAAACACATGCTCTCAAGCACAGCTCGAGCAATGTGAGCCTTGCTTGTAAACCTTGTGATCCCAATACAAACCCCACGAGCATCATCACGCCACCATGGAGCAAACAATCCATTGAAGGCAGGAACAAAATAAACCCCGCCAGTTGTGTCAGCCTGAGATGCCAGTTCCTCGATTTCACTAGCGCTTTTAATTATTCCAAGACTATCTCTGAGCCACTGAACTGCAGCCCCAGCAATAGCAATTGAGCCTTCAAGTGCATAGTTTGCTGGCGCTTTTGAGCCAAGCTTAAACGCCAAGGTGGTTAGAAGCCCATGCGTTGACTGTACCACCTCCTCACCCGTGTTGCGGAGTATAAAAGCACCAGTTCCATAAGTGCTCTTAGCCTCACCCTTTTTACAAGCTTGCCCGACCATCGCAGCGTGTTGGTCACCAAGACATCCAGCAATTGGGAAACCAACAAGCGGCCATCCCTCTGTGACCTTTCCAATAATCTCAGAATTACTGATAATTTTTGGAAGAATTTCAGCTGGGATTTTCAGGGTTTCTAATGTAGGTTTATCCCAATCAAGAGTCTTCAGATTCATGAGCATAGTTCGAGATGCGTTAGAGACATCAGTCACGTGTAAGCCACCCTTTACTCCGCCAGTTAAATTCCAGATCAACCAAGAATCTACCGTTCCAAACAAAGCATCTTTCTTCTCGATACCCTCTTTAACCAAATCCACATTTTCCATCAACCAGATTAACTTCATGGCACTGAAATAAGTGCTAATTGGCAATCCGCATGTCTCAACGAAATGAGTCCTTCCACCTGGCATTTCTTTCTCCAGCCTCCTGTTAAAAGAAGAAATGCTTCCAGTAATTCTCGGAAACACAGCAAATGATCAAATATTAAAAAAAAAAAGTCAAAATCTTTTTGTACCATAAATTTCCAGCAATAGCAATCAATCAAAAGGGATACATTAGATCCTTACAATAAATCTTGGAAACACAGCTAATGATCAATGATTTGATAAAGAGAGAGAGAGAGAGAGAAAATGTCAAACCTTCTAGTATCACAAATTTCCAGCAATATCAATCGATCGATCAAATGGGGGTAATATCAAAACGAAAGCAACAATAAAGAAATTCTGATAAAGAAAATCCTCAGTCATAGGGAAAAAAATAAAAATTGGAGTGAAAAATGGAAGATAAGCGAAGTAAAGGAAACCTGCAAACAGAAGTGGTGCGAACATCCATCCAAACAATAGCATTATAGAAGGGACGACCAGTGGATTTGCTCCAAACAAGAGTAGTTTCTCTCTGATTAGTCAAACCAATAGCCTTCAAAGCAGCGTCCACATTATGCCCCTCTGCTGAAGCCTTGTCCACTGCCTTTGCCATGCACACCTTCACACTCTCCAGTATTTCCATTGGGTCATGCTCCACCCATCTACAACCACCACCAACATCATCATCATCATCATCATAAAGCAAAAGAAAAGAAAGGGAAATAATTTAGAGTACCCGGCTTGAGGATAGAGCTGGGTGAACTCAACCTGGTGAGATCCAACACAGCGACAGTCACGGTCATAGATGATGAATCTGGTGCTGCTCGTGCCTTGATCAATGGAGCCAATGAAGGCAGCCTCCTTTGTTTTCGCCATTTCTTGATTACAGAAAACAAACACGAGAAGATACACTGCCTAGGAGCAACTCTTAAATGGGAAGCCAAAAATTAAAGAAATATTTATACTATTTAAGAATATACTATTTTATCAATTTATCTCTTCCAAACAGCATCTCCATTTATACTATTTAAAGAAAAAATACTATTTTATCAATTTATCTCTTCAAAGTAGGATTGGAGTGCTTGAAGCGAGAAAGAGGGAGGAGTTGATGAAACCAAGGCCTGTTCCTGTACTTTTATTTATGGGACAAGGGGAGTTGCCTTGGGATCGGAGACCCAGTCGTTTATCCACCCCCCATGTTTGGTGTTGATGTTATCATGGATCTTCCTTGAGTCAATCTCCACGTCTTTTGTATTTTACTTGTTCAATGCTAGCAATTATATTTTTTTCTTTAAAATTAGTTTATTTTTTTATATTTTAAAAATATTTTTAAATAAAAAACATTTATAAAAAGTCGTTCATGCCTCACAAACACAAGACAAGAAGTTCAATTCATCTTTTATAATTTTTTTTTAAATTATGTTTTACATCCGTGTATTAAAATAATAAAAAAAATAAAAAAAATATTAATTTTAAAAAATAAAAATATTAAATTTCTTTAAAGTATTTTTAAAACACAACAAAAATTAACACGGAAGCAAACCAACAGGAGAGAAGGGTAAAAATGAAGGAATAAGCAGTGATGTGAAGGGATAAAATGAGCGGTGGAGATGGTGTGTGTGGCCCAAGACCACGAGGCATAGGAGATATATCGTGACTTTTTAGGTTTCCTATCCACGGGGAGGGGATGGTTGGATGGACACGCCATGCTGGTGCATCGTCACGAGGAGCTCCAAAGTCAACATACTTAATTTACAAAAGTTTTATTCGTTAGTCTACGATTGGATTTCTTAAGATAAATGCTAAATACGCTTAATAATTTATAAAAATCTTATTGGTCAGTCAATGATTACTGATGGTTAATTATGCTTACCAAATCATTTTTCTCCCGTCTACCAATTAAGAATTAACATCCTGATCCATCCTTTTTAATCCGTTTTTCCTGTTCTAATAAAAATTACATGTAAGATTTTAATTAATCTTCATAAGAATAGTTTTTACTTAAAAAAATATCTTAAAAATATTTATTAGAATTCCTTCATCTTTTTCAAAATTAATCTGTTAGAATTTTTATATATAGTTTTAGTATTTTTTTTTATTTACGTGGGGTGTCCGGGTCAGCTTGCATGCATCACGACTAATCATCACGGTCCACTGAATACCCTGCAAACCCAGTAGGCATGTAAAGCACCGCGGGGATGACAAACGTGCATGCCAGGACTCGAACTCAGGTACAGTGAAAGAAGACAAGCCCCTTCTACAACTAATTTTAGTATTCTTAATTGTACTCAATTTTGAGATTATTGGATTAATGAATTTACTCAATAAATTAATTATCTTGGTAAATTCAACTTTCTATTCTATAGAACTTTATATATAATATGATTTTCAAATTAAATTAAATTATTTAGATTGATGTTGGTGAATTGATAAAATCTTTTGAGTTAATAAGAGAGGTTGAAGACTTAAATCATAAATAATTTGAGTTTTTTTAATAATTAAATAAATTAAATTTAATCACATCAATTTAATTATAAACCTTACCCAAGTTGGATGGTAAGATATTAGATTTTGAAGGAAACTTGTTAGGTTTGATTCCTTCCTAAAAAGAAAGAAAGAAAAGAGAGTAAAGTCAAAACATCCGAAATCTTAACACATTACTTTGTTTTATTTATTTATTTATTATTATTATTATTATGAAACGACATCCAAGGAGGATACAAGTTGCTGGGTTGGCTAACATCTTATTGAGGCATTTATTATTTTGTCATGTTCGGCTAACGTAACATCAACTACAATAAAAATAAAAAACATATTAAGTAGATTATAAATTTATTTTTTTAAAATAGTATTTTAAATTTTAAAGTTATTAAATATATACATAATTATTAATTTTAAAGTTTCTAAAACTAATTCAGACACATATAAGTCAATTTGAGTATTTATATTAATAAAAAAAATAAAAAAATAATTTAATAATTAGATTTTAAGTTTACATTTTAGTAATCATGACTTTGAAAAATTATCTCAGGATCACTGCTTATTAATTATTAATTTTGATATTTATAAAATTAATTAAGTATATATAAGCTAGTTTTGATATTTATATTAATAAAAAAATTAAAAATAAAATAAAATACAATTTTATAAAATAAAAATAAATATCAATTAGTTTAACATCTATATTTATATCTATGAATTAGTTTGCACGACAATAAAGATTAAATTTTATTTTTAAAGTACTAAATAAGACACTTAAATATCTATGGAACTACAAGAAGTCATACCAGGCAAGAAAACCTGCCAACCACCATCGTCACCGTTACTATAAGATTTTTTCTCGTTTAATGTCTTCATCATGGCCCCACTTCGGCGTTTTCATGAAGCTCTTGGTATTCTGCATTGGAATCCCCGTCCGGCGGAGCTGGCGGAGAACCTCGCTCCCCCTCCTCCCTGCAGTAAATAAATCAACAAATTCTTTAGTTTTCAAATGTGAATATACTAACAAAATATTTTTCTGTTAATTTTATTTTCAATTATATGCAAGAAAAACATTTATAACTTTCACATATTTCTTCTAAATTCTTAAATTCGACTACATCAAACTGAATCAATTTATTAAAATGTTTAACTTTTTAATGATTTTATATCTAATTCACAAGATTAAGATTTAAAATTTTATTTTTAAAAAATATCAAATTATTTTAACTTATTAAAATATGATTTATTTTATTCTTTAACATATCTTTTTAAGTAAAAATTTTTTAAACTTAAAATTTGTACAAGTTCACATTACTTTGTACTTAATTTTTTTCAACAAATAAATAGAGATATAAATAGAAATAGTGAGATTCGAACTCGAAACTATTTAGTCATCAAAATTTTAATACCATGTCAAAAAATCATCTCATCTAAAAATTTAAACTGTTATAATATAATTTATATTATTTTTTAATATAATGAATGGGTGTAATTTACCCTTGTAGAGTCTTAAAATTGATAAAAATAAAAAAAAGGCTAAAATTATTAATTTTCTTATAAGCAGAATTAATAGAGGATGGATGGGAACATACGTTAACGAGTAAATGATTAATCCAATCGCTACAGTTGCAAAAGAAAGAAAGTATAACCAATCAACCTGCAATTAAAGTAGTTAATCATGGTTAGTTGAATACATAAATTTATAAAAAGAAAGTAATATATATATATATATATATTAATTGTATTTTAGTTATTACCTGTTGGTGGTAGAAAAAGACACGGAAAACGACAGCCCACATGTCGGATGTGAGAATAGACAGATTGAACATTGTGGCTCCACTTAACTGTGTACATCATAATTTCATCACAAAAAATAAATATAAAACAATTCTTCAAATCTTAAATTAATTCTTTGTTTAAATCCGCATATCAATTCAATTCCTTAAATTATTTTATTTTAGCCAATAACTATTTAATCATGGAACTTGAGGGAAAATCATGCTTATAATTTTTCTTTTACCGTTATTCATGATTTCTAATTAGAAAACCTATATTAATAGAATTAAAAAATATTTTTCAAAGTGTTGTTACACTTATTCCACTCGAAAATACATTAAAATATGTTAATATTAGTATATTAAAATAATTTAAAAATATTAAAAAAATTAATTTGAATTTTTTTAATACAAAAATAGACAAAACCTTAAACTAATTTAATCGAGAAATTTAAACTTGGCCTTCAAAAATAACTTTTTAAAGTTGATATATACATGATATATTATTATATTCTAGTTGTGATATACAATGTTCTCAATATAATTATTTTTTTCCAGTTACTCATGATTTCTGATTAGAAAACCTAAGATTAAAAAAACAATTTAATCCAGAAATTTAAAACTTAATTCTTCAAAAATAACTCTATAGTTTCAGTAGTCTCCCTCGAGTAAAGGCTAAAGCTTCTTGAGCTTACAAGCTTACAAACAGCAAAGGGAGATTTTACCTTTAGAACGAAGGGGGCGAGAGTATAGAATAAAAACATGGATACAGTGTAGCCAGCAATGGCAAATACCTGAAGCCAAAATAAACATAAATGTCAAGGTCTATATCGTTCTTATAGTTCTTAGCACCTATATATAAAATACTTACAATATCTTTAGACCAGGCGATTGCTTCCAAACTCTTTAGCTCCATTATAGATCTAAAATGAAGTTATGGATTATTGAAGATAACGTGCGTCATTTACACACTCCAACTTATAATTATATTCGAAATCTTTGAAATTCATAAAAATTAAGAAAGAGGGACATTACTCAATGTTTTCACATATTTTTTAATATAAAAAAACTGAGTTAACCTGAACTCATCGATACCAACTCGAATAGGAATCATAAACATGTTCATGAGTTGGTTAGCTTTGACGTGAGAAAACTCCCTCCCCTTCCTGCTAAATTATTAAGCAGTCTCTCCATTCAAGTATTTTCTTGATTTTTATCAGCATATATTATTTTCGAAAAGGATACAACTCAACTACACTCACAAGGAATCCATAAACACCAAGCATTGCCACCACTTCAACACGACCTTTTTTCTTAACGCAGAATTCCTGGCATTAATTTCATAGAAGAATTAGGTAAATGACAATTTACAAGATATATAGAGATGCGTAAATATGAAGATTTAGTGTTTCAACTCTTAGTTGAAGAATTAAAATTCTTCATAAGATTCATATTATTTGCATGCAAACAGGATTTACTAACCTCACCAACATTGCTCAAGGCGAAGAAAATTGTCCCAGCAATAACAAGGAAATCACCTAAAATGGGCTTTGAACCACCTGTAATAATGACAAAAATATATGCTTGCGTTTACAAGTACGTGTATATATATATAAACTCATTATAAGAAAAGTGTCCCGCAATAACATGGAAATGAGTGTATTTATTGATTATCTAGATGCTAATTATCTCTAGTTTGCGAGTAAATACATACACAGTTACATGTTTAATTATATTATATATAAACGCGCACCATGGAGGCGTCAAGGGAGCTCATTTTATATCGGGTAATTTCAAAAATCAAACATACATGAATTTATGTAGTGTTACATCTTGTTTATTTTAAGAGCTACTAATTTATATTAATCAATTAAAAAAACAATACAAATAAAAAAAGAAGAAAATTCTTCTCAGTTCAACTCTATTCACTCAAGCTCTTTCTTCTCTTCTGTTCTCTCTATGTTTTTCACTCTTACTCGTAGCTCTTCATTAAGTATATATATATATATATTAAGCTAAGAGTGAAGGGTATAAATCATGCCATGATTTATGCCCACCATTTATGCCTCCACTTTGTGCTAAGTGGGAGATGAGTTGTTCCTACTAAACATATAATGGAGATAGGATATTGCTTGTCTTCGTATTGCTAACAATCTCCCACTTAGAGACAAATAAAAAAATTATTTTTTATCCTTGAAGGCTAACTGAAGTTTTACACAACTTTAGTTTATCAAGTGTAACTCCTTTGGTTAACATGTCAGCTGAATTCTTGCTTTCACAGACCTTTTCTAGCATCAGTTGCTCATTGTCTAGTAATTATCGGATGAAGTGATATTTGATCTGAATGTGCGTAGTCCTAGAGTGAATGTTGGATTCTCTTACTAGATCAGCATTTACAAAACCTTCAAGTTTCAAACTACCAATTGTGAAGGTAAGACAAGTCTTCGAGGAACCTTTTAAGTACCTCATGATCTATTTTATTGCCTTCTAATGCTACTTTCTAGGATTGCTCATATATTGGCTTACAACTTCCACTGCATGAGCAATGTCTCGTTTGGTACAGATCATATCATACATCAAAAAGCCGATAACTGAGGCGTATAGAATCTTATCCATGTATACACAGATTTATGGGGACCTTATCCAATAGCATATTTTGGAGGTTCTCGGTATTATATGACTTTTATGATGATTTTAGCAGGAACGTATGAGTCTACTTTATGAAAAATAAAACTGATGTGTTTTAAACATTTAAGAAATGAAAGGTTATGATTGAGACTGAATCAGATCTCAAGTTGAAATACTTAAAATCTGCTAATGAAGGAGAATACATTAATAAAGGTTTTAAAAAGTATTGTGTTGTCAAAGGTATCATAATGGAAAAAACCGTTCCAGGCACACCACAACAGAATGACATTGTTGAACAGATAAATATGACCATCAATAAATAAGCTAGAAGTATGAGGTTGCATTCTGGGTTACCTCAAACATTTTGGGCTGATAGAGTTTATATTATAGTTTACTTGATTAACCATAAACCATCAGTTCCTTTGGAGTTTATATTGCCCAAGGAAGTATGAAGAGGAAAAGAAGTACAACTTTCTCATTTAAAGGCCATTGAGTGTGTTTGCTATATGCATATAGATTTTGATGTTCACAATAAGTTAGATGTCAAATCCAAGAAATATTTCTTCATTGGCTATGGAGATGAAGAATTTGGATTTCGGTTCTAGGATGATAAGAATAAAAATATTATCAGAAATAGAAATGTGATCTTTAATGAAAAAGTTTTGTACAAAGACAGATTAAGTTTAGACATAGAAATGGCTGATTCAGATACAAGTCTATAAAAATATAAATTCATAAGATTAGAACGACTTCTCGATGTTACAGAGCATAACAAAAATTAAGAGTCTTTACAAGAAGATTCAAGCATATCTGTACCCACTACTACACAAGAAAATACGAAGCCAAGTGAACTAACTGTTTATATTCGTAGGTTCACACTTTTACTGAATTATATTATATTGGCAAATGGTGGTGAACCACTACCTTATGAAGAATCCTTACAAGATGGAAACTCAAGCAAGTGGGAGTTAACCATAAAGGACGAGATAAATTCATTGTTGAAAAACAAGACTTAATAACTAACCACACTACCTGAAAGAAGGCTTTGCAAAACAAGTGGGTTTACAGAGTAAAGACTAAGCATGATGGAAGCAAATGATTCAAGGCAAAACTTATTGTAAAAAGGTTTCAACAAAAGAAAGGGATTTACTACTCTGAGATATTTTTTCCAGTTGTGAAGCTCACAACAATCAGAGTTATTTTGGGGATAGTAGCTACAAAAAATTTACATCTTGAACAATTAGATGTAAAAACAACATTTTTTCATGGTGAATTGGAGGAAGACATTTACATGTGACAACTAAAGAGGTTTGTAATACAAAGAAAGGAGAACCAAGTCAAAAAACTAAAGAAAAACCTATACGGTTTGAAGCAAACTCTAATAAAGTAGTATAAGAAGTTTGAAAACTTCATGTACATTTCAGGGTACACAAGATGTCAAGCTGATCATTGTTGCTATGTCAAACATTTTACCAACTCCTACATCATTTTACTATTATATGTAGATGATATGTTGATTGTAGGATCCAGCATTGAGGAGATTGATAAGCTAAAATAATAATTTTCAAAACATTTTGAAATGAAGGATTTGAGAGCTGTTAAAGAAATATTTGGCATGAGAATCATTAGAGATAAAGATAAAGGCATACTAAAGCTTTTACAAATAGAGTATGTCAAGAAGGTTCTCAGCAGATTTAGTATGAATAATACTAAATCAGTAAGTACACCTCTGGGGAATCATTTCAAGCTCAGCAAAGATCAGTTACCAAAAACTGAGCTAGAATGTGCATGTATGGATAAGATTCCATATGCCTCAGCTATTGGCTCTTTGATGTATACTATGGTCTATACCAGACCAAACATTACCCATGCAGTGGGATTTATAAGCCAATATATTAACAATCGTGGAAAACAACATTAAGAGGCGGTAAAATGGATCATAAGGTACTTAAAAGGTTCTTTAGAGACTTGTCTTACCTTTACAACTAATGATTTTAAACTTGAAGGTTTTATAGACACTGATCTAGTAGAAGATGTTAATAGTAGAAAAAAACACTACAGGATATGTATACACTCTAGGAGGCATTGCTATTTCTTAAGTTCTACTTGTAAAAAATCATCGCTCTTTCAACAACAGAAGTTGAATATATTGCAGTTTAAGAATCTATAAAAGAGATCGTACGATTGTAGAGTTTCCTGAAAGAATTGAGCAAGATGAATGAAAAAGGTACTCTGTATAACAATAGTCATAATGCAATCTTCATTACCAAGAATCTAGCATTTCACTCCAAGACTAAGCACATTCAAATCAAATATCACTTTATCTGATAATTGCTAGACGATGAGCAACTAATGCTAGAAAAGGTTTGTAAAAGCAAGAATCCAGCTGACATGTTAACCAAAAGAGTTACACTTGATAAACTGAAGTTGTGTAAAACTTCAATTGACCTTTAAGGATAAAAGACAATTTCATTATTTGTCTCTAAGTGGGAGATTGGTAGCAATATAAAGACAAGCAATGTCCCACCTCCACTATATGCTTAGTAGGAACAACTCATCTCCTACTTAGCCCAAAGTGAACGCATAAACAGTCGGCATAAATCATGGCATGATTTATGCCCTTCACTCTTAGCTTAGTATACATATATGCTCAGTGAAGAGCTGTGAGTAAGAGTGAAAAATACAAAAAAAATAGAAGAGAAGAAAGAGTAGTAGTGAGAGTAGAGTTGAGTTGATAAGATTTTTCTCCTTATTCTTGTTTATATTGTTTCTTTAATTGATTAATATAAACCAGTAACTTTGTGGAGTAGGCAAGTTGCTGAATCACATAAATTTGTATGTGTTTAATTTCTAGAATTACTTAACTGCCCTTCACTCTCAGCTTAGTATACATATATGCTTGTTAAGAAAAATTGCCCACAATGTTACAAAAAAATCTATTGTAAAATTAATGGAAGCCTTGTCTAGGATGTATGAGAAGCCTTTAGTAAATAATAAAGTGCACTTGATGAAAAAGTTGTTCAACTTGAAGATGACTGAAGGCACCTTTGTTACACAACACTTTAACACCTTTAATATCATCACAAATCAATTGTCATTTATTGAGATTGAGTTTGATGATGAAATTTGTGCTCTTTTTTTTTTTCTAGTTTCACTTCTAAGCAGTTGAGAAGGTATGAGAATAATAGTGAGCAACTCAACTGAAAAATCCAAACTAAAATATGATGACATTCGAGACTTGATTTTAGCTAAAAAAATGCGAAAGAGAAACTTAGGTGAAAGTTCAAGTTTAGGTTCAGCTCTCAACATCAACACTCGAGAGAGGAGACAAAATAAAAACTTATCTAGAGGTAAATCAAAATTAAGATACAAAAGTAAAAGCAAGTTTGGACCCATAAAATAGGTTGAATATTGAAATTATGGCAAACTTGGTCATTTCATGAAGAGTTGCACAAAACTAAAACAAGCTGAAACTGACTCTCCAAACACTACTACAAATGAGGTACAAGATGCTTTAATTCTTGTTGTACAAAGTCTAATTGATGATTGGATTCTTGATTCTGGTACTTCAGTCCACTATACACCACACCATGAAATGATGCAAAACTATGTTGCTGGATATCACTAAAGTATCTTCATTCCTTTTTGACTTATATGGTCGAGTCTATAGTGTCATAGTTGTGCTTGTTTTTCTATTTCAGTAGAGGGAATGATATCCACAAATCTTATGGTTATATAAGGTGCTGATTTTCTTTCCACGAGCCAAAACCATTGCTCTTTTGGATACCTTCCACATACCTAAAAAAAAAAGGATTTAATGACCACTATAGTCAAGTTGTCTGATGGAGATTAACTTTTTCTTTAATCTAGGAACATGCCTTACATTTTACAAGTTCCATATAGATTCATTTATTGTCTTGATTTGCACATATTTTATACCCACAATATCCATTGGTTGTCCATTAGCCAAATAGACTACACCGTGATCTCTAGTAATATAGTTTTGCATCATTTCATGGTGTATTATACAGTAAAAAGAAGCACTAGAATCAAGAATTCAATCATCCATTAGACTTTGTAAAGTAAGAATTAAAGCATCTTGTACCTCATTTATAATAGCGTTTGCAGAGTCAACTTCAAGTTTTTTTGGTTTTGTGCAACTCCTCATGAAATGACCAGGTTTGCCACAATTTCAACATTCAACCTACTTTCTGGGTCCAAACTTACTTTTACTTCTATATTTTGATTTTGATCTGCCTTTAGATAAACCTCTATCCTATCTCCTCCCTCAAGTATTGATGTTGAGAGCTGAAATTAAACCTGAACTTTCATCCGAGTGTTTCCTTCACACTTCTTTAGCTAGAATCAAGTCTTGGATGTCATCATATTTCAATTTGGATTTTCCAGCTGAGTTGCTCATGACTGTTCTCATACCTTCCCAACTGCTTGGAAGTGAAACCAGCAAAATAAGAGCATAAATTTCATCATCAAACTCAATCTCAACATATAACAATTGATTTGTGATGGTATAAAGTTATTGAGGTGTTGTGTAACAAAGGTGCCTCCGGTTATCTTCAAGTTGAACAACTTCTTTATCAAATGCACTTTATTATTTGCTGAGGGCTTTTCATACATCCTAAACAAGGCTTCCATTAATTTTGCAGTGGATTTTTCTATTGTAACATTATGAGCAACTCTTCTTGACAAGGATAACCAGATAATGCCTGAAACATGTCTATCAAGAATTAACCATTCTTCTTCTTGCATATTATTAGGTTTGCTACCCAACCAAGGAAGATGAAGTTTTTTCCCATATAGATAGTCTTCAATTTATATTTTTCCAATATCCAAAATCTATCCCGTTAAATTTTTTAATTCCAGCAGCCTTTTTGTTATTTGTCATTTTTAATACTTCTCAAATTTGAATATGCTAAATCTAACCTTATGGATGTGTCCGGAATGGCTAAAAAAGCTGGAAATAACACTAAAATCATCCAAATTAGACTTTGAATGGCTCAAATCTTATCAATCAAACTTTTTAATTACTGGATGGAGCAAATGAAGCCGCATGTCAGCGGGAATAGTGTCTGCGACGTAGTGGATCAAAACCCAATATGTTGACATGGTTATGATGTCGTGTCAAAGATGCAAGTAATACGAGCCCACATATGATAACGTGGCATATCCACATGGATTCCTGATTTGATGTGCCTGTGCTGACATATACTAGTGATGTGGTTGATGACTATGTAGAATTGCTGCTGTGGCTATTGATTATACACAGATGTGTCGGGTCAACTTAGTTCAGTTGCAGGCATTCGGGCGAAGAAGGAGAGTGTGGCGCGTCGGTGCGCGTGGGCAGTCCTAACGTTGGTGCGTGTTAGCGTGTACGGATATGCAGGATGTCGGTTCTTCACCAGGTTTTCACTAGTGGATTCGTCTCGTCTTCCTCTACATGATGGTATGTTTAAAAACATGTTTTGAGAACTTGTGATTTTTAAGTTTAGATCAAACACCCTCTTTTTTAAAAACAAGCTCTGATACTAGTTGTTGGGTAATTTTAGAAATCAAACACATGAATTTACATGTTCGATAACTTGCCTACTTCATAGAGCTACTGGTTTGTATTAATCAATCAAAGAAACAATACAAACAAGGACGAGGATAAAACTCTTCTCAACTTAACTCTACTCGTTCAAGCTCCACTGCTCTCTCTTCTCTTCTATTCTCTTTATGTTTTTTACTCTTACTCGTAGCTCTTTATTGAGTATATATGTATACTAAGCTAAAAGTGAAGGGTATAAATCATATCATGATTTATACCCATCGTTTATGCCTCCACTTTGTGCCAAGTGGAGAGATGAGTTGTTCCCACTAAGTATATAGTAGAGGTGAGATATTGCTTGTCTTCATATTGCTAACATATTGTTCTTCCCAAAGTATCTCTAAAATGAGTTAATTTGTGTGATAAAATGATTAATATTAATTAAAAATTAATTCAGTGAATTTGTTTAAATGAATATATGTCATTAATTATTTCTTAAAAAATAGATCTAGTAACATGATCTTTAGAAATCTACAAAGATGTACATATTATTTTTTCAAGAAACAAGGTGGATATATCTTACTTTTAATGGGTTTTGACCATGATTATCAATATATATGAGAATATTCTGAATACATATGTCATTATATCGTTACCTAGATTAACTTATTTTTTACCTAGATTAGAAATGTATATTTTGGCAAATATCATGGACAAAGATAGGCCTTCTCTCTTCCATATATACATGAAACGTTCACAAGATTCATATAAGATAATATTGTTGTTATTTATCTTTGATATATATGCCTATAATCTTTCCATTTATAGACACGCGAGTTATAAATCCCAAGAAGAAATCAAAATAAAGCAAAGACAAGATCAGTGATCATGAGCATAGAAATATAATGAACATGGAAAAGTTGTTGGTAGACAAGGAAAGAGTATCACCTCCTCCACCCACCCCGGCATCGGAGAGGAGCACTAAACCAAGCCCTAACACGCAGATGGCAGCACCAAGCAGCTGCCATAAGGTATAGCGAGTTCCGAGAAAGAACCAAGTGAGAGCTATAACCCATGCTATTGTCCAGCAGTCCAATAATGTTACGCTAGTTATTGATGAGAACTGGTATGCTTTGTTAACTACATGATCAAAGAAATCAATCAAGAAGAAGCTAATGATTTTTTAAAAAAATAAAAAAAATACTTAGTTATGTTTTCAGAATGCAAATTCCAATCTTCAAATAAACTTAATAGTAGCAGTGATGAGTTTGGAGTGGCTTATACCTTTTCCATCCCTGCTCTATATTAATCAGGCAGAAGAGGATTTCCCCCCCCCCCTCCCGTCGTTTTTGGAGATTTTATTAAAATGAAAGAAATATATAACTTTCCACATTGCAATTGATATCAAAGTAAATATCTAATGAGAGAAATTAACGTTAAGCACAAATAAATATTGAATATAACTATTATCACTGCCAGAAAGTTAGCAAATACAAATGAACACACCCGTGAAGTAATTCCATTGGTAAATTGTGATGGATTTTTTCGATTGATTATGCCCTCGCAATATCCATTTGTAAATACCAATAAAATAGTTTTTTGGTATGTATCAAGAGAATTAAAGAGAAAAAAAACCAATAAAGTATGATGACATGTCATTTTTACAGACAATGTTACCGACAAATATAAATTCATTGGTTAAATCTATTTGTGATATTTAATTTATTGTTTGACTAGTGACCTTCCTCTCCCCTCTCATCTCTTATTTCTTCCTTTATTTTTCTCTCTAACAAACAACACCCCCCTTAATTTTATCATAAATTAGCCTCCCATTACAAATTCAGCCACCTCAATATTTAATTTGTCAGCATCTCTATTCTAATTTAAATTTTATTGACGATTCGTATGTAAAACTACCCATTTTTTATTTGGATTTAATTTTAAAATGTTAAATTTTATTGCATATTTTTGTAATATATGTATTTTATTAGGATTTGTTTGAGATTTTATAAAATTAAATTTGTTTGTAAATTGATGATATTTAATTTGAATTTGTGATTTAAGTATTTTGTGATGAAATAAATAATGGTTAATTTAACAAGTTTGTTTTATATTTTGTTAATTTTATAATTGAGTTCAAATTTTTGATAAATGTATAAAAAATTAAATTTAAATAGATAATTGATAATGCATTAGTTGTACTATTAAAAGGGTTTGAGTAAGTTTGAGTAATGTTATTTTATTTATTTAGTTTATGTAATTAATTAATACATGTTGTTATAAATATTCTATATAGGTTTGATATAAGTAATAGACGATCATTCATATATGTATCGAGATTCACCTGAAGAGTTGCGTATGATGAATTATTGTAATGAAGTTCAAGGTTTTATTAATTACTCAATATTTAATCTGATAAATATTAGTGGAGGTGATATTAAATATTTATGTAAGAGGTGCAAAAATAAAAAAATTTATCGATCCAGATATTGTAACGATACATCTTCTTTAAAAAATGTTCATAGAAGGATAACCGTGTTGGTTTGAGCATGGAAAACTATATATTCCTTATGATACCATGGTAAAAATGATAATTGAATTAACTTCTAGTTCTAGCAACGTGTATGAAGTTATATATGACAATAATAGTCCTTATAGCAATATAATTATGAAGGTGATATGCAATTAGAATGAATCAGAGTTATACTGGTTAATATCTAATAGTAGATAAAGAACCTAATACAAATATGACAAGGTCTTTTAATCTTTTAAAATACTTAGACAAACCACGAGTGTCCAATAGTAAATGAGAGTATAAATTATAGTAAATTATTGACCATTACATAGGTGTTCACTATCAAGTTAAATCATAGGTTGAGTGAGGCTGATTATGCAGAATTATTGAATGAGTGAAAAACATTTTACCTGAAGGGAATAGGTTAAAGAAGAACTTTTATACTGCTAAATCCATGTTGAGACCCTTCGACCTAGGATGTTAGAAAATTAACATGCATCCAAACTTCTGCATGTTGTACTACTTTGAAAATACAGAGTTGATCGGGTGCAAAACATGTGGGCTTGTTCGTTATAACCTAGAACTAGCATGGAAATGACTCTTGTCCCACATATAAAACTTAAATACTTTCCAATCACACCTAGACTGTAGAAGTTATTCATGTAACCAAAAATTACTAAGTACATGACTTAACATCATTTATATAATGCGATGGATGGAGTGATGATACACCATTCTGATGGCAAAGCCTGTAAACATTTTAATAGGGTGAATCCTAAGTTTTCAGTGGAATCAAGAAAATGTGTCTTGGATTATATATAAACAAATTCAATCCATTCGAGTTATTTGTTGCTCCTTATTCTTGTTGGCAGGTGTTACTCATAGTTTACAACTTGACACCGGGGATGTGTATGAGGCTGAGTTCATATTTTTATCTATAACTATACCCAATCCTAATAGTCTTTTAAACAGATTTTTATCTATAACTATACCCAATCCTAATATTTTTATCATGATTTTTCTGTGTATGAAATAGTTTTTTTATTGGATCACGCATGAAAAAATTGCTTGTCCATATTATATAGAAAATAACAAGGCCGTCACGTTAACAGATGATGGTGAAATGTTCTTTTTTTAAACGCCATTGATGGTTCTTGCCAATAGATTATAAGTACAGAAAACAAAAATAACTTTTTTGTTGGTAGAGTTAAAAGGGATTCTATATGACGAGGAGTCGGAGTATATGATAAAATTGTGTTTGATCTTTAATTCGATAAGTAGAAGTTTTCTATTTTTGGTTTGACTCATAATTGGATGAAATAAAATATTTTTTGAGAGCTTTCTTATTGAAAAACCAATCTACCTTGTCATAACCTTGATACCATGGACATTGAAAATAACATGTTTGAAAATATTTTCAACACGGTTATGGACATGAAAGGGAAGATAAAAGATAAAATCAATACTAAAATGAATATATCTTTGTTTTGTCATTGTAAAAATATAGAAAGACAAAGAACAACATTAATGACCACATGTTAATATTTTTTTCTTAAAATTAATTTAAAGCAACATCATCAATTTTAGGTTTATAGACATTGAGACTGCCAGAACCATAACATCGACAATGAAATCATCAATGAAAATTTCATGTTTCAATGAAATCAGGTTTTCAAACATCCTAATTAATAAAGTTGGCAACGTTATTGTAGATTGAAATCAAGATAATTTTTTTAATTCTTTTATTTGATTTTATTATTCATTTACTAACATATAATTTATTTGTACCATATAGGTTACATGATTTTTGGCATGAGATGTAAAAGAAAACTAAAAAATATACAAAAAAGAGAGAGCTTACAAGCTGGAAAGAGGTGATGGTTTGGAAGGATTTCAAACTGCTATATATTTTAAAGGTCTTGTGGGCAAAATCTATTCAGCATGTGATGCTCAATCATTTTATGTGACAATCACACTCCAATACAAAGAAGCAGAACCAGCGTGTTCATGGTTTTGTTACCACGCACACCAGCAACTCCATTCCATTTGCTTCGCATGCGAAATAATTACATTCATTTTTTATTTGTTGTTTTTTATAAATATATTTAACTAACAACAAAGTTCTTTTGCTGGTTATGGTTCTTGGACATGATCCAATTATGATGGAGCTTTTTGTGGAAATGTATGTGTGGATTGATGATCGCCAAAAAGGGTGCAACAACTTGTGAATAACTGAGCTTAATACTTTGTGGTATGTTGTTTTCAACTATTTTTTCTTAAGTTATTATCCAGGATACATATAATATCTGGTTGAAGGAGAGATACAATGACAATCTTTCAACTCATCTAAATCTCGATTTGGATTTGTGGTTGGAGGTAGAATTGTTCGTTGGACCTAATAAAAATCAAGTGTATGGTCTCTTTAACATTACGACGGAGGACTTGAGGACAACTTATAGTGTTTCAATCTTCGGATGCTCGCAATCAGTTCCGAGCACTCAAACTCTAGAGTTTGAGGCTATTTTATACTAGCGAGTTCAACCTCGAACGATCCATCTAGCTGCTAATTATGAATAACTTAATGTTGAGATGACCAAACTCTATCAATTGATGCTGAAGATGAGATCACAAATGAGTAGTATGTGTGCTCCTTCTTGTTCGACTCATAATCTAGACCCTATTCCCTCAACACTTCTATTCTAAATTGATTCTATTTGAACTTATAAATCTTTCAATTTATATTAATTTATTTTTTAATTATTTTCTATTTTTTAATAGATCTTTTAAAATATATTTTAAAATTATTACTGATATATCATTATCACTGTTTATTCTAGAAAATTGAAAAGTAATTACTATATATGTCACTACCACTGATTAAAATTATTATTAATAGACTCACCAACAAACTATAAATCATTGACGACAGTTTTTCTGACAAATTATTTCTATTCGTGAACCTGTCGGTAAGTTTCATGTAGATGGATTGTGAGTATAAATAAATACCCATAATAACTTCTATTCATAAATCTAAAAATTCTAGTAATATATTGTCATGAGTAGTTAAATATACATAATTAAAATATAAATCTAACAATACATCTATTTTAAAATATAAATTATTCAAGAAAAAAAATGTATAGTTTAGCTTCTTACAGGATGGGAGGCGTGTATCCCCATTTTGCTATCGCGCCTCGTATGGCTGGGTTTTTTTAGAGTTCCCATCATGAGATGCGGTTTTGCCATTGATGCCTTAAAGAGGAGAAGCCAGAAGGCAGGGCTAGTAAGGTCATGTTTGGTAGTAAGACTTATTGACGAATTGAATTCTTAAGAGGAAAGAGGTTGGTGGTACATTTACCTTTCAAATGGGTGTTTTTGGTGGGTAATTTCTATTATCCTGCAAGCATGGATGGATGGTATTAATATTATTGTTTGTTTTATTAAAATAACAGTTGTTTTTTAAAATATTTTTATTTAAAAATATATTAAAATATAATTTTTTTTAAAAATTATTTTTAATATTAAAACAATCTAATTTAAAACAAAAAATTTAAAAATATTTTCAAGACAGAAAAACAAACATCGCCTCCCAGAGCAGAAATGGCCATGTGGTTTGGACCTATGACTCTAACCAGCAAAGACCACTCACTGAAGCTTCGGTATGAACGACAACACGTGTCATTCTTTTTCTTTAGGATAATAAAATGATTGAAAGGCAATTGGTATTAAATTAAACATCCAATATCCAAACCATTAATCTCGAAGGTGTCTTGATGTTAACCCACATGATGAAATGCAAGCATGATTAATTATGCAGAGTGAAAGCAGACAAAGCTTAGAGAAATAAGCCACCATTAATGAAACGCAAGCATGATTTATGCAGAGTGGAAGCACAGAGAGCTTAGAGAAATAAAGCCATCATTACTTACCAAGATAATTTCCTTGAACATCAACTAAGCCCAGAAGGAGATACCAGTACCAAGAAATCTGCAGAATATCCCAACACAAACATGTTAATCATACCCTCCTCCCCCCCAGAAGTAAAGGGAGAAGAGCAAGAAACCTGTAGTTTTTGGCGCCTGTACAGCAATA
This sequence comes from Populus ilicifolia, assembly GCA_015708895.1. Classification (NCBI taxonomy): domain Eukaryota; kingdom Viridiplantae; phylum Streptophyta; class Magnoliopsida; order Malpighiales; family Salicaceae; genus Populus; species Populus ilicifolia. The sequence goes on from SRLM01000733.1 coordinate 234,687, forward strand.
TGCTGCCATAAACCAAAGCTAAGGCCAAGTAATTGAAGGATGATTGTGTAAGGGGCGCGTCAACACCTGCAGCCAGATGCCCACAACATGCAATATCTTGAATTCATATATAAAGCTAACAAGAACAGCAGCAGAGCAGCGGTGAAGAGGTTACCAAGACTGGCTACTAGAGAAGAAGTGATGCTGCCCATTGCAAGCACAAAAGACACCATCTGACCTAGGAACAGTAAGTACAGTGTCCACAGATTTACGTGGCTTCTCCACCACCTGTTAATTTCATACAAGCAGCTCATTCTGAATCTACACAAAACCAAAACAGAAAGCAGAGCTAAGACTAATACATAGGACTCTCTCTCTCTCTCTCTCTCTCTCTCTCTCTCTGTCTCTCTCTCCGTGTATAAATATAATTTACACTTGAATCAATCGTCTTTGTAAGGTTTCTTCGAGGCTGTTTAGTCCATTTCAAGTTTTCATCTACCGTTCTTTCTCTGGAAGGGAAGACTTCTGGTGGTTGGGAAAGTTGTCATGTGCAACACCTTCCCTATTGCCATTTATTTATTTCCATTGGAAAAGATAGAAAAGTAATATACTGCTGCAGCAGCAGGTTTTGGATTTGGATCTAACTAATTATGTTATCTGTAATTGCCGTGGGTTAAAATTTTTTATTTTTTTAAATTATATATATAAATTTTTTAATACTTTTTTATAATTTAAAAAATTTAGTTTAAATATTTATATATAATCAAATAAATTAAAAACCATACCTGCTAATAAATAAATAAAAATTCAAAACAATACCTAAAAATAAAACTTAAAAAATTAAGAGATAAATATAAATTAAAATATTTAATCTTAAAAGATAAGATATTTATCCGGTTATATTTACTAAATTTAATTATTAAAATAATTTTTTTATTCAAGTAAATGATAATTGAAATAAAGATATAAATTAAATTGATTGAATAAAATTAAAAATAAAAAACATTATCTATGATTGCACTTATTAAAAATGTTATTTGAAAATAATTTTTTTTATTTTTAAAAATAAAGTTCATCTATACAAAAGAAAAAAAAATTATAGATAGATAAAAAAACTCTTTAAATTTAAATGCATAACTAAAAAAAAATCATCATTTAAAATATAATCCTCTAAACAAAATGAAAGAGATAGGGGTATTAATCTAAATATAAATTAAGAAATGTTAGAGAAAAAACTACAAAAAATTATTAATTTGAAAACAATTATAAAAAAGAAAAAGTAAAAATTAAGTGTTGTTGCCCACTTGACCTATTTTATCAAGGTTTGCATGGTTGAGTACCTATTTTTTTATTGTCAAATTTATTCAAGAAAAAATATTAGATGATATATGGTCTGATTTGTTTAAATTCTAGCTACTGTAGTTAGAAAATTAGAGCTTAAATTATTTCACCCAAAAACTCATTTTCAACTTATTAGTTTTACCCAAAATACTTATAAAATATTTTAGAAACCATGATAAACTTAACCATAGCTTAAAAACCCCTAAAAACTGTTTAAAAAATTAAAATCAACCAGAAACTAAAAATTAACTTTAGCTTAGATCTATTTTTTTCACATTAAAAGTAAAATAAACGACCTCCTCTTATCAATTGGAACTATTTGACACAAGTATCGTCAGTTTTGGTTGTTTAAATCGATGTCAAGGACATATTTTTCTATTTACTACTGAAATTCAACAACCTCTCTCTCTCCTCTGTCAACTAGAGGCTAAAACATTACAAAAATAAACTTTTATATCAAAATTGAATTTGAATAATATTGAGGTAATAAATTGTATAATTTGTGTTATTTCTAAAGTTGAAGAACTAAAATGTATTTTTTAACTCTTTGCACACCATCCATATTTAATGTATTTTTCATTCCAGTCTCTCTCTTTTAATCCTATTATTTTATAAAAAATAAAAATTAACTAGATTTCAATTAAGATTAAATCATAAATTTTTTTTGAAGATCAAATTAAAAAAATAAAATATTTCGTACAATTTATAGTATATATGAGAAGACAAACAATGCATACTAACACAGTTAAAAACACCCATCTTTTAAATTTATACTTAAGTCATATTTGTTTTTCAAAAAATTACTTTCTAAACTTTTTTATATATATTTGTCATTAAAAAAGTTAGTTAAGCGAAAATACTTTCCAATTAAATTAGTTAAGCGAAAATACTTTGCAATTAAAAAAAAATTTAACTTGGTTTCTAGAAAAGTATTTTCCTGAAAAATTTAGATGAAAAACATTTTCTGAAAGTTGTGAAAAATTTAGAAATATCATTTTATTTACTGATTATATCAAATCTGATCCTCAAACTTTTAATTCTATATATATATATATAT
>SRLM01000733.1:238642-535838 GCA_015708895.1 Populus ilicifolia
TTTTATAAGTTTTTGTAAAAAGATTTAAACTATCATTGAAAGATTCTAAACAAAAATTTTAATTAATTTTTTAATAAAAAAAATATTTAACCTACTTTTGAAATATTTTAAACAGAAATCCTAATTAGTTTTCCTATCCATTTGGTTTATTTTTTATATAAAAAAAATTAAACTACACTTGAAGTATCATAAACAAAAATGCTAATGTTTATTTATTTATTTTTTCTATAAAAAGACATTAAAACTATCCTTGAAGTATTATAAATAATTTTTTTTATAAATGTATTATATTGTTTTATAAAAAAACATTTAAACTACTCTTGAAATATCATAAAAAATACTAATTATTTTTTATTAATTGTTTTCTAAAAAACTTAAATTACTCTTGAAGTATCCTAAACAAAAATCTTAATTAATTTATTTTTTAATGTTTTTAATTTTTTTATTAAAAAATATTTAAACTACCTTGAAGTATTATAAACAAAAATGCTAATTCATTTTTTTATCATTTTTTTCTATAAGAAAATATTAAAACTATTATTGAATTACCCTAAATAGTATTTTTTATATTTTTTATCAAAAAACCATTTAAACTACTCTTGAAATATTCTAAACCAAAATGCTAGTGATTTGTTTTTATAATTTTTTTTATTAAAAAACCATTGAAGTATTGTATATAATTTTTATAAAGTTTTTATTTTTTATAAAAAATTTAAATTATTTTTGAAGTATTTTAAATATAAATTCTAATTATTTTTTTATAAAAAAACCTTAGGTCTAGTAGTCATGGATAATTAATTATTTTTATTTGTTATAAACAAATTAAACTACCCATGAAGTACCTTAAACTGAAATGCTACTTAATTATTTTATAATGTTTTTTATTTTTTATAAAAAATATTTAAACTATTATTGAAGTATCGTAAATAGAAATTCTAATTAATATTTTTTATGAAAAAACATTTAAACTACCATTGAAATATCCTAAACATAAATGCTAATTAATTATTTTTATATTTTTAATAAAAAATCATTTAAATTAATCTTAAATTATCCTAAATAATTTTTTTATAAATGTTTTCTATTTTTTATAAAAATAATTTTAAACTATCTTTGAAGTATCTTAAACAAAAAATTTAAATTTTTTATAATTTGCTTTGATTTTTTGATAAAAAATTCTTGGGTTTGGTGGCCATGCTTAATTATTTTTTTTTTAAATATTTAAATTACTCTTGAAGTATCCTAAAGTATGTTTTTTATTATTTTTTATTTTTTTATAAAAAAGTTAAACTATGTTTAAATATTCTAAACAAAAATTCTAATTAATTTTTTATTTAATTAGGATTTTTGGTATGACAACCATGCCATTCTAATGATATTTGGGTAAGGTGGTCATGTCATGGCCTAACACATGTTAATAGCTTTTGGATTAAAAAATAAAAAAGACATTGCCTTTCATGGGTCCTTGAACATCTACAGTATGACCTACAATGCAAATAATTTATATTTATAATGTAATCCACAATACAAACATTTTATATACACAATACCAACATAATATTTTTCCATGTATTTTAAAATATAATATAATAATAATGCAAAAACAATGTTTGGCATCACAAAAAAAATAAAATTCAGCTACCGTAAAGGAACAAGGCATCCCCTTGCCTAGCTGATAAGGTCCACATAATTTAACTATCAAGTCTGATAAAATATCATTAAAAAAATTATCTTATAAAAATTATTAAAAAAAAACTAAAAGAGATCAATGAATCACTGCAGATTATCTCTAAAATCACTGTGGATTGCACTATTTACGTTTAAAATTAATTCATGCGATAAGTTTTGGCCAATTTTCTTTCACTATTTTTGCGTTTGTTTTGTTGGGTATGTGGCAACATCCCTATCATGTATCTTTATGTTTTTTTTTTTAACAGGTTACCTCTTTCCATCTCTTTGTTTTTTTTTGTTTTTTTATATAAGTGCATCAGAGAATGCCTCAAAAACAAACTAAAGAGCACGTTCACAATTCTAGATCCATCTCAATTAAAATTAAAAAAAAATACTAAAAGGGCTTAAGAAAACATTGTAGCCACCGAGTGTAATTATTGTGAACTTGAACAATTCTTATCACTTGAAGGTCTACTTTAGTGTTTTCTCATGCTAAGTTGGGATTTATGGAGATTTATTTCCTGTTGATTTGTTCATGTGAGATGAGAGTTTTTAAGCTATTAGTTCTTTGCTGTGTGTGCTTCTACAGGCTTGGGTATGGCTTTGAGGCTGGGTTGTTTGGTGGCTTTATCGAGGAGGAACATCGTCTTGGTTTCACTTCAAGATCTCAGTTTAAATCAGGATTTCAGTTCTCACCAGGAGGTCTGGGTGGAGCTTGTGCTTTGTTCACTAAAAAAGAATGGGATTTGGATATGTAAGTGACTTTAATTGGCTTTTAGTTAAGACTGATTTTCTTTCTTATCTTATAGAGCTTTGTGGAATTTTAACTCCTTCCTTTTCTGACTACTTGAGCCCTTACGGACAAATATTATAATTGCATGTGAAAAAATTAGGGTCCATGGACAGAAGCTCTAAAAAGGAAAGATTGAGAAATAAAGGGTGAATGATGACTTGGATTTCTTGATGGCTTAGGCTAAAAGGAAAAGAGACTTTAGTTTGTAGAGACGTGGCCGCCACCAGAACATCTGACTTGCTTTTAGGAGTCCTTTTTTCTAGATTGTATGTATTCTTATTATGCTACATTAAATGCAATGCCCACTTGGTTAGATTGGATTCGGAGAGCATGTGAGTTAATTAATTTTTTTAAAATTAATTTAATTTTTAATTTGTTGTTTTTTGCAAAATATCATTTGACAATGAAGCTTTGTTTATTAGGTGGCTTTACATGGATTAAAAGGTTCTTTGTAATTCTTATTTATACATGGCTAGTCTGCTTGTGCTTGTACAATTTCCCCCCAATAATTAAGGTGTGGACATGCATTTGGATGTTTTAGTTGAGATAATTAAGGGTGGGTTGGTTCAGCATTCTAATGAAAGGAGAAAAGGAGTGTGGTTTTAAGTTATTTCAACTGACAGATATTTAATGCAGTTGAGGTTAGCATGTTGTTGCCATTGTGATGTGTAGTGTTTTTCTTAAGCGGGAAATGTGGAGACAAAGTGAGGGGGCTAATATGTTAACTTAATTATGACTTGGGTAGGTGATGAGTTGTCCTGTTAGAATATTTTTAAAAAAATCTATTTCATATTTGGTTTATTTTTTCTTGGACGGTAAATGTGAAGACAAGGTGAGAGGACTGATTTGTTAGTTTTGTTTTGACTTGGGTAGGTAATGAATTGTCCTGTTGTAATATTTTTTAAAAGTTTTATTTTATATTTAGTCATAGCAATTATTTTTATCTTGTGATATCCGGTTGTTTGCTTTCTATCATGGTGGTAAATATATATATATATATTGCAAGAATATATAATGCTTTCAAGCTATGCTTTTGGATGTTCTGGCTCCTAACTTTTTCCCCGTGTTCTACTAAGACAAATGTTAGTTTTTTTGCTTGTCATTTCGTGTTTTGGTTTTATGCATGTTCAATTATTCCAGACAAGGGATACCATAATTGTTATTGGGCCACTCATAATTCTGTTTTTTACCTTCGGCCAATTTCAGATGTCCCCTTCATATTTGATTGCTGCTTTTGTAGCTTTTTGCTCATTTATGATCAAGATTGTTGGTATTTTTAAATTGTGCAGCTCTCAACATTGAAACCTATCACTTCCATCGAAGATTGATGACTAGAAAAAGTACAGAAACAGTGTTAAAATTATGCCTTTTAATATATTGCTGCCTTTAGTTCTGAAATATCTTGGTTCTCACAAGAGCCGGGATGCGTTCAGTTTGACACCTCACTTTGACTGATTTTAAAGGGAGTAGAAAAGACCAATCAAGTACTTTAGACACTGTAATGATACCGCTATGAGCATGTTTGCAGCTCCTAGAAAGTTACAAGGTGATGGAGAGATAAAAGGACCAAATTTACCACTCTGATTTTGGTTTTTGCAATTGATTTTTTGGTTACTTAATTTAGCATTTTCTATCCAACTAAAAAGCTAGGCAAAAAGGAGTCAAATGCTCAAATTCAAAGATAAAATTAAAAAAGAAAAAGATTCGCAGCGTTTCTGCTGCCGTATTCCTTAATTGGAGCTTCTAGAAAATTTGAAAATATGAGAATGGAAATTGGATTAGTTGCTTAGAGGCAGCGAAGCAACTGAATTTGGTTGATTTACTTTTTTTTTTTTTCTGTTTCTCCAGGAGTTGGGGAATACTGTCCTTAACCATAGCCTACTGCTGGCAACTTTACACTCTATGGATTCTGGTTCAGCTGCATGAAGCTGTTCCCGGGAAGACATACAACAGATATGTGGAACTTGCACAAGCTGCATTCGGTAAGAATCATGTCACACTCAGTTGAAAATCTGATAGATTTCATGCCCAATAAACTGTTAAATTCGTAAGCTCAGAAATAATGAAGCCCAGGAATTGATTCAGACATTCAATCATAAAGTAAATTGTAAGAGTGTTACTTGAACTATAACCTACTCAAATTGATTGGAATCAATATTTCACAGTGCTTGATTGGTATCTCTGTTTATTTTGTCAATTGTAGTTCAATGGCATGGTGATTGAAGCTAGAGAAGTTTTTGTCTTTTGCAATTTCTGTTCTATATTGATTCTGTATTGTTGTGGTCGCAGGAGAAAGATGAGGCCTCTGGCTTGCGCTCTTCCCAACAGTTTATTTGTCAGCCGGAACCGCAACCGTTTATTTGGGTTGCAAGTTATAAACTTTGTAATAAAAGGTTTGTTTAGATATTTCAATGTTTATTTTTAACTTTTTCCTTTCACGTGAAAGCTAATTTTATTTATTGTTTATTTACTGTATTTTTAGGATTTAGCTCTTTTTAATTATTTTTATTTTTATTAAACAATTATTTATAACATTATTTGTTGCCTTTTTTTTTTGTTATTAGTAATATACTAATCCTTGTGCTCCAATAACATTTAACTATAAACATTCAGCAAATTATAGTTAATAGCATTTACTTGAGGGACACTCCAAGCACAAAAATTACCTTAACCTTCTCCCAACCCCCCAAAGAGTTTTATATAATATTTGTGTTTGGTGGGATATAAAAGAAAAAGAAAAAAAAAAAAGAAACAAGCTTTATTCCCAAAATGGTTCATGTATTTGGGCCAGAAAAAATAGAGCCTAATCTTCTAGAACATTTAATATTGTTTGGTCACGGGAGCTTACAGAGTTTGACAATTGTGTTGCATACTTTAGGGATTAAAAAAAATTGCAGTAGAATGCAAAGACCACCAAATTTTCATAGAGTTTTGGTGAAAAACCTTAGTATATCTTCACAATTTTTTTTTATAAAAAAAACACCTCTCTATAACCTGGACCGAAAGTTTAGCACCTCTCTATAACACAAATTGGTAACACAACTGTTCATAAGCTCATAGAGTTTTTGTGCTTAAGCTTTCATTCATTGAAAAACAAGTATGTTATATTAGTTTATGTTCAATTCTCTCTACGTGAATAAGATAATGGAAGTAGGGAACAACTTTGTTGTTCACCAAGCCGATCAAGTTGTGGCTGAAAAAGACAAAACCTTGCAATATCGTATTGTAATCTCTCTTAACATTGAGTTTTAATTGCAATTAGGGTTTTTGACTTGACTACATACATTTGATTTTATCACAATTTTTTTATTAATTTATTTGTTCCATAAAATGAATGGATTCGTTGTTTAATTTTCAATTGGTCTTGATGCTTTATTCCTTAATTTCTTGCAATTTCAGTTCTCACTGTCATTTTCTTAGACAATTTGTGTTACCAAAAAGCTTTGGTTGAGACAAACAACTGCACCATCTTCACTTTTTATCTTTTTTACTTTGAACAGTTTTGTCACTCAAAGGCTAATTGAATTTTAATAACTTAAGTTTGAGGTGTTGTTTTGCTTTGCTGGAAAATATATGATTGATGATATGTGTTTTTTAAAAAGGTGTTGCCTAAACTCATGCTTAGTGATATGTGTTTTTTTTTTAAAACTAATTGAACTAATGTGAATGGTTATTTAAAGAGATACATTCCGAAATGAAAGATGCTTAAGAATTAAAAATAATAATATGTTGAATATTTTTTCATTTAGGTGTTAATTGCTAGGTTAACTAATGAAATAATTTAGGCGATCAAGGTTATTACTTCTATACTTCAAAACGGAGAATTAAATTGTTTATTGGTTTGACATGGTAATTTAAGGTGATGTATGTTGAATTACGAATTTTTGACATGTTGTTTTATTTTTTCTTTGCCCTATGAATTAAATTATATATAGTTAGCAATTAAATTACCACTTTAAATTTTAGTTTGTATGATTTCTACCTAAAATGGTTTACAACGTTATGGTTAACCATTATTATTTTATTGGGTTCTATTTTCTCTCCACGAATACACATTGCTCATTTCAAGACCTTTCAATTCAATTACATGTGATTGCTGGTTATTTTTGTTTTCAACAACACTTGCATAGAGAAAATTCTCTTTATGAAATTATGTTCTTAGTTGCCATGACTTTAATTAATTTTAGTTGCATGTAATTGGTGGTTGGATCATTGTTTTGAATTGAATTGCATATGATTAGTGGCTGAATTGGTTTTTAGCAAGATTTTGATTGGAAAAACAAATTGTTCATTTGGTATGAAATCTATTTTTTATAACATATTTCACTCACTCTCTTTATTGTTGCATTTGCTTCTTTCCATTGCTACAACTATCATTTTTGCAGTTGAATGAACATATTTTTCATAATTATTTTCTTTTGGTTTTCATAATCGCATTTCTTTTTTTATTGTTGTTATTGCCTATCTCTCATGTTCAAATTTGCTCGGTGGCTTTCTATTTTTCACCATTTGTTGCAAGCATACTATTCCAATTAGTGTTGAACTATCTTTAGGCTATGGGGAGTCGTAACACCACCTTTTTCCTATGTCACTCAAGTTACAGGTGTGTCATTATTTTCAGCCTTTAACTCTTTTTTACTTGTAACTTTGTTGCTATATTTTTTTTTCATTTTATGTTGTTTTTTACAAATTAATTAATTTTTTTAATATTAGAAATATATTGATGTATTAGAAATATATTGAAATACTTTGTTGATAAAGTATTAGAAATATATCGAAATAAACATAAAAAAACAAGTACATGTCATGATCATCCATTTTCAAGAATAAAAGGTTATGCTCCATAGGTTGTAAAACCACATATACCAAACAAATACATGTTTGTGATTTAAATATTACTTTGTCCATGCAAAATTAATGTAACCCATCATTATTTAAATATTACTTTGTCCATACAATTTTGATTTTGATTTTAGGTCCATGTTTTTTTATAGTTGAGAGTTTTTTGCTGTAATCCGTTTTAATTGGCAAGGATTGTCATATGACATTTTTTTTTTCATTTCAGTAACCACAGTTCCTCTTATTCTTTTCATTTGCTTCTGCAGTTTTTTTTTCCTTTTCTTGTCATCTTATCTGTATGTCTTTGAATAGCTTCTATGTCCCCCCCCCTAATTTTCTAGGTAATGTGTGAGTTGTGTTGTGCTATCTCATTCCTTTGTAACATGATCATAACATTTTTTTCCTGCACAATGTTCACATAAAACCTTAGGTTGCTTCATTGTTATTAAGCTTCACGTTGTTTTGTTCCCTTTTAAAAAAATTGTTATTTGAGATGAGGCATTTGAAGTTGATTGGTGCTTCATATATGAGAAAAAACAATTTGTTTGTGGTTTTTTTCCATTTGGATTTTAGGTGCTGATTTGGCTTATTAGTAGATTTATGCATATGAAAATATTTGTTTTACAGGTTGCTTTAGTTTTTGTGAACCTTCTCAGAATTTTTAATTGTGTAGACTATTGGTTTTGCTATCCACTTTCAAGAAATGTTTAACAAGGTATTTTCATGCCTTGTTTTTTTTATTAAATAATGTTCTGGTTTTTAGTTGTTTCATTCTTTCTTTCAAGTTATTTTCTACTAGATTTTTTAAAATATCTTTGTTGTTATTGAAAGAGCTTAAGTTAAACTAATCAATGCTTATTCTTTGTTTGCATGATGACTTGACATTAGGGTGTTGTTTTGCTTTGCTGGAAAATATATGCTTGCTGAAATGTGTTTTCTTTTAATTTAAAAAAGGTGTTGCTTGAACTCATGCTTTGTAATATGTGTTTTAAGAAAGAGTTGATTGAACTCATGTTGGAGGTGATTTAAAGAGATGCATTCCAAAATGAAATATGCTTAAGAATAAGAAATAACAGTATGTTGAAAATTTTCTCATTTGGATGTTAATTGCTAGGTTAGCTAATGAAATAATGCAGGGAATCAAGGTTATTACTTCTATGCTTGAAAACATAAAATTAAATTGTTTATTGGTTAGGCATGGTCATTTAAGGTGCTGCTGTTGAATAAAGAATTTGTGACATGTTGTTTTATTTTTCCTTGGCCTTTGAATTAAATTATATATAATTAGAAATTAAATTATCACTTTAAATTTCAATGCATCTAATTTTTGCCTAAAATAGCTACAACTTTATGCTTAGTCATTATTGTTTTATTGGGTTTTATCCTATCAACAAATATACATTGCTCATATCAAGATTTTTCAATTCTATTACATATAATTGCTAGCTACTTTTGTTTTCAACAACACTTGCATAAAAAAAATTCTCTTTCTGAAATGATGTTGTTAATTGCCATGACTTTAATTAATTTCAGTTGCTTGTAATTGATGGTTGAATTGTTGCTACTTTGAAGTTGATGCATATAATTAGTTGTTGAATTGGTTTACAACAAGCTTTTGATGGAAAATAAAATTGCTCATTTGGTATTGCAACAAATTCTGCTCACTTTCTTTATTGTTGCATTTGCTTCTTTTAATTGCAACGACTATTATTTTTGCAGCAAATTAAACATATTTTTCATAATTATTTTCTATCGATTTTCATAATCATACATATATTTCTTATTATTGTTATTGTCCATCTTTAAAGTTCAAATTTCCTTGCTAACTTACTATTTTTCACTATATATTACAGGCATGTTATTTCAATTGGTGTTGAAGTATCTCCAGGTTGCAGGAAGTTGAAACACCACCTTTTTCCTGTCTCACTCAAGGTATAGGTATACCTTTATTTTCAAACTTGACCTGTTTTTTGCCTGTAACTTTGTCATTGTATTTTTCTTTTTCATTATATGATTGTTTTTTTATGAATTAATTTGGATTTTTATATATGTTCATGTTTCCTTTATTATAGAATTAACTTTTTTGGTGAATTTTTTAATCTTATTCTTTCATTAAATAGTTTGCTTTTAATTGTTTTCCATTGAAATTTTCAATTTTTGTCATATTATTAAAATTACCTTGATTGGAAAATTATAAACCATTCCCTTATGATTTAGTTTTTGTTAGATTTTGAATTAAATTGTATATAAGTGGTAGTTGAATTATAACTTTAGATTTGATTTCGTATAATATGGTTGGAATAATTGACAACATTGTGCTTAACCATTATTTTTTTTATTCTATTTTCTCCACAACAATATACATTACTCATGTTAAGGCTTTTCGATTCAATTACATATGATGATCGGCTAATTTTATTTTCAACAATGCTTGCATGAAAATAATTTTCTTTGTTAAGATTATGTTGTTAATTCCCATGATTTTAATTTGAACATGTAATTAGTGGTTGAATTAATGCTTTTAATTGCATTGCATATAATTAGTGACTAAATTGGTTTACAACAAGAATATGGTGAGAAAAAAGTTTGTTCATTTTATAGCACCTTTATTTATTGTAACAATTTCCACTCATTTTCTTTATTTTGTTGCATTTTCTTATTTCTATTGGAACTACTCTAAATTTTATGGCATAATGAACATGTTTTATGTTTTGAATTCGATTGCATATAATTTGTGGCTTAATTGGTTTACATCGAGAATTTGTTGAGAAAAAAAATGTTCATTTCATACGATCCTTGTTTATTGCAACAAATGTCACACACTTTATTATTACATTTGCTTCTTTCCATTGCAACAACTCTGAATTTTGCAGTAGAATAAACATATTTTTCATAATTGTTTGCTTGTGATTTTTGTAATCACATGTATTTTTGATGTTGTTATTGTCCACCTCAAAAATTTAAATTTGCTTCGTGATTTTTTATTTTTCACCATTTGTTGCAGGTCTGTTATTCCAATTATTATTCAACTATCTCCACGTTACAGGAAGCTAAAACACCACATTTTTCCTGTCTTACTATAGCTACAAGTGCACCTTTATTTTCAAACTTAGCCTAAATTTTTCATGCTTTCTTTGTTGCTGTATTTGTCTTTTCCATTCTATGCTTCATTTTTTTTCTTCAAATTAAAGTGATTTTTTTTCATGTGTTCATGTTTCCTCTATTTCATGATTAGATTTTTTGTTTGATTTCTTATTCTTTCATGGAATTTTTATTTGTTTTCCATTTATATTCTCAATTCTAACCATGTTATTAAAATTTCGTTGATTGACTATCATTGATCATTTAAATTTATCTTTCAACTTTTAGAAGCAACGACTTTATAACCAACAATCAACAAAGATTACAACCATTCCATGATGTTGGACCTGGTGTTTCTTCACCATACAACTGAACAAGCCATATTTATAGTGAAGGAAATTTGGGCGCTAAAAAATTTTCATTCACACAAGCAACACCATACAACTCTAATCATCTAACCAATGACCATTTGCTTTTACATACTATTGAAGATGGTGCATCATGTTCTACTTTCTTACAAGGAAATTATTCAATCTCGAATAATAATACCTCTTCATCAATAACATCAACAAGTCAGGCATATCTTGCATATGGATTTCCCTTTGATGAAAATGTCAATAACAATACTAGCATTGAGACTAACACCACACATGGACCAATTGCTTATTAAAGCCTATTGATTGGCCAATCTGAATAAAAAAAAATGAAAAAATGAGTTTACCTTGAAATTTCCCCAACTATCATTCATTTTTTTATACCTTATATCATCTATGTTCTTTTTTTTTTCATTATCTTTATTTTTCTTTATAATTTCTAGGGGAAACATGCGATTATGTTGACTTTGGTGATAAGACTTTTACATGTTGTCATTGTAATGCATTTTTTTGGCTCCAAGAACGTCTTGCACGTTCATCCAAAAAGAATCCATCTTTCTCATTTTGTTGCCTTAATGGTCGAGTTTCCCTTCCAGCTATGCAACCAACTCCTCTAATTCTTGATTTTCTTCTTGATCCCAGTAACGGTTCTACCTCAAAAACATTTCAGGGCAATATATGAGCTTATAACTCTATGTTTGCTTTCATATCAATGGGCCCAAAGATTTATACTTCTGTTAATGATCAACCAGCTCCATATGTGTTCAAGATAAGCGGTTATTGTCATCATTTAATAGGCTCTCTCTTACCTGTTGATGGAGAATCTCCAAAGTTTTCCCAGCTATACGTGTTTGACATTGCTCACGAAGTTGCAAATAGACTTTTACCATTTACATGAGACTTCAAATCATCATCTTTAGATGAGAATATTGTTGTGGATCTTTTAAAAATGCTTGATGAAACAAACAAGCTTGCCAAATTATTTCGCAAAGCCAGAGACAAAACTCAAAATATTCAATCTATTGATTATAAACTTTGCTTACTTGAAAAGTGAAGCCATGATTCATGCTAATATGATGATCCTACATCAAATGACATTGGTGGATTAGTTGTTGGAGATATTGGAGATTTTTTCTCGGAACGAGATATAATTATTGAATGCTTTTCAGGTTCTTTAAAAAGGATTTCAAAAGTACATCCAAAATTCATGGCATAATAGTATCCCCTTTTGTTTCCTTATGGTGAAGATGGCAACTCCTGTAATATTATATTTGTTGATCATGGACTTGAAAAAATAAGAAAAAGGTCAAGAGTTCCAATGCGAGCTTATTATGCTTACCTTATCAATGAAAGGCCTAGGTGCGATAATACCATCATTAAAGGAGGTTATTTGTACCAATAATTTTTGGTCGATGCATTTGTTAATGTTGAAGAAGATCATCTTGATTATATCAGAGCTAATAAAAAAGATTTATGTACAGATGTTCATAAAGGTATCCATGAAGCTGTGCTTAATAGGGATGTTAAAGGTTTCTCAGCTGGGAAAATCATTGTTCCAGCTTCTTTAACTGGTAGCCCACGTTATATGATCAATAATTATCAAGATGCAATGGCTATATGTAGAGCCTATGGAAATCCTGACCTATTTATTACATTCACATATAATGTTAATTGGCAGGAGATACGAAGGGAGCTTATAAAAGATCAAATTTACAAACATGAACACAAGCTTGATATCATTACACGTGTTTTTAGATCGAAGGTTATTGATATGTTAGCCTTCATAAAATCAGGCAAGCCTTTTGGTCAGATAATTGCAGGTGCCTTATCTTTTATCTCATTTCTTCTAAACATTACAACTTTGTATTCTTATTAAGATTGTTTGGCTTAGTTTTATTTTTCTTTTGTAGATGTTTATGCAATTAAATTTCAAAAAAGGGGTTTGCCACACATCATATATTGATTTGGCTACACTTGAATTTTAAATGTCATACACTTGAAGATGTTGATTCCATTGTTTCAGTTGAAATCCCTGACAAATTTACAGATCCAAAATGCTATAAAATTGTTTCAAGATTCATGATGTATGGTTCATGTGGTCTTGCAAATCCAAAATCTTAGTGTATGAACGAGGGAATTTGCTCAAAAAGATTCCTAAAAAATTCAAGACACAAACTGTTTTTGAGGATAATGGCTTTGTTTATTACAGATGTCGTGATCTTAAAGATAATTTTGTTATAAAAAATGGCATTCAGCTTAATAACAGATATGTTGTTCCATATAATAGGGATTTCTTATTACAATACAATGCCCATATAAATATTATGATCTGTTGTTAGTCAATGTTAATTAAGTATCTTTTTAAGTACGTAAGCAAGGGCTCTGATAGATGTAGAGTTATTGAAAAACATTGTGCTGATGAGATCCATACGTATATGAATTGTTGTTTTATATGCCTATATAAAGTGGTCTAACGTCTTCTACAATTTCCAATACATTCAAGATCACCTCCTATTAAGCGACTTTAAATCCATTTGCCATTGCATCAAAATGTTGTTTGCTCATGAAATGAAAGTATACCATCAGTACTTTAAAAAACATGTATTGAAAAAACAATACTCATAGAATGGTTCGCATGTAATAGAATTGATCATGAACCCGTCAGCTTTACTACTTGGAATATCCACATAAATATATTTGGGATCCTGTTAAAAAAGAATGGATTCCAAGATCAAATGGTTTTAGCCTTGGTCGATTAACATATGTTCACCCTGCTTCAGGGGAGCTTTATTTTCTAAGACTACTCCTAAATCATGTAAAAGGAGCATTGAGCTTTGATTATCTAAAAAATGTTTTGGGTGTTGTGCATCCAACATTTCAACTTGCTTGCAAGACCTTGGGACTTTTAGGAGATGATAAAGAATAGGAGGACGTCTTTTGTGAGGCCATGACTATTGCAACATCTCTTTAAATTAGGAATCTCTTTGTTATTGTTGTTCTTTTCTGTGATGTTGCTGATCCAGAAGTTTTGTTTAGTAAATTCTGGTGCTCAATGTATGATGATATTATCACCCGTTTCAAGTCCAGCTTTGCCATGCCTAATCTTAAATTATTCGATGATGAGCTTAAAAACTATGTTTTATATGAGCTTGAGCTTCTCTTCAATGTTATTGGCACATCTCTTGAAAAACACAAGCTTTCAATGACTAATGGGCGTTTATTGTCAGAAATAAAGAATAAGCTTTTAAGAGAAGAGCTTAACTACAATATTGCAGATCTTATATGTCAGCATTCATCAGCTTTCCCACAACTCAATCAATGTCAACTAAATGTTTATGATTGTGTTGTTAGATCTGTTCTTGAAAAAAAGGCAAGAATTAATTTTTGTTTATGGCCATGGAGAAACTGGGAAAACATTTTTGTGTCATATAATAATTAATCACTTTTGCTTCCTGGTGGCTATACAGCTCATTCAAGATTTAAAATCCCCCTTACTGTTTCTGATACTTCATTGTGGGAGATTAAAAAAAAAACTGATCTTGCACGCCTTCTAGAAATGACCTCTCTAATTGTATGGGATGAGGCTCCAATGAATAATCGGTATTGCTTTGAAGCATTGGACCGCTCACTTCATGATGTCCTAACAAATTGTAATGACTTGCCCAATGATAAACCATTCGGTAGGAAATCAATTTTGTTAGGAGGAGATTTCAAACAGATTTTACCTATTATTCCCGGAGGAACAAAGGAAGACATTGTTCATGCATGTCTTTGTAGCTCTGTTTTGTGGTCCAAATTTAAAGTTCTCACTCTTATAGAGAATATGAGGCTATCATCCAATGGACTTTCAAATGATCAAAAGAAAGAACTTGCTATTTTTGCCAACTGGATTCTTGCAATTGGTGATGGAACTTAACATGATGCTTTATTCCCTGATGATTTTGATGCATCCATGATTAAAATACCACAAGATCTTTTGCTTGAACCTGGATCTAACCCCATATTAGCAATTGTTTCAGCTGTGTATCCCTCTATTTGTGATATCAATATCAATCAATGCTATTTTAGAGAGAGAGCAATTATAACTCCAAGAAATGCTACAGTTTCTGAAATCAATGATTTTATCTTAAACATGTTGCCAGGAATGAAGCAGATTTGCCAAAGTACTGATACTATTTGCAAAATATCGAGCGATGGTGATAATGCAGAGATTTTGTATCCCGTTGAATTTATCAATCAACTTGAGTTCAATGGAGTGCCATCCCACACAATTTCCTTGAGAATTGGCACACCAATAATGCTTTTATGCAATTTTAATTTATTAGCTGGTTTATGTAACGGAACAAGACTTATTGTTACGCAACTTTCTGAGAGGGTCATGAAAGCTCAAATAATAACAAGGTCTTTTTATTGGAAATCGTGTATTTATTCCAAGGATTGTTTTTCCAATAAATGATGCAAAATGTCCATTCACAATTAAACGAAGACAATTTCCTATAAGACATGTTATGCCATGACAATAAATAAAAGTCAAGGACAATCATTGAAAGTTGTCAGGGTTTTTCTCAAGGATCAAGTTTTCACTCATGGACAATTGTATGTTGCTCTTTCACGGGTTACATCAAGACAAGGACTAAAGATTATCACATGCGATGCTGAGGGAAATCATTCAATCTCTGTGAAAAACATTGTGTATAAAGATGTTATTAGCTCTCTATCAGTGTCTTGATCTCTCGGAACCATGTGTTATTTAATTGTCAATCTTTTACTCCATATCTTTTTTTTTCCTTTTCTAAAGTGATGCTTTTTACAAAAGAAATTGTTTTTTTTATTCATCATTTTTAATTTGGGCATGTTTCCATTTGTTGTTTTTCCCCATTCATTTTAAATTAAATATTTGCAATACATCTCATTTTTTTTTATTAATATTAGCCTTACTATTTTTATCATTGCTCCTAATATTGTTTTTATTAATCATTTGCAGGACAATGGGTCTACCTACAAAACAGATTAAAAAATACAACTTCTACCCTTCATTATGAGCTAGGGCCTGTCGAGTTTGGATTGCTAAATTTAATGGTCAGCCAAGCAGTTTTAATTGTGTTGTTGTTGACAATCAGGTATAATTTATTATGAAAATATAACCACTAATAAATTTTATTTTCTATATATTTAATGTTTGAATAATACATCTCCACTCATTTCTGAATATTTTCTTTACTTTGGCAATTTAACATTTTTTTTACTTAACTAGAGGTACTTATTTGCTCTTAAGATTCTTTATCGAAAACCAAGTTTCCTTTCCTTTTTAATTCATTACTATAAAGCTATAGTTAAGTTCACCACTAAAGCAGCAATTGCTTATTCAACTTATGGAAAAAACTTTTTCAATATTTAAATTGTAAAAAAAAAAATAACATAATAAATTTTTAGCATTCATTTATAATTTACAATCAACTTTGTTTTCTACATGTTTAAAAAACCAAAAAACCCTAAGCATAACATTTACTTTCTATAATCCATAGAAAATTTCATAAAGGTCAGACAAATTTTATATGTTCTATTACTTGACATGATTTAATTTAAAACTTTGAGAGATTTTATGATGCATTCACTATTAACTACACCAATTCATCATGGAAATTTTAGTTACAACTCCATACTAGAGCCACAGTTTACCAGGTATATTACACCCAATTATACACAAGAATTTAGAATCAACTAAGAACTATATTTATCTTTTATTCTATACATCTTTTATATACAACTTTCATTTATACAATGGTCTACAATAATTAATTATAATATATGTGTATCCTACTAGAAATAATGTTTTACCTTCACCTCAATATATGTTTGTTAACTTAGAAAATTTTCCTTCAAATTCATAGATTGTATGTGTAACAACCAATTTAAACATTCTAAGAAATATTAAGACATAAAATCTCTTAAATTCATTATTAAAACCATTCCTTTAACTTAATGTTGCAGTAGTACCACCAATACCTCACTTATAATGTCATCAAAACTCTTCTTTAAATAATTTACAAAATCTTATTACATATTGCATTCAAAATTCTAAACCTTATTGCATATTGTATTAAAAATTCTAATCCATTTGGTTGTTAGAATGGTGAACAATTATTTTTTTATTCAATATTAATCTTTATATATATATATATATATATATATATGGGGTGGAGCTGTTCAAGCTTTAGCTAAAACAAGGGATCTCTCAACACTTGCAGCAACAACTATTAAAGGAAATCACTATGAAATAAAAGGATTCTATACTTATGAAAACAGAGTAGTAAACACAGTTGTTGCCCATGATGTTGTAATTGATATCAAATCTAACACAAAAATTATAGGCATTGAAGCTATTACACCTCATGTTCCTAGATACTACTTCAATTTTATTGACTATGCACATATTCTGACCAAGTTAAAAGGCTTCAAAATTCTTACAGGTTTAACATCTACTTCATTCATTTAGCCTATTATAAAACATTTTTATTATTGAACTTAACTTGATAACATCACTTAAAGGCATTCATTCCTATTTTTTAAGATGTCCTTGGAAGACTTAAAGCATTGCAACCACTTGAACAAGTTATGGTTTGTGGGCAGACACTCGAAAATAACAAAGAATTCATGCTTAAGAACATTCGGTGAATTGAAAAATTAAATGCAAATTACCTTACTTTTATCAAGCTTATTGATCCAATTTGTTTTGTATTTTCTTTCAAAGTGGTGAGGAGCTTCACATAACTCTTTGGGGTGATGGTGAGGAGATTTTAATGAACTCGCTCTTCATAACCTACCATCTCTAGTTATTATTGCATTTGCTGGATTTCATATCACAGAATTTAAGGGTAATTTTAACTTCCATTTAATTTTTTTTTCTAAAAATCATTTTTTAAAAGATTTTTATTATCATTCTGATCCAACTAATTCTTCTTTTATTTTATTACAAAAAAACTCTTTTGTTCACAAGGAAAACCAAATCTTAACAGTACAGCTGCCTCTCTTTGGTACTTTAATCCAGACATACCAGAATGCTTAGCATATAAACATTTGTAAGTTATTCCAATATCAACCATCTCTCTTATGCTTTTTCATTATCAATTTTTTTCTAACTAATTATTTTTTCACCATCTTTTTTAATCGATTGTACATACAGCTTTGCACAACCACCCGTTGAAATACAACAACTCCCTTTATCATCAAATATTGTTTTATCAATAGAGGAACAAATCAAAGAAAATAGGAGAACAATATATGGGATTCTTTGCATGAATCCTTATGAGCATAAGGTTATTTTTTAAGCCCTTTTATTATTAGCTTTGATAACATGCTTTACCTTCTTCATATAATTAATTTTTTAAATTAACCACACTCCTAAAACATATATTTCCTTTCCATTACCAGCATCTAAGATTCACCTGTCAACTGTCAAGTTTTGATTGTTGACTTTGATTTCCCCAATGGCTAGTGGTATCCAAGCTGTCCAAAATGCAACAAAAAACTTAGTGGGGGCAAAAAAATATTACACATGTATGGATCATGATGCTATCATCGCTCTTCTAGTCCCATGGTAACTCATCTAATTTCACAACTAAAGCAATATGAAGCTGTTAGATAAAAAAAAATAATATTCCTCCGGATGCATTATCATAAACTTCTTATTAATGAACATGTCATCAATTTTATATTATAGGTTTCGCTTAGAATGCATTGTTACCTATAGAGAAGATGTCACTAATTTTTTTCTATTTGGAAAAACTACGGAGAACTTTTTTGGATCATCAGCCCACCATTATGTCTATGATAAAAAAATTTATTGATCCCATAGTTCTTCCTCCTGCCATGGCAGCAAAGTTGAATAAAAGCATGATTTTTCAGCTTCGATTTGGTGCTTTTAGATCCATCACCAACAGATTTGAGGTTATCATTACTAATATCTTTGACAACACCACAAATAAAAGCATCTATCCTTTAGAAACACCAACTTCAGAAACTAAATCATCTGCTACATCCAAGACATCTACTTCATTAAGCTCTATGAAACAGGTTCTCATAGCTCCATTAACTCCATAAACTATTGTCACACAACTCAAGATTGCTCCTAATTCCTTGGAGACACCACCTCAAAACATATCACCAAACAAGGAAACAAGCATAAACAGTGAAGCACGATGTGCATTTGATTTTGAAGGTGCAACACAACAATGTAGGCAAGTTTACATTTCCCCACACTTTCTTTTCATTTTTTTTTGTCCTTGACATATGTTAAATTTGATTGTTCTTAACCTATGATGCTTCTGCCATGCATCTTTTTAACTCCTTTGATTACAATAGTCATGAAGATGAGCATGATAAAGCAATTGAAGTCCAAGGAAACTTGGGAGACATAGCTACATCTGAGACATTTGATCACTTACTTCCTCCTTTGAAAAAACAACAGACAACATCCTCATCATCCTTAAAGGTTTGATTTTTAACCTCACATTCTTCTAAATCATTATCCAATTTGAACAACATGCCTTTTATTTGTTATTTATTTTCTAATTTTATTTGTCTTTTATTATTTTACATTTACCTATTTCTCTTCACTTCACAGCCTATAATTGATGAGTTCTTCTCTTCTTTACATGCTAATTATAACATTGAATACAATTCTTAAAAGAGAAAAAATCATTTCTTGGCTAATTTATATATCAATATTAATAATTTTTATTAAAACTAATGAATTAGTAAAGGATATATGTGTATTAACAAGAATGTAATATTAAAAAATATATAATTATTATGTGCACATAATAAATACTCATATAAAGAAGAAATCATTACAATTATATATGTGCATATGTTACTTAAACAATTGTAACAAATATGGTTACTTTCTTGGTGAATGCTATAAATTAAAGTCATCCCAGAGGTTAGGGAACTATGACTCCCATTCTTGGTACAAGATATGCATAATGGAAGATCCACATTCAGACAGAACTGCAATCTTTCTTTCAGGTGCAGTAGGCTTTGAAAGCACACCCTCCATGCATACACTGTACTTAATTTCTTCACTATGTTTTAATGCCACAAGAAACTTTTGTTTCATTTCTTCTCATATGATTTCAAATGCTCCCCTCTTTCATCTTCCCTAAAGAAATATTTACAACAATGTGATGCGGTAGTTTCTAGAGAAAAAAAGTTTTTTTTTTTTCAGTTTAGGATTTTTATTGCTTTGAAAATTTTTTTATAATGACTACATAAACTATATATACAATAATGTAAAAAAAATATGGTCAATTTTTATATCTTGCTTCATCTACACATTTAACTTCATCTACTGCATAAATATTGACAAAAGTTTTAACCTTTAATTGCATCTATAACACAAAACATAAACATTTTAGTGAAAGCTATTTAACATATCCAAAATATACAAATAACAATGACTTGGATTTATTATCTTTACATAATTTATTTTATTGTCTTTGCATCGCAGGAAAACTAGCAATTTCTCTACAAATGACTTGGATTTGGATTTTTATAACAAGAACATGACTGTTATCTCTGTAATTTTGATATAATTTGCAAACAACAATCTCTTT
Organism: Populus ilicifolia; assembly: GCA_015708895.1. Lineage (NCBI taxonomy): Eukaryota > Viridiplantae > Streptophyta > Magnoliopsida > Malpighiales > Salicaceae > Populus > Populus ilicifolia. The sequence goes on from SRLM01000733.1 coordinate 259,015, forward strand.
TAAGTGCTCAGCAATCTGGGAGCTTATTTCCACTTTTGATGTTATTTATAACTTAATCTATATTATCATGACTATTGCCTCTGTAATTTTAATATAATTTACAAAAAACAATGTCCTTTAAGTGCTCAACAATCTACTAGCTTATTTTCACTTTTATGTTGTTTATAACTCAATCTATATTATCAAAGCTTTCATATTAGACTTGGCTTCAATTCTCTTCATCATTACCTAACAATCACTTCTTTCCAACAGATGTTATTTTCATTCTTGCAAAAAAAATTACGTCTCCATACACGTAACCTAAGATCACCCGCAGCAAAGTGCAAGGACACTACAATATGTTTTTTTTTTCTTTTCTATCATTAGTTCATTATGCTTGAAAGCTTTAGTTTGGTTCATGAACATGTTGTCAATGTTCTTGCATGTGTAACTTGCATTTTGCTCTTCTCTATCAACTTTGCTTTGCTTTGATTGTGCTATTGATTTTTTTCTAGCATAATACGCTTTTTTGGGTTATGTCAATTTGTCTTTGTTGAAATTATGTTCATTGTAAATTTGGATCTTTGTGATATTGGATTTAAGGGTTTTTCATGTTCTGTCAATGGTTGTTATATTGTTCTTTGCTCTTTTTTTCTTCTTCTTATCTTTATTAGCAGTCATGTGATTTAATTTCATCAACATGTATTAGTGTAACGATGAAAATAAGATGTGTAACAATAAAATATGTAAAAAAATAAATATGCTAAATTTTTATTTTCTTGCCTCATCCACACATTTAACTTTATATAATTCATAAATATGGACCGAATTTTCAACCTTAAATTTCATAAAAACCAAAAATGTTTTTCTGAAAGCTATTTTTCAACCTTTTATTTTACAAGTTATTCTTCTATGTTATTTTATGTTACACATGTCTGTAGCACACCCCTTTCACACATTCTTTCCTATTTTTTTTGACATAATTTATTTCATTTTCTTACTAGCACTAGCAATTTCTCTACTAATAACTTGAATTATGATTTATCAAAACAATAAGATAATTGCTGCCTTTGTAATTTTAATATAATTTGCAAATAACATTGTCCTTTTAATGCCCAACAATCTATCAACTTATTTGCATTTTGTTGTTGTTTATAACTTTATCTATATTATCAAACCTTTAATATTATACCAGCCTGTATTTTTTTTTTATCATTGCCTAGTAATTATTATTTTTCATGGATGTTATTTTTGTTTGATAAAAAAACTATATTTTTATTCATAACCTAAAATCGCTCGCAGCAAAGCGCGAGCAATCAATCTAGTAAATATCTAAATTAGATCATTTCTTTTTCAAAAATATATATAATATAAATTTTATTTTTATTTTCAAAAGTATTGAAAAATGATTTTAAAAGTTAGATTTAAGTTCATAAATCTTTGATAACATTAATAAATGTGACTTGAAATATTACCTTTGGTTGTTGATAATGATATTTGGTTGGAATTCACCATGAATGTTAGGTGGAAACTACAAGATTGGTTTATATTATGTTACGAGTTAGATTTTTATTTAATGTAAACAAATATCTAGATATTGATAATATATGTTTTATTTTTTAAAATGTTTGTAATGAATTCAATATCTAACACATATTAGATGATATATGTTTAAAATATTATGATGGTGACATAGTAAATGATATATTTTTTAAAGAACATATTAAGATAGTAACATATTAAATTGACTTTGATAAACTTAAGTTAATTAGCTATACTTATAACTTGAGTTATGAAACTATAATAACCTCATAAAAAGTACATTAAAATAAATTATAAAACTTAATTCTCAATTAACATAACAATAAAAGATGAAATTGGAAAAACATATATTCAATTAAGAAAAGAATAAAAAAAAACTCGAGTGAACTTAGGTTAACCTAAGATCCAGGTCAAACATATTGTAACAACTCCATTTTTTTTTATGTATACATACTTTATCAAAATTTCAATAAAGCTTTTTCTACATTTTCATTACCAAGTTGATAGTTCCATAACCCATAAACATCAATTACAATATTTATCTCGTCATCTAAGCTTAAATACCTTAATTATAACATCAACTTCCCATTTTACTTAATAATCTCTTAATAGAATGAGCATTTTGACATTATCTCATCAGAGGATATGACAGGATATGAGAGAACAAACATTCACAATTAACATAATTTGAGATATATTCAAGACACATATGTCCTTTTCTTTTTAAAGTGTAATTATGTTTGAATAAACATACAACCATAAACTTACTTAATGTAGTCAAATGCCTTACATTATCTATAATTAAGTTAAACAATACATCTTTTTAATACAAAAGTATATTACAACAAAATATTGGTTCTCTTTTCAACAAAGATGATATTTTCTTAGGAAAGCTCAAAATCAAGTTTGAGAAGTGTGACACAATGGAAATTTATCATGAGGCATTAACACTATTGAAATTAAATTGCATGACGCCACAAGGTCACTTATACCTTCATAAGTCAGATTTGATCTTTGTCTTAATAGATATAATGTGCATCATGCAAAACACAAGTTTATTTTATAAATCCATGGCTACCTGCTTTTCAGCATACAAAACACTTATATAATGCTTCAAATAACCCTAATGGATCCTTATATATAGATTGAATCGAATTCACTTATAAAATTGACTCAAATAAGTAATAATAAATCAAAGACTAAGAAAATAATAATAATAATATGAAATTAATATTCTAAATATGCTAAAATCATATTTTCCATCCTTAATAAGTCTTAAATAGGCTAAAAACTCTTATTTGAATGTGGAATTGATTCTGAAATCTTCTCACTTTGTTGTTTTTATTTTCTTTATTTCACATCAACAATTAATAAAGAAAATCTTTCTTTTTAATACCTGCCTATTTTGTTTCCTTTCTAGCTTATGAAATTAGATCTGGAAGCCCCCTAACATTATTTATTGAATAGGAAACTTTCTCATTTATTGATAAATATTCTTCTAAATAATAGGTAAAATAATAAACAAAATTGTCTTGAATTTAGGAGAATATTTTGCTGATTTAAGTCTTTATACAATTAGAAAATTAACCCCAAACAAATCTGATCTAATCCCATCATCTTAATTAACCCAAGCTAACTCTCGATCACTTGTGGCCCAAACTCATATTTATTAATAGGGACTAAATGAAACCAAAAATGTACTTTAAATAAACGTTTTTGCTATCTAAAAATATCTTATGCATAGCCTGTCTTGATTTGGATGAATTACCTACAAAAAGAATTGGGTCGATCTCGTCATCCATAATAACCTCAATTTAACTGAATGCATTCCTAGTTAAAAACTCATCATAAAAAACCCTAGGTTAAACTATATATTAAACTGTATTAACAACTAATCTTGAACACATAACTGAATGTTTACTATAAGAAATCCAAGGTTCAACCTAAACTATATCATTCCCTACCTCTTCAAGAAGATGCGCCCTCGAATTTTGAATAGGATTAGTAGTGACTTCATTAGCCTTTTGTTTAATCCTTCAGTATTCCTTTATTGCTAACACCTTTCTCTAACAACGTTATATGAAAGCAATGATTGATAAGAATTTCAAATACACATGTTATACTAACCACTATATTTTTGAATGATAACCATAACTGTTGTCCTTTATGTTTCATTCTTTTGGCATTATACCTTATTTCTCCATGAAGGTTAAAGTTCATAAAATAATCTTCTACTCTTATCAATTTCTCATTCTAAAACCCTCAAACCATGGTTTAGTTTGTTGCATCCTTAAGCTAGAATCCTCCTTCGTTCCCTCTCCCTTGCTAAATACATGACACAAATGAAAAAAAAAAGAAAAAAAAATAAGAAGAAGAAGATAAAGACACAACAATAATAGAATTTATGACAGGAAGAACATCAATTTAGACTCAAAATTGCAAATTTGACTTTTATCTAAACCATAACTGATAAAAAATAAATAGATGTGAAAGCGATGTAAAGGACAAAAAAAAACAGTCAAATATTCCAAATATGATTATAATAAACTAGTAGGAACAAAATCAACAAAAACAAAACAAGTTTTGGAAGCTAATGCAAAACAAACCTGTTATGGCAAGACAAAACCTAAGTCTGGAACCTAAAGAAAACTATATCCAAATAATCTCAATTTTAATATATTCTGTGACTAGCACCCTTGTAAATAAAATATAAATTTTGAGCTAATTCCAAGTTGGTTTGATATATAGATATGAAAAAACTCTTTTAAAACCTGAATTTATAACCTAGGCCCAACAATATCCTAATGACTTGAAACTTGATATTTAGTGCAATTTCATACTTAATTACCAGAATATAAATTTTGAGTGAATTATGATAAGTTTTGATATGTTGTCGTGAAACAGATGTGTTACAGTCCTATCTTAACCCAAATAACATTTTGTTGATTACTTATTTTATTTTTTTACTCAAAATAGAACACAATAAAAATAAAATAACATAAGAAAGAAAACAAATATAACTTAAAACAAAACAAAGATAGATAAAGAGAAACTGACACAAAAAAAATAGATAAGGAAAACAAGAAGGATATAACGTGATTCTAAAGCCTAACTCTAATACTAACTGATACAAATCTCTTGATCATATGATCAAGCAACCCTTAATGAAGATGATACTTATCTAGGAAAGCTGAAAATCAAGTTTGAGAAGTGTGACACAATAAAAACCTGTCCCAAGACACTAATACTATTAAAATTGAATCTAATTATGGAACGAGGTCAATTATACCTTGATTAACTAGATTTGATCTTTGTGCCCACAAAGATAACATGTTGTATTATGCAAAATAAAATTTTATTTCATAAATCCATGGCTACTTTTTTTTCAGCATACAAAATACTTATATAATGCTTCAAAGAACCCTAATAGACCCCCATTTATGGGCTCATTTGAGTCCATTTATAAAATTAAATTAAATGAGTAATAATAACTCAAATATTAAGAAAACAATAATAAAAATATAAAATTAATATCCTAAATATACTAGAATCATATATGTTTATTATGTTTATTTTTCTTGTTTCACATGGAAAATAAATGAATAAGATCTCCCTCTTTTCTTTAATATCTGTCAATTTAGTTTCCTTCCAAACTAAAAGAATCGTCAATTAATCATTTTTACTTTAGAAAATCAGATCTGACAACCCCTTTAGCATCTTTGTTGACTAGTTTCACATGGAAATTAATAAATATTATTCAAAATAATATGGAAAATAATAAACAAAATTTTCTTGAATGTTAGGAGAAAATTTTACTAATTTAAGTCCTTGAAGAATTATAAAATCAACTACAAATAAATCTGATATGATTTCAACTTTTTAATTAACTTAAGCCAATTTTAAACCCTATATGTTCTAAACCTATATTCATTAATAGGGACTAAACCAAGCTCAAAATACATTTTAAATTAAAAAACATCACATTTATAGCACCTATTGATATAGTCGAATTACCCACCAAACCAAAAGAATTGAACAAAACTTATTATCCATAAAAATCTCTATCTAATCGAATGCATCCCTAAATTAAAAACCCATCATGGAAAAATCAAAGACTGAAACATGCACCGAGCCATATCAACTATCAACAATTAATTTCATATTTATGATTGAATAACCTGAACCATATCACTATTTACCTTTTACATTCCAAACTTGCACCAAAATACAATCAAGGAAAACTCCATATAATAATTAATAATCTATTTCAAGATGTCAAATACTTGATATTTATGCGCGCGAGTTAGTCTCATGCTGCTGATTGGGTCTGATGACTTTTTATATACCAATAAAATCATTGCATCATTTATTGTTCATCCATTATACCATTTAATTTCATTATTCATATTAATTTCAAATTCTCGCTTTATTCTTGTCGAGAATTCCCATTCTAATTATGTAAAATATACTTTTTTTTTCTATTCATTTCCATTTTCTTTTTAATTGAAACATTTTTGTACAACTTGCTCATTATTTAATCTAACCCATCCAATTCTTTTACCTGAGGTTAGTGGGGTTTCTTACATAACGGATAAAATTTCCCTTTCGTTTCTTTATGCTATCATTCTTTATTTAGGTCTGAATGTTTATTGCGTGCTCATAAAATGCTTTATGTGGACTTGCATGGGTAAATGAGTTGTTTTGTTTTATTTAAATGGGTGAGGGTTTAGATTAAGTGTTAGATTAATTCATATAATTCCTAAAATCAGTCTTATGTTTTTGGGAGCAACGTTAAAATTATTTTTATTTTATAAGAAATAAAATAAAAAATAAATTGATTTTTTATTTGATTCTAAATTTTAAATTCAATGTCTCTTTTATTTTCTAGACCGATGTTAAATGTTTTTTGTAAAAAATATTAGAATAATTAATTGCAATAGAAAGCACCATTCTAGAATAAAAAACTCATAATTAATTAAGATAAATTTATTTTTTTTTGTAAAAAAGGATGTGGTGAAAGAAACATAGTCCTTCTCTTCTATACAAATAACTCCTTAATTTCTAGAGCTAGTGTTATTTATTAGAATTCCTAGTTTCCTTGTAATTATTTAGCTGCGACTTCATTTATTTTTCCCTTTGCCGTTTGCCGTGAAGTCCATCGAGATGCACAACACCAACCAAAAAGTAGCGATGATACTGCAATTTGATGGCCATACTACTGCAAGCCTGCAACTCCCATCTCCTTTTTTGCTTCTTATGGTGCTTAGCTAGCCCAAGGAACCTCCCTGCAGCCATGGCAGGTACAAATGCTACCTAAAGCTAATTGAGCTACTTTTTCAGTGCAGTTAAAAACTTATCCTTTACTTGAATGAACTTAAAGCTCATCGTTAGCAATAAATTTTGGTGGTTCTTTCTCGTCGTCAATTGCCCAGCAAGCTGTAGATGTGCTTAAACTATCCAACCACACCTCGTCGGCCGAAAATGAGTTAGAATCATTGTTCCTGTGCCATAACCAGTGTGCCCGCGTTTCATCCATTATCCTCAACCTTCCATGCCCGAAGCTTGCCTCACGATACAAAGAAAGAGGCGAAGCAGGATTTTTAAACCTATACATTAAGTGCAAATCATCAGCATGCATGCATATAGACATGGACAATGCGTGCATTTAGCAATTAATATTAATCTCCTAATTTCTATAAATTGAATATTAATGCGTGAAATTAAGTATCGGTTTAATAGCTTTAAGATGCTGCAAAAGTGAAAGTGGAATGGAGATCTAATACTTACGTTAATGCAAGCCCTTCACGATTTCCCCCATCTCCGACTGTTATATACATAGGGCCGCATGGATCAAGCTTGTTATCGTAAATCCTTGCCTGCAACCCCACGTAAACAAAAGACGGCTTGTGGGTAAGATTTATTGCATTTTTCTAAGTAAAAATGTGCATGTAAAATAAAAAAAATTGGATTTCTCAATTAATATCCAGAAATTATACTCATGTGTGACAAAAATTGAAATAGAGAGGCAAATATGATCAATTTTTTTAGCTTGAGGGGCCATGAAATGTATTTTACCTGATAAAGCAAATATTATATACTGAGTTAAGGGAACTTACAAATCGTTCATATGCATGGACATGCCCTGCAAACACGACATCGACTCTTGCCTTGTACAACAACTTTTCCATAGCTTTTCTCATGCTTTCTCCTTCACCTTGATGTGCATTATTGGTATTATACCAGGGGGCATGCAACAACACGATGACCCACGGTGTCTTCTTCCTATCAATGCTGCCCAGGTCAGCTTCAAGCCACTTATACTGCTGCGAGTGCTCATCAAAATCCGTGTAAGATCCTAACATTATAACATGAGTGCCAACAACGTTGAATGAGTAGTACAAATTTGAGCTGGAATTGCTCTCCTCATATGGCATTAGCCAACGTGCGTTATAGGCCTTGAAGCCATGTGGCTGTATAATTGGGAAGATTTCGGTCTCATGGTTTCCTTCAGTCACCATCCACGGCCGCTGGCTAGCATATTTCTCCACAAGGCGGCCAAATGAGTCCCACAGAGGTTGATGGGTATCTGCGTAAGATAAATCACCTGGTAGCAATAACACATCGTAATCACGGCTGTTGACATGTGCTAAGGTCGAATTAGTCCATTCTGTTTGCCCGAGATCACCTGTAAAGTAAGTTGAAACAAGCTTGTTTAACAATTTTTCCAGGGAAAACAAATCTTGTGATAATTAGTTAATAACTATTGTCATATTTGTTACGATGTTTATAAAATGTAATTTATTTCCGGATATTTTTGCTATTTAAAGGATTCTATATTCGACATATGCTAATATGTTTTTAACTATTAATTTCTTGTGCTACTGTATGCAAACATTTTAACCGTAGTTATTAAATCAAGTCGACTGAATAGTTCACCCACGTAAAATTTGATCTCGACCACTTATTTCGAACCGAATTAAAAATTGATTTGAATAAACCTGACTGACCAGTCGATCCACATTCCTGGCTTGAGGTTGAAAGTATTTTTCCAAGCCTGCTCACCCAAAGACTTCGCTTCAAGATGCCTAGGATATATTCCTTTTATGCCTTACACGTCTATCTATCTTTTGAGAGAGACATTTGAGAAATTGGGCAATTTGTTTTTGACTTGCAAGTGCTTGAAGACCCTTTTGCTTAAAGGTGTGTATATACAGAAAATCCTATGTGTAATAATCTTCTCACTCTTTGCCCTCTAATTAGCTAATTGTTGCTTACACTCGAAGCACTAACCTGCAACCCAACCGATCTGCAACCTTCGAAGCTTTATCAAATAAGATAGGCTCGCTGGTCACAGTAACTATGGATTCATTACTTATAATTTCAAAGATTATGGGCATCGTAATTAATATATGGTCATAATTTAGCAAAACGCTCACCAATCACAACGAATTCAAGCGGAAGAGTTGCAGGAGGAGTCTTGAAGGATAATTCGGGGCCAGAACCTCCACATCTGTAGTAATAAGTAGTTCCTGGCTCCAACGGTCCGATCTTGACATGGTGTATCTTGCCTGAGCTATAGAAGAAATAACGATAGGAAGTGTGGTCTCCTGTTGCCATTGCATTATATGTTCCCGGTTGCTTTCCATATTCTACCGTGGACGGTGCATGCTTATCATCTGTAATCCATGTGACTCTCATGTGGTCTCTCCCCACCAGTGAAACGTGCACCTGAAACCATACATCTGTTATCCTCTGCCGTTGAGCTAAACATATACTATAAATTACGCATTGCATAATATCTGTAACTAGATGGAGGGAGAGAAAGAAATTAACCTGTTGGGCTTCAGATTCCAATCCGTGATGAGCAGTGAAGATGATGTTGCGAGCAGGAGGTCGAGAGTAACTTTCATCTTTTGACGCGTAGCACTGTGAGGTGAATTGGAGGAGGAAGAAGAAGACGCTAGTTATTAGAGCATGCAGAGATTTCTCCATGTTTCTTTCTTTCTTCTTGTTTTGAGATGTCAAGGCTGGCTATGGATGGAGGGGATATTTAAAGATGGGTTTCAGAGCTTGAAATAATATTTTATCGGATAGCAATGGCGTCAAGGAAGTTACTAGGAATAATTTTTGGATATGCTTGCAGCAATAAAACTACGAAAATGGAACCCGCTGGTGCTTGTCAGCTTGTCATATGCTTAGCAAGCAGCTTCTCGAGGAGCTTGGCTAGCTATCGACTTGGCTAACCAGCTTACCTTAGCTGTCGGCAAACATCGACATCATTGGACCATTGAATTTTTTGTTTTTTGTTTTATTCTGTCCGTGTATATGGAGTTCATGCCCGTGATAGGGCCAGCTCTTGCATGGTAAAATGAAGTCCACCAGTGAAGTTTTCATATTATAATTATAAACACAACCAAGAAAACAGGAGTTGCTACTGTTTATATTAAAGATGAGTTACTTTAATATTTTTCTTTAATTGTTTTGATAATAACTTCAGTTGATTCACATGCGGGGCTTGCTTATGATTGCGGTTCGCTTGTCTCCTGTCATGTTTTTTTTTTTTTTTNTTTTTTTTTTTAAAAAAAAAAGGGTTCTGTAAAAATAAAATGCAGGTTGATCACTATCAGATCTTATAGTTTTATAAGCAGAAATTTTCAACAGTATTTATATTCATAGTATAACGTTAAGTATTTTAGCAGAGATGAGCTGACATTTACAGTAATTTTTTTTTAACTCTTTGTAATATATTGTCCGTCGATGATCTTAATAGTGATAGTTATATATATATTAAAAACAATTAAAAAAATAATTAAAAAATTAAAATCAATTAAAATTAATCCTATACATTTAATTGAAATTTAACAACAAAACTAAAATTCTTTAAAATAATGAAAAAAATATTTAAATAACAATAAAATTCACCCAAAATTGAACAAAAATAATGATAAAAAATCAATGAACAAAAAAACACAAATAAATAAGAACAATAAATGAAAAATCCTTAATTTTATAGTGTGCTTAGCATCGACTAAGAATTAAAAAAATAACTAAAAAATGACTGTTACAATACCTAAAAATAGGAAAATAAAAAGAAAAATGAAGAAATATAACATATCTTAGGATGAGAAGAAAAAATGATACTTGATTTTGGCTTGGGTAGCGAATAAAAATAAGATTGAAGAAGAAGATAGAAAAATAGAGAAAGGAAAAAAGAAGAAGAGTGGAGAAGATGAAGCTCGTCTACTATTTTCGTGGTCTTTCATATTAGGTTTTATCAACATGTTTCCTGATGGAATAGAAAAATATTAATATCTTTAAAAATTTTATTTGTGGCTTTGTTTATGAAGTCAAAACATTTTTTGTTGGTATATACATTAGTGTAAAATAATGTTTGATATTAAATTGTATCTATATTTCCTATCTATTTATCATATAAAAACTTAAATTTATAGCTACACACAACATAATAATGCTTGTTCACATCACAATAATTAAATAAATATCATTGTCATTCAATAAAACGTCATTGTTATTACATTAAAGTAAATTTTGTTAATAAATATTACATTATATTTTATGGCATTATAAATTAATGTTGTCCAAATTAATCAAAATGTTTTTTTCTTTGTCAATTAACTCGTTCCCATCTCCATCATAATTTTCTATATTAATTTCATTGCTATCATCATCTTTATCGACTCATGCATGTCCGTTGGAGCACAAAACATATTCAACATCAACATCACACAAAAATTATTATCATTGATATGAAAATTTGCATTTTTTTCTAAGTTATTATATGAAGTAACTCATTATGAATCAGCTAACTCACTAAGTTGAAAAACATCATCTTTCACAGTTAATTCATTGTTTTCATCTTGAACAACTTTAACATGACGGTTGGATTTGGTATTCACTATGGATAACTAATTAACTCTTGAATGATCATTTCTAAATGAAGGAGTATATATGTATTAAACTTGTTGGCATTGCTTGATAAAAATGAAGACATTGTCAATATTGTAGAGGCTAGCCTTTAAATTAATTTTGAGACTATGATGGAAATCTACTCTAATTTCTCTGTTAGTGGTGTCATACCAATAACATTGAAATAAAAAAGATATGTTGTTTGCTATAATATTGCAATTCAATTATCTTTTCTAACTTCTTATCATAGTCAACTTCAAATTCAATAGAAGTCAATCCTTTAACACAAACTTCACGGTTACATGTTTTTCTACCATTCTCATATTCTTCAGTAAGAAACGCATATCCATTGATAAAATACATATTATAACACTTCACTTGTCTTTGAGGGCCTAGACTTAGTAATGACAAAATAAAACTAACATTCCTTCCTAGTTGAAACTCGGTACATAAAGTACATGTTAAGTAGTATACTTACTTAATAAAATATCTTAGTTTGTTGTAGTTAAATAACACATGATTATATGCCTGTCTGAATTTTATTTTAGACAAATATCTTTCCTTTTATTATTTTTAGTAATGTTGTTTAAGATGCAATAATATTGACAAGTTCTTACTTGAAGAAACTTCTCTACCATCATCATGCCTTGAAATGCTATTAATTTTTATTTTCAATTAAGGTTTGAAATAGTATAAGATAAATATTGAGATTTCTTTAACAAAATATTGGATTAGGCCTTTAACTTTTGCTCAAATGATAAATGTATAGGTAAGTGCTCTATTGAGTCAAAAAATAATGAAGAAAATATCATCTCAAGTTTGCGTATTGTCTAGACAATATTTGTTTCAAGCTTTTTCATATGTTGTGTTTGTAACTTATGAAAAAATATGTCTATAAAAAAATGACTAATTTTCATGTGTGTATCTCATATCCCTTTAACAATAACTCCTGATAAGTTAATAGAATGACTATCTGTATAAACATGTGGTAATCATGACTTTTCATTTTATATAATTGATAATCCTTCAAATTCACCAACCTTGATATATTTAAGGCATGTTCATTAGAAAAGTATAAATTTTTAAATTATTGATAAATATATAATTGTGCATTCTTGTCTAAGGTGAAGCTGACATTGGGGTTTGTAACTAGTGACCCAACATATACCAATTTTATATTTTTATAGTAATAAAACAAAGCTTATTCATTTTAACCTTGATATTGTTGTTTGTTCCCTTCAAGTAAAATGCTTCTCACCCATTTCACAATTCTATCATAAGCAACCTCATTCAAACCATGATTCCACTTAACGGTGAACATATGTGCATTGACCAATTATTTACTGTAATTTGCACAACCATCCTCTAATAGTTTTTCATAATCTTTTAAAAGATAAAAACATCTTGGTTGTGTCCATATTAGGTTCTTCATTTATAATTAGACATTGATTGACATGACCTTAATATATTTCCATCGCATCTATAACCATATAAAATAATTGAAATTTTTTCCCAATTCTTCACTTGTATAAAATAATTGAAATTTTAACCCTTTTAAAATAATTTTTTTAATTTGACCCCTTTTAATTTTTTTCTTACTCCGCCCTTGGTTAGGTCATAAATTAAATATTACTAATGAATTTACCAACAAAATTATTCTGTTAATAAAAAATATCACATTACCATACAATTTATCTTTTTTAAATCCCACTATAATATTATTTATAATTTTATTGGTATATACAAAGAGAATATTTCTGTCAGCACATTTATGGACAAACTTTACCATAAGTTTTATTTCATTGATAAATGTTACACGTCATTGTACTTTTCTAGCTTTTTTATTCCCTTTTTTTCCACTCTAATTTTCTTAGTTATATTGACAAAATGTTTCTCTCAATGTTTATTGATGGATATAATGATGGAAATTTTGTCACTGAAATTCACTACAATATACTAACAAAAAAATTCCTTCAACTATTCCGTTTGTATTCGCCAAATTTCTAGTAATGAACGCACATGGTTTTGTAACAAGCCAATGACCTTTTTTTAATGATCTTTTTGTTTTTTTTTTTAATTTCATGATTTAATGTTAGGTTTTTATTGAATTTTATCATTTGATATTAAGTTAATTGTAAGTCAATTTTTATATTTAATATCATATAATAAAATTTAAAAATTAATTAAATCTAGGGGATTGACTAGGGCTTTATGACTTAATTTGCCAAACTCGCATCCTAAATCATAGGTTCCATTGGATTTAAAAAAGAAAATAATTATGTTTTATTTAATGATATGATAATATAAATAGACACTTGTAAAAATCAAGTATAAATTAAATTTTAAGATATCTGTTTGAGATTATAATAATTTTATAAAAAAATTAAAATAAATAACAATGTTTAATTCAAAACCAATAAAATATAAAACAATGAAATTAAAAGAAAGTTTTTTGGAATGTAGCATTAGAAAAAAAAAAGATAAAAAGTTTAAAAAGTTTTTATTAAAAGAAATTGAATTTCACTTTTCGCCCCCTTTTTTTTTTTGCAATTAAAGCTTTAGGTGACCTTGAAATTTAGTCCTTGGATTTGTAAAGACTCCATGATAGTCCCGTTCGAGTTATTTTATTTTATTTTATTTTATTTTATTTTATTTTTGATTTAAGAAAGAGTACACGACAACCTTATTGTTACAGTCGGTCCATGTACATGTGTTTCATTAGGAAGCACGATTCCATTGAAATCTGATGGACATAAATAAACTTAAATATCCAAGCATGAGGAGGGGAACATAATTTCTAAATTATATCAAAGGGAAAGGGAATCTATTTTTTTTTTTTTTTTGATTTACGTGGGGTGTCCGGGCCAGCTTACGCGCACCACGACTAATCCCCACGGCCCACTGAATACCCTGCAAATCCAGTAGGCATGTAAGGCACCGCGGGGGTGACAGGCGTGCACGCCAGGACTCGAACCCAGGTGCAGTGAAAGAAGACAAGTCCCTTTCACCGCTAGGTCAAGCCCTAGAATGCAAAGGAAATCTATTATTATTATTATTGATCGATGATGGCTGTCCACATGTAATTTATTTATTTATTTACTTATTCAGCTTGATGGGACTCCGATCTGCAGGCCGAATTATTAGAATATACCAAGAATCTACCTGGAGAAAATTAATTATCGCCAGCTTTCCTAGGATGAAGCTCCCGGCATCATTTAAAATAATGTTTGTGCTAATCAATGGTTATATAAAAATCAACTTCCCTAATTTTAGGATTAGTCGCTTGATTCAAAAATAACTATAATTTAATCACTTTCAAAGTCTCAACTAATCTAATTAATTATCACTATTTTTATTCTTTTACGTTAACAAGTAAAGGTTCATCTACATCAATAATAATAAAAGTTAGATGTAGATCAATAATAAAAGTTAGATGAAGACAGTATTATTTTAAAAAATTAAAATAATCTGTTCTGATCTAGAAAAAAATAAAAATAAAAATCAAGGGGTTCACATTGACTTATTCAAGTTTTTCTCTTTTTATTTTTTAATCTAGAATAATTTAAATTTTAAATTCATAAGATTTTATATTGACCTGCCAGGTTTGTCAAGATTTTCAAAGGATACAAGCAAGATTTTGTTTGAGTAATTGGTTAATCATCTGATTTATTATATACATGACTTCACATTAATATTATTAAGTACGCATCCAGGATGTTACAATATCTATCTATCTATCTATCTATCTATCTATATATATATTTGAAAATTTTTAATTTTTAAATCATTTTCAGGTTTTAAATTTTGGTATGGAATTTTATGCACTCCACTAGCCTGACTCTTACTTGCATTGTTTTCTCGCTCCCTCTCTCTATCTCATTTCACCCAAAATTAAAAATATATGTGAATATGTTTTAAAAATAATTAAAAAAATACCCCTTATATATATATATATATATATAAAAGAACATTTCAACAAAGATAGTATTTTGTGCATAGTTGTTACTAGAAACATGCATAAAAAATATATAAAAACAAATCTAAAAATATTGGGTCTTTCTATAATACTATACTTAAGAACATTGGGTTGGTCTACTATGTCTGACCTTAAAGTTTTATTTATAATATTAGTAATAATATTAAACTTGTGTAATAATAATATTAAATTTGTGTGACTCAAATTTAAGTGAATTTGGTTGCAACATCAATCCCGAAACCTTAGATATGAGTTTGGCTGTAAAATTATATTATAAAAGTGTAATAATTAAAAAAATAATATTATAGAACAAAATTAAAAAAAATAATTGAAAAGAAAAAAACAACAACACAACGCATTATTCTATTGAATATTGCTTTGCAAGGAGGGTACAGTAAAATCCTCTCATGAGATCACAATAATCTAATGAATAGTAAACAAAACAAATTACAAAGTTTAATTTTTATTCAAATCGATATTAAAAGATGAAATTAAAAGAAAAAACTAACTAAGAAAAAAAAAAGAATCAACTGGTTTAACTCGCCAAACCAAATTAACCCATTAAACATAAGTTTCGTATCATTAAATTGAAAGAAAAAAAGTTGATGCCTTTTATTTATAGTTAATTATAATATTTAAAAATGAAATCAAAAGAAAAAACCAATGTAGAAAAAGAAAAAAAAATTGAATCAACTACGTTAGCCCACTAAATCGGGTTAACTTGTCAAACTTGAGATTTGTGTCATGAGAATATGATAACTAAATAGAAAAAATTAATATTGATAAACTAAATTATAAAATATTAATTAAAAAGAAAAATAAAGAAAAAAAAACTAATGAAGAAAAAAATCTGAATTAACTTGTCGAATCAGGTTAATCTATCAAACTTGGGATCTATATTATGAAAGTTTGATAACTAAATAGAAAAATAATATTAATATTAACAAACTAAATTTAAAAAAAATTAAAAAAACAAAAATACTAAACAAAAAAACATTAATTAAAAAAAAACCTATATAAAGAAAAAAAACTAATGAAGAAATAAAAAAATCTGAATTAACTAGGTTAAGTCTTTAAACCAAGTTAACCAGACACACTTAGAATTTGTGTCATGAATGTTTAATAACTGAATAACAAAAAATAATTGTACGAGTTAACTTAGAATTAGCTAGGTTAACCTATCAAACTCCTCAATAGAAAAAAAAATTTAATATTAACAAACTAAATTAAATAAAAAATTAATTAAAAAATAAAATAAAAAAAATATGGGTTAACCCACCAAATTCAAAACTCATATCATGAAACTTTGATAACTAAATAGAAAAAAAATTAACATTAATAAAATAAATTAAATAAAAATATTCATTAAAAAAATAAAAAAAATACCCAGCCTTTTCACTATGGGTTAATTATAATATTAAAAGATAAAATTGAAAAGAAAAAACTAATGAAGAGAAAAAAACTGAATTAAATGGATTAACCCATTAAATTAGGTTAAACTGTCAAATCTAGAATTCATGTCATGAGAGTATGATAATTAAATAGAAAAACAATTAATATTAATGAACTAAATTAAAACAAAGATTAATTAACAAAAAAAACGTACATGAAAAAAATAATGAAAAAAAAGAAAAAAAATCCAAATTAACTAAGTTAACTAGTCAAATCTAGGATCTGTATTAGGAAAGTTTGAGAACTTAACAAACTAAATTAAAAATAATAATTAAAAAAAGAAAAAAAACCTATATGAAGAAAAAAACTAATGAAGAAAAAGAAAAAAAATATAAATTAACTGAGTTAATCCATCAAACCTGAGATTCGTGTCAAGAAAGTTTGATAAATGAATAGGGAAAATTTTTTGAAGGGTTAACCCTAAATTAGCTGGGTTAATCCGTCAAACTCGAAATCTGTATCATGAAAGTTTGATAATTAAATAGAAAAAAATTAATATTAACAAAATAAATTAAACTAAAAAACTTTATTACAAAGAAAAATAAAAAAAATCAGGTTAACTTGTCAAACATAAAATCCATGTCATAAAAGTTTGATAACTAAAAAAAATAATTTTAATATTAATAAAAAAATTAAACAAAAAAATATTTATTAAAGAAAAAAAACATAAAAAGAACCAAGAAAAAAGAAAAAAAAGACAACAACTTAAAAAAATAAAAGATAAAAAAACAAAACAAAAAAAACTGATTTTTTTTATTGTGAAGTGTACAATACTCAAAAGAATGTAGAGTTAGAAAACTCACTATCTAAAAGTTGATAATAATGAAATCAATTTAATAATGTTTAAAATAATGCTTTATAATTAATATTTATATATACCTATATGAGAAATATAAATTTTTATTTTTTTATGGTTTTTTTTCCTCAAAAATTAGAATATTAGTAGTAAACTTTGATGATTTTTTCACTCTTACTACTCCAGTTATTTTTTGCGATGTTGATCTTTAGAAAGGAATTGATATCATTGTACTGTTTTTTTTTGTCTTCCACCCTAACAATTCACGTCTATAATAAAAAATCTAGCCATTTTAGTTATAATTAATTCATTTTATGTACGGCCCTAAACTTGGATCTAGACTGCTTATCTATTACATTAAATGCATGTAGGCTTTTGAGTAGCAAATGTGTGGGGTTTTTTCCCCAAGGGTTTTCTTTACCTTTTCTTAAAACAAATTAAAAAATAATTTTTTAAATTTCAAAAATAAAATATATTTAATTTTTCTCATCCTAAAAATTTTGAATTCAAGTATCTCATTGATTTTTAACCCAAAAAAAAATTCTTTACAAGGGATCCACTCTCCATTAAGTATAGTTATTTTAGAAATATTTAAATATAAAACTTAAAAGGATTTTCTTTAATGATTTAAGAAACTGGTTGTAAGGTTGAATATAGGACAACTTATTTAATAAGTAACAAACCCATTTATATATTTATAAAACCCTATATCATATAAATAGTTCATGTTAATCATTGTAAACTAACAATAATGTTTAGCTAAAAAAATAAAGATAAAGAAGGAAAGATTTCTTATTAAAAAAAAATACATAGAAAAAACCTCCCTTTTTTGAAAAGAAAATCACCTATATATGCGACTAATTAAATACAATGTAGCTTAAACAAGTTTTGTTCATATTTAAATGGTTAAATGATTCATTGTAATAACAAATGTAACATTTTTAAACCATCCTTATTATCTGGACGATGCCTTCTTGTAACTTAAGAAAAAAATATAGAAATTTGTCAGAAAAATATAATTTAATTATTCAGGTTTTAGATTTGTTTTTTAAAAATTATTAATTTAAAATTTATAATATTAATTTTAGAGCTTATAAAATTAATCAAGATAAATATAACTTGATGTAATACTTATATTAATAATAAATAAAAAAGTACAGAAATCTAGAATGTCTTACTTCGATAAAGGCATGATACTGTCAAGGATATGATTCTGGAGGGATCACAAGCATCATAGCTACAAGTTATACCTTGCAATATAGCAATTTTTGGTGCACACGGATCACCTTGGCAGTACGTCTTCACATTGTAGGATGACTAGATATTTCTGTTTACTAAGAAATTTCTGGACAGTTGAGATAATGCAAGAAAACAAGAAAGAAAATGGCTCACCTAATCGAATCGGAAGAGGCTAAACCCCTGCAATTCAACAACTGAGATACATTGTAGCAAGTATTATTGCCTAAAAGCCTTAGGTCCAAAATTACTATGAAAGGTGTCCCAGAAGTTGTGTTTACAAGACAAATGTCTATATAATCTAAAGAAAGGATATAGATGATTTCTATCGTGAAGGGTGCAGATTCATCATCCAGCCTCACTATTTCGCAACAGTCGACTCCAAGATACAAACTAAATATTGGGACATCGTCGCGTTCATCATAGTTACCATACAAAAATCCTGTTCGGATCAAATACTTGTTGTGCGCAGGCTTCAAGGTGTAACAAATTATGGTTCCATCAGGGAAGCTTATAAGATTGAGATATTGCTTATCTATAGTCCCTGTTGTGTTGATTTTGGATCTTACTAGTATTTTGATAGTGATCCGCAAAGGTTGAATAACAATTTTATTTTAAAATATAAAAGATATTAAGAGTATAAATAATATTATAATAGTGTTATTATATCTAATTAAGTAAATTAATTTTCAAACCTCCACTTTACTCTTTACAAGATCTAGGTAACATGAATCACGCAACTACGCTACGTCTAAACACTTCTACCAACCTTGCTAACCCCATATTACTTGGGTCTGACATCCAAGTAAATACGAATCCGGTATAATTTTTTGAATTTAAAAATAATAAAAAATATCAAAATATTAAAACTTCCTCTCATGATTATAAAAAAATTATATAAAAAACAATGTAAAAGAATAAAAATATATCAATATACAAAGCTTTTTTTCTCTAAGATTAAAGATATATTTTAATTATTTAACAGTTTATGAAAGGTAAAAAAAATTTGTGGACAACATGTCTTAATTTTGTTAATTTTAGAGGTAGAATAATATTTTTACTATGCAAATAATTATGAAAAGACTACCATATCCCCGCTTAAACTTTTAATAACCAATCAATCTATGAAAAATATTGAAATATCCTAGCAACTAGGGTTTAGTTTTTTCAACTAAATAACCAAATGATAATTTAACTATATATGCAAAAAGATAACATTAACTCTATCCCATGCCTTTAGAACCTTGAAAATCAACTATGCAAGCCTATAGTGGACTATGTAGTAATCCATAATATACTTGCATAGGATTGTCAGACCTAAACGTTTTGGATCTGTTAACCATGCCACATCCAAGCACCTTAGATCTGGTACTGAGTCTGACAGGTTTACAAGTCTTAAATAAATATGGGTCTGGTATAGTTTTTTGAATTTAATTTTTTTTAAATATAAAAATACAAAAATATCTCCCCTATGATTATAGAAAATTACACAAAAAATAGTGTGAAAAAAATACTTGTATATGCAAAGCATGTTTTTTGTCTTTTCAAAGGTTAAAGATGTATTTTTAACTATTTAATAGTTTGTGAAAGGTCAAGAAGATCTTTGGACAACAAGTTTTAATTTTAATAGTATATTTTAGGGCAAATAAGTATTTTTACTTTTATGAATATTATGAAAAGTTAACAAAACCTTTTGTCAACAATTCTAAATTTTGTTGACTCTTAGGGTAAAATAGTAATTTTATTGTATTAAAAAATTAAATAAAACATTAACCTCCAAACAATGTTTTAATGACAACTAAACTAGATGAAAAGCCTTAAACACTCCTAAATTAAATGCTTGAATTTCATGTAAACAAATAATTGTATTGTTGCAATATACATTGATTTGTGTCTTTAGCTGTAATAAAATTTCCATGCTATTTAGGTTTATTTTTAATATTCTTATCTAGACTAGTATCTATGTAGTTTGCATATGAAATGTAATAGATTCTTTTGATATCATCTTTATAGCTTCAAATTTCTGTTATGTCATAGTCTATATAACTAATGAAACCTGAAAAAAATGCCTAAAACAAATAGTATTAGCTTTACAGTGATGATATTATAGAACTTGATTAATCCTAAGCATGAACTAAAAGAGATAGATAAAAAGCAGTGGCCAACACTGCAAAGAGGACAAGTTCAATCACTTCTATGAAATTCAATTAAACATCTTAAACTAGCCAGGTTCTTGGCAAACCTGATCCTATCAGATTTCAAATAAGTTAAGCTGGAGTCCTATGCTTTGTGGATCAGCCTGTTTTTTAAAAAACATAAAAATAAAATAAAATGATGAAGCATTGTAATTGTATTTAAAAAATAAAAAAAAAATTAACAGCTACACATCATAGACAAAGAATGAAAAAAAAATCAATTATCAATCTCTAGAAACCCAAACAATGAAAAACAAATCAAGAAAAAAAAATAAAAAATAAAAAAATATCAACAAACCTAAGTGATAAAATTTAAAAATAAAAATAGTTTAAACAAGTTTTGTTTATATTTAAATGGTTAAATGACCCGCTCCAATAACATATAACATATGTAACATTTTGAAACAACCTTCATCCACTGTGATATGCTTCTAAATCTAAAAACATATAAAAATTATTATTATTTTAAATTTGATAAATTTTAAAGCTATTAAAAATTTATATAATTATTAATTTTAGAATTCATGGGATTGTTAAACTATATACAACTAATTTTGATACTATATTAATTAAAAGAAATTAAAATTATAGAAATCCAATATGTCTTGCTTCGACAAAGGCATGATACTTTCAAAGGTATAATTCGAGGACGATGATAAGCATAATAGCTACAATTTAGACCTTGCCATATAGAAATTTTTGCTGCACTCGGATCACCTGGCCAGTACCTCTTCACATTATAGTATGACTGAATATTTTTATTTACTGAGAAATTTCTGAACAGTTGAGGTAATGCATAAAAACAAGAAAGAAAATGACAGACCTGATCGAATAGGAAGAGGCTAAACCCCAGCCAACCTGCCATTCAACAACTCAGACATGTTGTTGCAAGTGTTATTGCCTAAAAGCCTTAGCTCCAAAACTGATATGAAAGTTGCCTTAAAACCTGTGTTCATAAGACAAATGTCTATATAATTTGAAGAAAGGATATGAATGATTTATATTGTGAAGGGCATGGATTCATCATCCAGCCTCACTATTTCCCACCAATCGAGTCAAGAAACAAATCAAATTTTAGGACATCGTCAAGTTCAACATAGTTACCATGCAAAAATCCTACTTGGATTAGATACTTGTTCTTGCTGTTCGCGGGCTTCAAGGTGTAACAAATTGTGGTTCTATCATAAAAGCTTCCGAGTCTTACTAGACAGCTTACATGTTGTGGGGCGGCCTGATTTAAACAAAAATAAAAAATAAAAAAACAATGATTGAGCACTGTAAGTGTTTTTTTTTTTAAAAAATAACAGCTCAACAGCAAAAATACCAAATGTGAATCTCAAGATATCCAAATCTTATAAATCCAGGATGAAAGATGAAATAAAAAAAAAATACATGAAGGAAACTCGTGTTTCTCTAAAAAAATCATATTAAAAATGAGGAAACAATATCGGATGATAAAAAAAAATTTTTGAGTCAACCCAACTTAACTTTAATAACTTGCAATATAAGGTATGAGATAGAGATAAATTAATAAAAAAAATAAATTAGAACAAATCACAAAGTTTAAGACCCAATAAATCGAATGTCAAATATTGAAAAGAAAAAAAATAATTTTTAAAAAGGTTTAAAAAAGAATAAACTAAAACCAAACTAATCATCAAAACTAGTGAACTAGGTGAGGATTATAAAAGATAAACATGAAAAAATAACTTTGAAAATTTTTCGCAATAAAATTCAACCCAGTGCGGCAGTCTAGTCCCAACTAAACTCAGCCTTACCTCCCCTTTTCGCTCGTGTTTCCTACGACTATGTGTTTCGCTCACCCAACGAAGTTCCCACAATTGTCAAGTCGTAAACAAAGAACAAACACAAGCAAGCACATGAGTTTTACAAGAATACCTCTCAACCTTTATTTATCTCATCAACAAAGGATTACACAATACAAGTGTGTGTGCTATGCATACATGAGAATTCTTAACCCTTAGATGGGTTTTTAGCCATCAAGAGTGAAATGTTTGGGTTGGAAATAGAGGAATTGAAATGAAAATCAAGAAATTGGATTGATATTTTAATTATAATATTGTACTTGGATAATAATAAATAACTAAAATGAAATTTTAAAACTTTTATGAATTATTTTGAAAATAAAAATGAATAATAATTAAAATATTGATTTCTTTAATTATAATATTAATAAAAAATAATAAAAATAATTTATGTGATTATGATATAAATAGCGGTAATGATAATAGTAAAATAATAATAGTAATAAGCTTTTATTTAAAAAAATAATGTAAGTAATACATTGATGATAGCTAAATAATAACTTTTGAATAATTTAATCTAAATAATCTATCATTAATAAAAAAAATTATTATCATTTTTTTCTCACCTATAAAATTATATTTAATTTTTATTATCTAGCTCATGTTATTCTATTTTTATAACTACATAATTATAAATTAAAATTATTATTCATAGTACTACCATTTCCTATCTTGTTATAAAACATAACTTCATAATATAAATTAAAATATACCTAATAGATTTAATGAACATTTACTAATATCACCAACAATGAGATTAATTGCACTACCAAATTATATTAATATTTTAAAATTTAATTTTTTATATCAAATTAATTTATTTTAGTATTTTTGAATTGTTTTGATATATTAATATTAAAAATAAATTTCTTAAAAAATATTTTTAATATATTTTTAAATAAAAATTATTTTAAAAATGAAAAAATAACCGTAATAACTAACTAAACCTTGAAACGTATTAGAAATCTACGCTGGCCCTTCCATTTTCGAAACACCCATCCTGTATTTCTGCAACAGAGGAAGAGTCTTCACCCTCTTCGAAGACGACAACTCTTCTCTCGTCTCTTGTCTTTCTACCGTCGACAACGACAAAAAAAGAAATATGCTTACTTTAACCTCAACAAAACCCCATAATCACATTCCCTCCCTTGCCGTCCCTCTCCCTCTCAAGAAAACCTCCCCTCTCCGCATTCGCTCTCTCGACGCCACCCAGCCATACGACTATGAGTCTCAGCTCCGCACCCAACACCTCAAGTCCCAATCCATCAAGATCGCCATTCTGGGCTTCGGCAACTTTGGCCGGTTCCTTTCCAAAACTCTCTCTTGCCAATGCCACACTCTCCTAGCTTACTCTCGCACAAACTACACCGATGCCGTCAAAAGCTTAGGCGTCACTTTCTTCAACGACACACATGACCTCTGCGAGAGCCACCCTGAAGTTGTAATCTTATGCACTTCGATTCTTTCGACCGAGAAGGTACTTCTGTCTTTCCCATTTCAGAGACTCAAACGTAGTACCCTTATAGTTGATGTTTTGTCTGTTAAAGAGTTTGCTAAGAATATCTTGCTGAGATATTTGCCTCTCGAATTTTATATTCTGTGTACACACCCCATGTTTGGACCTGAAAGTGGGAAGAATTCTTGGGCTGGTTTGCCTTTTGTTTATGATAAGGTTAGGATTGGTAACGAGGAGGATAGGATTGATAGAGTTGAGAGGTTTCTTGATGCTTTTGCGAAAGAAGGGTGTAGGATGGTTGAAATGAGCTGTGCAGAGCATGATAGGTATGCTGCCGGATCGCAGTTTGTCAGCCATACTGTTGTAGACTTCGCCGATTAATACCAAAGGATATGAGACTTTGTTGGATTTGGTGGAGAATACGGCTGGGGATAGTTTTGAGCTGTATTATGGGTTGTTTATGCATAATAAGAATGCTATGGAGCAGTTTATTAGACGGGTTAAGAATTTACGAGAAAAACTTATATCCATCATGTCGTCCCATAGAAGAGTGTTAGATAACGTGGTTGAAAATATTTTTAAAAAAATTATCTTAAAATCACTAAATTGATGTTGACATTCTTAAAAGCACTTTAAAAGTATCAGGACAATAATATCAAACGGTGCCTAAATAGCTTTTAGTAGCAATACCTTCAATCATATTAACATGGAGCCAAATGATGGGAAATAACGAGGGAGTAGTTTTAGGAAACTTTTCCAGATCGATAATGTACATATTATCAAATAATATACACGACATTAGCAGGCAAGGTGTACAAAGATGATGTGCTAAAAACCACAAGGCATCATACTGATGGCACAGATCTAAACTTTTGCCACATGAATTGCCCTCTTTCCTTGCTGGTAGTGTTCCCTGTGCACAACAGAATACTCTTTCACTTTCTTGTATATTTGTTTTCTTTCCTCATTGATCAAACCTTCTTCTGGTCCAATCTCTTTATTTGGTTCAGGTGCGTAGAAGACAGCCACAGAAACCCTCTCCTTCTCTGAGTTGGTCAAAACTCTATGAACTGGGCTCTTGAACATCCCATTGGTCATTATCTGCATTAACTTAGGTAATCAGTCATGAGATGTTTTGTATAACCAAAATTGCTTGTTACAGTTTAAACTGTTCGAGACACCAGTTATGTAATACATTTTTTCCTTAACATTTATCTAGTCAAGTGAATTATGTCACTGCACTGGTCATGTTTTTGCCAGATCCAGCATGTTTAGGCACAGAGCATTTGGCAAGCACCAGTGTTCCTGAATCATAGAAACACTCCTTTCCAACTGTTTGTGACAGAATGATGGCTACCATAATAGCTGCTTAAATTGGTCACGCAAGAAGAGTGAAACAAAAGCTCTGGCGACAGCATTTTCAAGACATAAATTCTCCTGGGGGGCTTGCCTGTAGTATCAATGTGTCCCTATCCTGTTAAGATCACATAAAAGATTACCATCAACCATACCTCCATTTGATCACCCATGAGTACTAGGAGAGCATCAGAAATTGCAGGAACTGTGAACCATCGCTCATCTTTGAAGAACTGAAGGCCTTCTACATCGTCTTGCAAGATAATGGTGTACCCTGATCCATCTACATGGGCTCTCAAACCCAGAACAAGATCAGGCCTCTGACACCGTGAGTAGTAGTTGAACCTTGCTTTTAGTGTTGCTCGTTTGCCAAACTGATTCAGGAAGCAATCTGCTTCCAAGTTCAATGACTTTGCCACAGCTTTTGAAACAAGCTCTGTGAATATTTGCATCCTAGAAGTGTATTCTTCTAAAACCTCTCTGCATAATTATGAATATGTTGTGTGCATGTTAGAAGTCACAAAAATTCTGATCTGAATGCAAAATATTTGAAATTCTGTGGAACAAGTCATTGTGAATCCTCTATTTCTGCTTGTTGGTTTCCTATAATCAAGATCTTTGACCAGTTCTTCCCAAGAAAACTATCAGATTCTTTCCCAACACTGTTGCTATTTATGATGAAGAAGATGATATAAAGCATATGCTTAGGACATCTTACTTTTTAAATGTTCTGTCATGTGGATTGTTTTGTGCATTAATTGATGTTAAATCACAGTTAGAACTGAGAATACACACACACAAATCTTGCTGGAGTTTATTGAGGATACAGGTTTTCTGATAATATATCTAAACTGCCCAAAGCTATTTTTGATATGTTCTAGCAGTCGATGTATGCAAAGAGCATGCTGCAGACCTGAATGATTTTGGATTCTCCGGCCAAAACTCATGCTTCCTTCGATCTTCTGGGTATACGTTAAGAAACAAGCGATCAGACCAGTCAAGCGACTGTCCTTCTGCTGGGGCAGGATCAGCTCCATATCCTTCAAACTCTTCCACTCCTTTAGCATGCCTTTTCTTCTCCTCCATTGGCTGCTCGAAGAAATCCCTCGCTACTTGGCGAATCTTATCAAGAAATGATTTTGGAATACCGTGACCCGTTGCCTTCAATGCACAAGTAATTTTAACAACGTAGCATGGAGCACAAAAACGAAGTCAACTAAACAAAAAGCAAAAGAGGTAGCTTTTTCCTCAGGTTCTGGGTATATAGTTAGGGCATATAGATAATGATTCTGGATATATTGTTGAATATTCATGCTTCTAATGCAAGTTGCCTGCACATCTCTTGATCTTTTTGCTAAGATCATGCTTGACACTGGCTTTAGACTTGTAATGGATGGTAGGTTCCGTATTATGGGCTATCATTTCCAGTCTCAGTCTCCGTGAAGGGTAAAAATTTCATACCTGAAAGCAGCCCCATGAACAAAGAGCTGATCTAAGCCGATGCAATTCTTGTGCAGAGCATGGCTCTGAAGAAGAGAGGAGGCTGAGGTCTATGATCGGAATCAGATCAGATGGGGGACGGGAAATTGCTTCATTAGTGCCATCATTTCTACTGATGTATGGCTTTTGTGGTTCTTCATTGTTGAGGACCATTTCCCGAACACGCTTTGATAGCAAAATCTTTGCAGGGAGAGCTGAAACTCCAGCCATTTTTGTTAGGAAGTTCTGATGAGATTGCAAGTCTGGTCTTTCTGTGATTCTTGCTGATGCTTGTGAGGTGGTGGTGTTGTTGGTATCTATCAGGAACAATCGTGTAGAGAAGAGGGCTCAAGTTAGAGGAGCTATGGGACAATCTTTATATGAATGGTGAGGTGTGCTGTTACTGGAGCTGGAGCTCAATGAACCGACTCCTGAGTTTAGTTTTGGAAGATTGGCTTGGCTGATTTGTCGTTGAGCTTGAGGTAGTTACTAGATTTGTGCCCTGTGATCCCCCGGGGGGGTGGGGGGTTCGGGGTTCTCATGAAAAAATATGAGAATCCAATTATTACATTAATTGGTAATTTAAATAATATAATTTAAAAAACATATTAATAAAAAAAATATTTTAATTTTACTGAAATATAAAACAAATCGATATTAAAAAAAATCTCTAGTTAAAAAATCTGTAATTATACTAGATTTAGTTGTAAACTTTATAATTTTATTTATAAACTTTGTGATCACATAAAATGGAGATAATATTATAAAAAAATATTAAAAATTAATTTTTAATTTTTAATAAATTAAATAAAAATATAATAATCTCAAAAACAATACCTTACTGAAACGGTCTTCCCTCTACCAAATAAATTATAACTAAAAAAGTAGAATGAAAACACAAAAATATACTTTCATGCTAAGTTATTTTTTCTTTCTTTCTTTTAAAAGTAATTTCTTCAATTTGCTGCTCATAAAAATTAAAAAGGTAATTTCTCCTATATATATAAGGATAAAAAAAATTTATTTCTTGGTGCTTAAAAAATGTGTGCAACTCAATTTACCTACAATCAAATTTGATAATATTTAAATAATCTCTTGAAAAAATAACTATATTATTATAGAAGAAAACTTTGTCAAATCTATTATGTTTTGTATCTTGATTTGTAATGAATTACTGAATCTTTTTAGGTTTTTGTTAATACTTTTTTTTTTAGTATTTAAACTAATTTAAAAATGCTAAAGGTATAAAAACTGTTTACAAAATTCCTATTATTAAATGATAGAGTATGAAATTTATTGCATTCATAATTATTAGAATGAAATATATAATAAAAAACAGCACATCATTTAGTAAAAAGTTTTTCTTTTGAAAAATACAATAAGAATATATGTATAGGTCATTAGATCAATGAGATTTATAGTTGGATCCTACTTTTATTTTATTTTATTTTTTAAAAAAAAACTTGATGTTTAGAATTACTCAAATTTGGAAATGCCTTATAATATTTAAACCCAATTTTTGAATAATATAGTATTTTATAAAACAAATGTTTTTCACTAAAAGTTTTTAGTAATGGAAAAAGAATTAAAAAAATATAAAAAAAAATGAACTTCCCGTTTATGAAAGAAACTCACCTGATGAACACTTAATATTATTTCTGCCTCCTTTTTTATTTTTATTTTTCATGCTGAGAAGGATTCTTTTCTTATATTTGGGTAAAAAAGATGTTTTTTTTTTTTATAAATGCTGCAATTTCCAGGTTTTCAAGTGTGTGTTAGATAACACAGTGCACGAAGTTTTTCAAAAATATTTTTTAATTAAAATAATATTTTTTTATTTTTTTTAAATTGAAAATCATTAAAAAATAATATACATAAATATTAATTTGTTGTTTTAAAAAAATATTTAAAAAAAACATGTCAAAAAAATAAAAAAATAAAAACCTTTCTCGTTAAGCAAAGTTAAAATAAATAAATAAAGCTTTGCACTATTTTTAAAGCTATATGGCTTTTCGGCTCATTTATGATTGTGGGAGACCTAAATTAGGCTTTCCCGGACAGCATTCGCTAGGAGCAGGGGATCGCAGATATTTTGGTGGTGTAGCCAATGAGGAAATTGGGGCCAAACCATTCAGCATACCTAGGACGGGTTTGTCGATAGTGAAATGCATCACCGCGACCCACAACTTTACAAAACTTTTCTTGTTATTTTTAAGGTTCTTCCAGTGGTGGAGAAATTTTTATCTCACTGGAAATTTTTAGAATATACTTGTCTAATTCTTCAAAGTATTAATCCGTATTAATTTAAAAATAAAAATAAAAATTATTAAGATTTTTAAACTTAACAATGAATCGATTATGAGCTTATGAATTATTCACTTAAATCAATAAAAATAATTAATATTATAATTTTAAAAATCAATTTAATTGTTGATTCAAGATAAGTTTTAGATAATGAGTCGGCTATTAACCTAATTTAATATAAAAATAAAAATAAATTCAATTCAAGGGTCAATCTAGAATTAAATTTAAGTTATAAGTTGGGTTGATAATTAATCCAATAAAAATAATCATTATAATTATTTTAAAACTCAACTATAATCTCAACCAAAAGTAAAACTCAGGTCATGGGTCAAGATAATCAACCCAAGGCGAGAATTAGTTACAAGTTGGGATAGTTAACTCATGTTAATCTGATGCAATATAAAAACAAAAAATAACTAGTATTATAACTTTAAAATTTAACTCGGGAGTCAACCAGAATCAAGATCTGAGTTATAGATTGAGAGAGTCTTGTAAGAATAAAATTAATTATTATCATAGTTTTAAAACTTAGAATATTGACCCAGGGCAAGGCCCAAGTCACGGGTTGGGAATCAACCTGGATTAACTCAAATAAAAAATAATAATCTTATTTTGATTAAAAACAATTCAAAAAATTAGTGGATTTTTACTAGTACTTTATCACTAGTCATGGATGGACCCAAGTTTTTAACTAGGTTAGGTTGGACCAATCATTTCTTTGTATTTTTCTTAAACTTGAATCAATTTAAACCTAAAATTGATCAAATCTAGTATATTAACTATGAAAAATAAAATGAAATAAATTATTTAATCTAGTCTAAAATATATCAAATATAAAACAAGATAGTTATTTGTTATTTTCATTTGATTTTACCCAAAAAAAATACATATTCTCTTTTTTTGTCATACATTAGACTATCTATTACTTCTCAAGAATATTGTTATTCCCTCTCTATCATCTTGTGTGTCACCAAATTACCAAGAAATCTTTCTTTCTATCATACAATCCTAATAAATAACATTATAAAAAATTATGAAAGTTTTTATCTTAAAATAAATATAAATATCAAAATTCAAGATATCATGTAGTGCACTAGATAAATAATGTTACATGATATATAAATAATTAATTTTTTATAATGATAACAAAATTTTATAATTCGTGTCATATTTAGCAAGGCTAATAATAATAATATCTCCTAAAAACATGGAAAATAAATAAAAATGAAACATAATTTAACATAATCCTAGAAATTAAGAGAATAGGTCATTATATAGCATTGTATTTGTACATGGTTTTCCGATTATAAGACTTTCTTGAAACGATTTTCCAATTATAAGATTTTCTTGAAAAGAATTTAAATATTTAATGTCATGAAATTTAAAATTCCAAAAAAAAAAGTCAAATGAGGCTAAATTAGTCACTTTAAAAAAGTTGGAGTGGTATCTATGTATTATTATCATTAACAACTATAAAAGAATATGAAAATTACTCTTTTCATCTTGTAATTTAGTTTTTTTTTCTACTATGCTTCTATTTTTTTAGAAACTACACTTTAGGTTAATTCAAATTTTTAAATTGAACAAAATAATGAAAGTACCATCATATCTATTATTTCTAGAATTAAACTAAATGATTTTTTTTTTCACTTTGTCTCTTTTATGCACCAATTTCCCTTCTTTTCTAACCTTAATCAAATATTAATTAATCTAAACTCAAATCAAGTTGTCAATCTAATATGTTTAATGGATTTCTGTTATTTTTCTTATCTTAAACAACCAAATATCTATATTTTTTAAAATAAATATTAAATACATTTATAGTGTTTATAAGCTTCTCATAAAATGGATTTTTTTTATAATGGAATGCTATAGCCATCCTCGTGTCTCCCTTTGGTGGTGAATCTCAGCTAGCAATTGGTGTTGGATGTGGTTGTCAATATGCTACTATTAGTCTATGATGTATGATGATAATTAAAGAGATAAATTATGCCAAATGTAATTACTTCTCACCTAGCAATAATTAAGTCACTAAACCAAGCAGACTAATCTTCACTTCCACCACCTTGTCAACAATAATTTTACCATATCGATATGAATAAAGAAGATGACAATGTTAAGCAACTCAAACAAGATAAACCTAACAAAGGTATTTCCATTTTCCATTTACTTGAATAAAAACCTTTTTTTTTCTTTTTTTTTGAAGAAGAAATAATGAATCAATTGTAAAACTACTATTGTTGTTGTCGTTGTGCTTCTAGTACTATTAGTGTTTTTCATTACAATCATAGTTCCTTACTCATCTTCATTTACTGATGATGCTAATAATGAAATTTATTCACTATCAAATAGATCCATCGATACCACCAATGAACCTTTTTGGAATCTTAATCCAGACACCATTGCCTAAATGACCCTTTTACACCTTTTTCTTTTTTTATTTCTTATCATTTTTAAAACTTCCTTTTTAATTCCAATAAAATTTGGAAATCTTGCCAAAAAGGCATGTTACAAGTTAATTTTTTTTTCGCAATTTTGCTTTGTTGCCTTTATACATATATCATATTGGTTAAAATGCTTCAGAGTCACTAAAAGATCTAGATGGACTGGTATAGAAAATTTTTAAGTAAGAGACTGGTTATGGTAAGAAATATATTAGTATCCTTAACATATTTTACCTACGATGAGTTGTATTTTATAGCCTAAATGTGGCTTAAAGGTATTGATAGGTTGCTGACTAATGGTTCATCCATGGCTTAAGAGTATGTTTGTTTTTTAGACAACTTTTATTATTATAGTTTGAAAAAACAAGTTTAAAAAAAGTGCAGTTAGCTATGGTTAGTTTGATTTAGATACATATTTGGTAAAAAATATAATTGAAGTTTATTTGTACCCAAAAACATGTATAAAATATTTGCTGATTGAGTTTGAGTGTAATTGTGGTTGCTTTTTAAAGTGTTTTTTACTTAGAAATACATTAAAATAATTTTTTAATTTTTTTTTAAAAATTATTTTTGATATCTGCGCTTCAAAATGATCTAGAAACATAAAAAAAAATTAAAGCAAAGAAAAAAATAAAAAAATATTTTTTTTCAAAAGCACTTTTAAAATGCAAAAACAAACAGAGTTTTATAAAACTAGGTTAAAATAACATGTCAAAATTGTTGCATAAAAACTATGTTTTAAACTCAATTTTTTAATGAGCCCCACAATTAAAAAGCATTTTGATTTGTTATCAAATACCTTGCTGAGTTTGTCTTACCACAAACGCAAAAGCTAGCAAAAAACAAACACAACCTAAATAAAATTATTGAAAAAAGATACAAAAGACCGATAAATAATTTTAAATTGATCACTTAAATGTTTTAGAATTTTTGAAATTTATTTAGGCTTTGTTTGATAAAAGAACCATTTTTACTTAAAACAAAACTGTCAAAATAAATCTAAAGGTGTGTTTATCAAACAACTTTTTAAGCTAAAAATTCCTTACAAAAAAAGTAACCAACCAAATAAAGCTTTAGTACTTAACATGTAACAATCTCGTTTATTCGTTTCTATCAACGCTAAAAGACCCCAACATGCATTCTTAATTTAAAGAAAAAAAATTTTATAAGGAATTCTATAGAAATTTTAGCAAAGTTTTCTTTGTACATAAAATGACCCAAATTATCGATTACTATCAATTTACTTATCCAATCCTTCACAACAAGGCCCCATAATTCCAGACTTTAATTCCATCATCTATACTTGATAGCTCAAACAATCCATCCATACAAGATCAATATAAACATAGCTTACACACACATATACCCTATGAACAAGATTAATATAAACATAGCTTATATATTATATTATAAAGTTTGAAAGAAAAAGGGATACTAACATGTAATGTAATGAGAGAATTTAAAATATAACATAAGGATTCTAAAAAGTTTCAAAATGATTAATTATAGGATAACTAAGAAGTTATGGGTCATATATTACATCAGATTTTACATAACTAACAAACTAAGATTTTTATATGTATCAAAGTTTGCACAAAAGCATAATTCATAATCTAACTGTTACTATTATACTTGAGCTAAAGTTTTAGATAAGCTTAGTAAAGTAGAGTCCTAAAAACTAGTGAGCTTCCTGAGTATTAGATGGACCTGTTACAAACACGACTTAATAAGCATATAATTATATTGGCAACAAAAACAAAAATGATCATATAATGAATACAAAAAAAGCATAAGTTTTTAATTAGTTTCCTATGAATTCTAACATTCAACCTATAAATTTTTAAGAACCATTTAAGACTTAATCAGATATCATTTACATATTTTTAATTGAATACTTTTATTTTTTTACATGAACTTTACAACTTTGTGTAATTAGGTTCATTAAGTCTTTAACGTCGTATAATCCAACCTGGAAAATTTTGGTCAATTGTATATAGTAAAACCTCCTAAATCATCTAAACAAATATACCCTTTACAGATTAATTCTTATTGATCATTCCTAAACATCTCAACATGGACACCATTAGCCATAATTACTCTTATTGATCACTTCCTGGCAATCTTAATACAATTGTCATTAGCTAAAATTAATCTTATTAATCATTCCTGGTAGTCCCAACATGGATACCATCAACTAAGGCTAATCTTATAATTCACTTTTTAGCAATCCTCTGTGGATGCCATCAGTTGAAATTAATCTCATATTTATTTTCCTAGCAAATCCTATTACGAATACCATTAGTCAAAGTTAATCTCATAAATATATCAGTCCTGACTTACAATGAGCATTATATTTATAATTCCATTCCTTTTAAGAATTCAATTGTATAAGTGTAAAGAAAAGAAAAACTATGCACCTACTCCACTTGTCTTGTGACCTTCTCTAACAAAGGATTTAGTCCTGGTGGCTCCTTTTGAATCAAAAGAAAATCTTTATTCATGTTTCCTTCAAGCTAAATGTTATAGCAACTCCATATTCATTGATTATATAGATGGCACTCTCCATTCATGTTAATTTTCTTATCATAACATACAAAAATATCTCAAGTATAATTTCAAAGTTGGGTATATCAACATGCAAGTATCTGCACGACTCACTTTCTATCAATAAAAATTAGTGTTGTATGACTTAAAACTGGAATCTCATAACTCAAAATGAAAAAAAAATTACGGACAAAAGTTTTAATTCTAATAACCAAACTATCCTGTTACGAACAACTTGACCTTTTAATGATATTTTTTCCATATGTAGAGTTTTATAACTTTAATTAAGGCAAGACTAGTGCCAAATGTTAGCTAACCTATCCCTCAACAACTTTCATATGGAAAGTTATAACAATTTCATAAAATTCTAATATTTAAAATTGTCCAGTTTTATATCCATATATATAAGTACCAATTTAATATCTCATATTAGGACTTTCCTTCTTATAAAGTCTATTATGAGCCAGAATTTAACCATTATCTTTATGGCACAAGGCTTCACATAATCTCAAGAGTTAATATAATTATTTTAAATGCAAAGCAAAAGAATTGAAAAAGATGCTTAAATAATTCTACATACTATACTATCTATCAATTCATATTATGAAGTACAAGACATTCATAAATAACACAAAATAAGATTGAAAGATTCCCCTCTAGTCTAAAGATGTTCATTTCTCATCTCAACCTTCTAATTTCATCATTTGATCTTTCAAAATTATAAGATTTTTAGGAACCTTAAATTATTTATTTTGGGTATTCTCCCTTTGGATTCAAATTGAATCAAAATAACTATAGACGAGTAAGTGTTTATCCTTACCTTACGAATTTATCAAAGGATTGAGAGTGTTTTCTTGATGATGATTTTTTTTGCTTTCTTCCCCTTTTTACATCTATTTCAGCTGGCCTTTATACCCTCCAACACCATAATTTTATGGTTTTATACCATTCAATCACTCTTCACTCATGTAAGTGTTCAGTGCATGTAACATGCAAGAGGTTTTTTGGTGTGAAATGTGTACAAGAGAGGGAGGCCAATTCTTTTTCTTTCTTTTGTTGTGGTAATTGAATAAGAGGGAGAAGAAAATATATAAGTTTACTTTCAAGGTATTTATACTCTCTCTTAAGTGATGTTAGGTCATGTTTGGTTAATGTTAAAAAAATTCCAAGTATCTCCACTTTTTATATATATATTTTGGTCTTTCATCATATAATTGATTAGCATCTCCCTTACCATTCCAACTTTTTCTAAAATACAAGTTAGTTTCTTATTTCCACCCCTTTAAAAGGGTAAATAAACTCTTGTAAAAAAAAATTATTTATTCTAGTCTGGTTTATAAGTTTTAAAGAGTTTTGTTCATTAAAGAAATTTCAACTCAGGGTTTGCATTATCCAAAAAACCAATTAGGTTGACTTGAAACACTTGTTCAATCTTGAATCAAACTGAAAACAATGGTTTGACCTGAAATTAAAGAAAAATATCCAATTAAATTAAAAACAAATAAAAACTTAAAAAAACATAAAAATATATAACAAAACTAGATCAAACACCAAAAACATAATAAACATTCAAACTAAAACCCAGCAAACACAAATCACTAACAACATAATTTTTTATGCAATCAAGGGCATAATTTTTTTCAAAATCATACATAAATCAAGAATTAAAAATTTATTTTTTATTCAAAATTCATAATTTGATCAAAATATATATAGGCAATCAAAAGAATCTAAGAATCTAAATGGATGAATATGTATTATTGATGCATTTTAACCCTATATTAATTGCTAAAGATGACAAGCTAATATATCTATGTTAACAATTAACCTAAAAAATTTAAAAACATGAGGCTAATGCAAAGTTCATGTGAAGAATATTAACCTAGAATTTGAAAAAAATTAGAAATTAAAGAACTAATGCCAAAACCCAGATTTGGCATTTTAGTTCTCTAAACATACTGTTTTTGTTCATCACAACCTAAATTACCAATAACAATCATAGTTGAATCCAAAGAAAGAATAAAAAACATCAAATCATCATAAATATGCATTAAATTCTAACTTTAAAATTATAGCTCAATGAAGCCAACAAAAACATCAAATTTGAATTCAAAACTAACTCTTCAAACATTTGAAACCCAAGTAATGCTTAGAAAACAAAAACATACACTAAAAAAAATAAAAAAGACATTAATCACCTACTACCACCATTTGGTAGAATCCAAAACTATCTTATTTTATTAATATTGGTCACAAACATATTGTCTTGACACTTAGCAATATTAACAACAACTTCAAAAAAGATTTAAACAATATAAATAATAGTTTTATATATTAATCAAAACAAAACTAGAAAATATCATAACATTAAAATAAGTTTAAAAAAACATAAAAAAAAAAAGTTTAAACATTAAGAAAGCATGAATAGGCGAGCCACACAGACTACACCCTTGAGTTTTTACAAGATTATACCTTTTTCAAGCTTGTTGACTATAGGCTACTATTTTTTTCCTCTTTTCTTTCTTATTTTTTCTTTCACTCTCTTTCTTTCTAAAGCTTTTTAGACCTTTCTATGATAGGTCTATTAATATAGTATTTTCTTATGTTTTTCATCTCCTTTCTTTCTCTGATTTTTAAATGTATTTTTAGGGTTTTGTTAGTAAATTCCCTCAAACATTGATCAAAGCCTATCTCTTTAACCAAGATAAGAGGGTTATGGACAAAAGATAACATTTGAAAGCTCTTGTACTTGGTGATTTTGCAATGATGATTTTGGTTTTAGGGGTACTTGATGGTTTTGCTAGATTTAAAAGGCAAATAGTCATTTGTAGCCTTTTGATTTTGAAAAGAAACTTTTAAAGTCATTGATAAAAACCTTTTGAGAAGCTTTAAGTATGAACTTATAAAAAATAGGTTTTTTTATAAAAAAAAATAGGTGTCACAATCAAGGTTCATTTGGTTGACCATTTTCAAGGCTTTTTCAAAGCAACTCTAATGTAAACATGATTAGAAACCACCTAAAGTTCGTAGAGGAGATGCACATCTTTTATTTGGATCTAACCTTGCTTGATTTAAAGGTTTGTAACTCACATTTATTCATTCAAATATGCTAACTCAATCATCCTAAAATCTAAGTGGATTAGGGACAAGATGTTGGAGACTTTTATGGAAGAATTAGGGTGTAAACGCCTAATTTTATAAATATATTATGTTGAACATGCTTACACGATCATCCAATATTTCCAAGGACATGAACAATGGTTGAACAACAAATCGTGTAGATAAACCCTAACAATTAAGGTTTTGTTTTAATTTAGGATTTGCCTAATTTCAATTTGGTCCCTACTCCTCCAATTCGTTTTAATTGCATTCAATTACACCCTTATTAGATTCAAATATCAACCTTAGAGTTCAACACCTTTTATAGATAAGTCATTGGTTTTTAATTTGTTCAATTTTATCCTTAACTAACCACCAAAAATTTAATTACTTTCAATTTAACTCCTAATTAGACTAATTTCTACCCCTAAAATTACATGTCACTTATCGGTTAGTCCTTGGTATTGGGAATCTACAATTAAATCGTTAAATGACCTCTAAACTCTTTTTTTTTTCCTAATTAAGCCTCTGATTTAACCAATTAAACCTTTTAAAGCCTCATTATAAACACCAAACTTCAATGTCTTCTAATTAACACCTAAATTAACTAAAAAAAATAATTTTTCTTACATTGAACTAACCTAAGATCAGTAAGTCATCATATATATATAAAAAAATATTATATTTTGATCTTGTTACATATTATCTTAATCAAGGTAACAAAATGGTAGATATTGGGTATAATATGAATTATATAAAGGTACTTAAGTAATCAAGAGATGAATTATCACCTTATATGAATTAGAAAAAATATATCATCAATTTTCAAATAATATTGACTGAGAAATCCTTAGTCGAGGTGGAATGAGATATGAAAATGATTTCACATTTTATTCAAATAATAAATGACTATTATATAGAGAACATGATTTAAAATGACAGACATGCTCTATTCTTTAATGTTAAATTAAAACATTATTGAATAAATAATATTAAGTGCACTAAGAAACCAATCATTAAAAAGTTGAGTTAAACCACTAATGACTTTTTAGTATTTAAAGCTTTTTTAGTACTTGAGGGAACATGACACGTTACTAGCCTATGCATCTTATCTTCAAATATAAATTAATTAATTATTAAATTAATAATAAATTAATTTATTTAATTAGAATTGAAATGTATATTTGGGCCAACATATTAAAAATTTAATAGGTCACACACATTAAAAATCATTAATTAAAAATTAAACTAAGATGATTTAATATAAGTTTGAGTTGATTAAAAATATATCTTATAACTTAAGAACTAGAATGTAATTAATATATAGATTATATTTCTAGACTTGAAATATTCAAGGACTTGATTGAGTTAATTTCTAAAATTCTCATTAATTAATATACAAATATTTTTCAAGGGTAAATTAATATTTTGTCAATTTATATGATTTTTTATATTTCCATATAAATAGGAAATTATGCCTCTTACTTTAAAATGAGAGGAGTGATTATTCAGTAGATAAAAAAAAAACTATATAAACACAATATTAGAGCTAGCATTCTAGACATAACAATTCTTTTCTTTTAAATAGAGATTTTTTTATGTGAAGTCCGTGTGAATAATTGAAAGACTTATAGTTTGTGACAACTCAACCTTTAAAAAATTATTTAAAATAAAAAATCAGATTTTCAAATAATAAATATATAAATAATTATAAATCTATCTTACAAGATTCTAAATACTCTTAAATAATTTTATTTTATAATTTTTATTTTATATAAAATTTTCAGGAACCAACAACAACACTTGGTTATTAAATTGGTTAATAACTTATGAGATAAATCTTTATCGATCATTTCGTAAGAGTGTGTTTGTTTGATATAGTGGTTGAAATTTTTTTTCAATGAATTTTTTTATATGGAGTATTAAATTGATGTTGAGCAATAATGCCGAACCGTGCCTAAATTGATTTTAGCAGCAATACCTTCAATCATATTAACATGGAGCCAAATGATGGGAAATGACGAGGTAGTAGTTTTAGGAAACTTCTCCAGATCGATAATGTACACAAAATACCAATAATATACACGACATTATCAGACATGGCGTATAAAGATGATATAATAAAAACCACAAGGCATCACGCTGATGCCATAGCTCTAAACTTTTGCCACATGAATTGCCCTCTTTCCTTGCTGGTAGTGTTCCCAGTGCACATCAGCATAGTCTTTCACTTTCTTGTATGTTTTTTTTCGTTCCTCGTTGATCAAACCTTCTTCTGGTCCAATCTCTTTATTTGGTTCAGGTGTGTAGAAGACAGCCACGGAAATCCTCTCCTTCTCTGAGTTGGTCAAAACCCTATGAACTGGGCTCTTGAACATTCCATTGGTCATGATCTGCATTAACTTAGGTAAACAGTCAAGAGATGTTTTGTATTACTAAAATTGCTTGTTAGAGTTTAAACTGTTTGAGACACCTGTTATGTAATAAATTTTTTCCTTAACATTTATCTAGCCAAGTGAATTATGTCACTGCAAAGGTCAAGATGTTTTTGCCAGATCCAGCATGTTTAGGCACAGAGCATTTGGCAAGCTCCGGCGACTGCATTTTCAAAACATAAATTCTCCTGGGGCCTTGCTTGTAGTATAAATGTGTCCCTATCCTGTTAAGATCACATGATAGATTAGCATCAACCATACCTCCATTTGATCACCCATGAGTACTAGGAGACCATCTGAAATTGCAGGAACTGTGAGCCATCGCTCATCTTGGAAGACTTGAAGACCTTCTACATCGTCTTGCAAGATAATGGTGTACCCTGATCCATCTGCATGGGCTTTCAAACCTAGAACAAGATCAGGCCTCTGACACCGTGAGTAGTAGTTGAACCTTGCTTGAAGCGCTGCTCGTTTGCCAAACTGGTTCAGGAAGCAATCTACTTCCAAGTTCAATGACTTTGCCATAGCTTTTGAAACAAGCTCTGTGAATATTTGCATCCTAGAAGTGTATTCTTCTAAAACCTCTCTGCATAATTATGAATATGTTATGTGCATATTAGAAGTCACAAAAATTCTGATCTGAATGCAAAATCTTTGAAATTCTTTAGAACAAGTCATTGTGAACCCTCTAGTGCTGCTTGCTTGTTAGTTTCCTATAATCAAAATCTTTTACCAGTTCTTCCCAAGAAAACTATCAGATTGTTTCCCAATCACTGTTGCTATTTATGATGAAGAAGATGATATAAAACATATGCTTAGGACATCGTACTTTTTAAATGTTCTGTCATGTGGATTGTTTTGTGCATTAATTGATGTTAAATCACAGTTTAGAATTGAGAACACACGCACGCACATATATCTTGCTGGAGTTTGTTGAGGATACAGGTTTTCTGATAATATATCTGAATTTCCCAAGGCTATCTTTGACATGTTCTAGCAGCCGATGTATACAAAGAGCATGCTGCAGACCTGAATGATTTTGGATTCTCTGGCCAAAACTTATACTTCCTTCGATCTTCTGGGTATACGTCAAGAAACAAGCGATCAGACCAGTCAAGCGACTGTCCTGCTGCTGGGACAGGATCAGCTCCATATCCTTCAAACTCTTCCACTCCTTTAGCATGCCTTTTCTTCTCCTCCATTGGCTGCTCGAAGAAATCCCTTGCTACTTGGCGAATCTTATCAAGAAATGATTTTGGAATACCGTGACCTGTTGCCTGAAATCCACAAGTAGTTTTAACAACGTAGCATGGAGCACAAAAACGAAGTCAACTAAACAAAAAGCGAAAGAGGTAGCTTTTTCCTCAGGTTCTGGGTATATAGTTAGGGCATATAGATTATGATTCTGGAACTGTTGTTGAATATTCATGCTTCTAATGCAAATTGCCTACACATCTCTTGACCTTTATGCTAAGATCATGCTTGACACTGGCTTTAGACTTCTAATGGGTGGTATGTTCGGTATTCGGGGCTATCACTTCAAGTCTCAGTCTCCGTGAAGGGTAAATAAAGTTCATACCTGAAAGCAGCCCCATGAACAAAGAGCTGATCTAAGCCGCTGCAGTTCTTGTGCAGAGCATGGCTCTGAAGAACAGAGGAGGCTGAGGTCTATGATCGGAATCAGATCGGATGGTGGACTGGGAATTGCTTCATTAGTGCAATCATCTCTACTGATGTAGGGCTTTGGTGGTTCTTCACCGTTAAGGACCATTTCCTGAACACGCTTTGATAGCAAAATCTCTGCAGGGAGAGCTGAAACTCCGGCCATGCTTGTTAGGAAGTTCTGATGTGATTGCAAGTCTGGTCTTTCTGTGATTCTTGCTAATGTTTGTGAGGTGTTGTGGTTGGTATGTGTCAGGACAAATCATGTAGAGAAGAGAGCTCAAGTTAGAGGAGCTATGCGACAATCTTTAATGGTGAGGTGTGTTGGTGCTGCAGCTGCAGCTGGAGCTCAATGAAGTGACTCCTGCGCTTAGTTTTGGAAGATTGGCTTGGCTGATTTGTGGTTGAGCTTTAGGTAGTTACTAGATATGTTGCTTACGTTGTACTTTTAATTATGTAACAATTAAAAAGAAATGATTTCTCAGCATGCAATCAAGAGCACATAACATATACAGGACTATAATTTGGTTTTTAAGTGACAGACATGTAACATATAAAACTCACTTAAATTATTTTAAATTTCATATAAAAATTAAATTATAAAATATAAAGAATATTAATCTAGCATAGATATTATTTAAACAACTCAAAATAAAAAGTGATATAATTAATAAAAAATATAAAAACTCAACTTTTAAGTAAGAAGTGAAGCTTTTGAATGAAAAGTGAAATCTAGGAATTGTTAACAACTAAAAAATAACAAATATTTATTAACTTATTATATTACAAGAATCTAAATATAACTTAGTTAAGTATTTGTAAAAATATTTTATATATTTATATGTGTCTAAAGCTGATGTTTAAAATAAGAATAGTAAAAAAACAATTAAGAAAAAACAATCTATAAACACTTAAAACCTTTAAATTTTTATGAGCATATATTAGCCAAATAGTTCCATCCACCTAATTCTATATATATATATATGCAACAAAACAACTTCTAAATATATATATATATAAAAAAAAAACTTATACACACATCTAATTAAACAACCTAATAATTATTGTGTAAAGTAATACAAAAATTCATCAACAATAAATAAAATGATATTGTGAAAACCAAGCAAAAAATAAAAACTAGGATTTCTAACATTGCAAAATAGGTGATTTACTTGGTTATATTTAATGAATTTCTTTATCAAAATAAATTTTTAATAGAAAAACATATAAAATTTATGATTGAAACCAACATATATATAAAATTTATTGAACAATAATTATATATAAAAAAAACAATGCAAGGCTCCACAAAACACATAAAATTTATTGAAAAATAATTTTTTTTTAAATAATGCAAGACTATACATGTGAAAAATATTATAAAAAAATTAATATTCAAAAAAACATTAATCTATATAAAATTAAAAAAGAAAAAAGAAAAAAGAAAACAAAGATGAATCATACTTATTTCTCTGGAAATTAAACACGCTAATATCATGTAAAAATATCAAAAATCTAATTAAAACATAAAACATAATTTTATTTGAAAAATTATACAAAAATAATGCATTAAGCAAAAAATAAAGATCAATGTATTTAACATCGCTACATGGGTAATTTACAAGGTTATATTTAATAAAGTTTTTATCAAAATAAATTTATAATAGAAAAACACATAAAATTTATAATAGAAATTGACACAAATATAAAATTTATTGAACAATAATTATATAAAAAACAAAGCAGTGCAAGGTTGCTCATAACATATAAAATTTATTGAACAATAATTATATATTAAAAAAAATAAAAGGCTACATATATGAAAAAGCTTATAAAAAAATCAATATTAAAAAATCAATATAAAATTTAAAATAAAAAAAAAACATAGATGAATCATACATACCTCTCTAAAAATTAAACACACTTAATATTATTTAAAAATAATCACAATTTAATTAACACATAAACCAAAAATTTATTTAAAAAAAACATACATAAATAATGCATTATTTTTAAGAAACTAAAAATTAAAAAATAAAAGAATAAAAAAAGAACCAAATTAGGCGTTGTCGAGCATAATTAAAAGTGCATGTTTATCAAGGTTTTATATTATTATTTTGCACTTGAAGTATCAATAACTCATTAACTAAAATGTATTTTATAATAACATATCTAATAATATAAGATACCTTTAATTTATGGTAAATGTTCATTTTAAATGTATGTCTATCATATAAATGAAAGAATTGATTGATGAGTTTAAGTACTAAAATTGAAAGCACAAAGAGATGACCAAACATAGAAAACAGATGGTGGTATAGTCCAAACTAGAACACTATTTTATATTTGGGTCATATCTGGAGCTGTAGATCTCGAATTTATATCTACTTTATATGGATGGAAAGGTAAGACATAGGCCTATAATTTTTATGTAGAGGTCTAATTTTAAAAAAGGCTGCTTTCAAGTCTAAATTATAGCAATAATGAAGAACTCTGAATTTGTCTTGTAACCTAAACAATGTTTAGTATTCAACTCATATCTTGAGTTATAGTAGTGTAAATGACCTCAAACGTTTTTCATGTAAAGCTAAAATAATTTTCTAGAACTTTTATATGGAGGCCTATTTCAAATTTTGACATTATCAATGACGTTTTATTTAGATAAGAAAAGATAAGGATTGTCACCGAATCAAGAGTTGGTCATCCATTCATCAATTAGTCATCAAATCAATAGTTTTTAATTTTGACCTATAAAAGGAGGTATTTTCCATGTGTTTAGACATCTTGGTTTTCAAATCAAGATCATGCTCTTGCTTTCTTTCTTTGTATTTTTGTAATGCTTAAGTCTTGTTTTCATTAATATCAAGTTTATGTCTTTTATTTCCTTTCCTTTACTTAGTTAACTTTTATCTTATTTATATTCTTATCTTGTTTATTTATGTTTCTTTCTTTCCTTACGTCAAGCTAATTTTATTATGTCAAGATCAAAAGGTTATACTAATAGTGTAAAAATAAGTATAATATAAACTTAATATGAACCTTAATGTTTGATACTACCATGTTTTATAGTTGTTATCTTGTTCATTTTTAATATTTTGCTTGTCAAATGGTTAATCTAGAATTATGTTGTATAACACTTAGTACAACAAATACTT
This sequence comes from Populus ilicifolia, assembly GCA_015708895.1. Lineage (NCBI taxonomy): Eukaryota > Viridiplantae > Streptophyta > Magnoliopsida > Malpighiales > Salicaceae > Populus > Populus ilicifolia. The sequence goes on from SRLM01000733.1 coordinate 303,878, forward strand.
GACACTTTCGTAGCCCCTATTGTATGGTATAACCGATACCTATATTATAAAAGGAACTTGATTTGTTGTTAATATAAGTTATAATCATGAATGCCCAACATTATTTACAAGCATTTGCATTATTCAAATAAGATAACTAATGTAATCATGTTAACAATTTATAATATGATTGGAGCCTTCTTTGTGTATAGTTTCTAATTGAATAATAAGAGTTTATACTATATTTATTTAATATATTATTAGTGGATTCTATAACCTTGATATTTGTTGTTGTTATTATTTAATCCTTATATTAATTTTTTATCACAAAGTTTTTATTAACTTCTTCTTCTTCTTCTTTATTATTATTATTATTATTATTACTAGTAGTATTACTAGTAGTAGTTTTACTATTGTTATTGTTATTGTTATTGTTATTGTTGTTGTTGTTGTATTATTGTTATTTATAATTTGTATAGTTAAACTTCTTATGGTTCGACTCTAGTCTTGCTGGATTATTTATTACTTAGACATACCTGCACTTGGAAGAAGACATTAATCTTTAGGGAAGATTAATTAGTACTTAAAAGTGTATTTTTTATCAAGGTTTTATATCATCATTTTACATTTAAAGTATCAATAACTTCTTAATTAAATGATGTTTTATAATAACATATCTAATAATATAAGATACCTTTAATTTATGGTAAATGATTATTTGAAATACAGGCTATCACATAAATAAAAGGATTGATTGATGAATTTAAGAACAGAAAGTGAAAGGATAAAGAAATGGTCAAACTTAGAAAAGAGATGTCGGTACAATTCAAATCAGAACACTGTTCGGTAATTGGGTCATATATGAAGCCATAGATCTCAGATTTAGGTTTATTTTATATGGATGAAAAGGTAAGACATAGGCCTACAATTTTCATATAGCCCAAGACCTGAAGAGGCTATTTTCAAGTCCGAATTATAACAGTAATAAAAAAGTCTGAATCTGTCCTCCAGCACGAGCATTGTTCAGTGTTTAGCCCATATCTAGAGTTCTAGAAGTCCAAATGATCTCAAGTTTTTTTAAAAGAAAGATGAGCCAATTTTCTACAACTTTTATGTTTTCAAGTGGCTCTAATTTTGACGTTATCATTGATGTTTTAGGCAAACAAGAGAAGATAAAGATTGTCATCAAGTCAAGAGTTGGTCACCCACTCATCAATTAGTTATCAAATCAATAGTTTTCAATTTTGGCCTATAAAATAAGGCATTTGCCATGCATTTAGGCATCTTGATTTTCAGATCAAGATCATGCTCTTGTTTTCTCTCTTTATATTTTTTCTAATATTTATGTTTTGCTTTCATTAATTTCAAGTTTATGCCTTTAATTTCCTTTCCTTTACATAGTTATCTTTTATCTTATTTATGTTCTTATTTTGTTTATAGGAATGGACTGATGAATCTATCATTTGAAAACATGACATTGGAGATGAATATTTCAACATTTACAAGCAACGTACTAATGAATCTATCATTTGAAAATCTGACATTGGAGATGAATATTTTCAATATTTACAAGCAACATAGAGTTGATAATGATTTACAAGAAGTGGACTTTACCAAAAAATTAATTCATGATCAATTTCAAACCACTTCCAGTAAAAATTAGTTAGATGGATCTGAAGATGTGCAAATGATTTATTCTCATAAAGAATCATAGATGAAAAAAGTACTGAAAATATTGATGTGAATATTTTGTCAAGAGTGACAATAAATTCGACATCTGACATCATATCAATCGATGATTACTTTCCTAATGAATCCTTACTTTCTCTTAGTCTAATATCTTGGTATGATAAAAATATCAATTTTCTTGCTTTAGGAGATTTGTCAATTGAATGGAATACCCAAGATAAAGAAAAGTTTTTAAACAAAGTGAAGAACTTTTATTATGATGACCCTAACTTATTCAAATATTGTCCTAATCAAATATTTTAAAGATGCATCTCTGACAATGAGGTAAGTAGTGCTATTAAACTTTATAATTTTGAAGCATATGGGAGTCATTTCTCATAAAAAAAACAGCTGCAAAAAGATTTTAAAATGGATTTTATTGACCCACCATGTTTAAGGACACACATGTATTCTGCAAAACTTATGAAAATTATCAAAAAATAGATACTGATCAAAAAGTTTTATTTTATAATTCTCAACTCTATTTATTACCTAGAGAGCTAAGATCAAGATGGAACAGTCCTTTTATTAAGAAACATGTGTATCCTTATGAGGCCTTTGATGTTGAGAATCCAAAGAATGACAATGTTTTTAATGAACATCGTTTGAAAGCTTACTTTGATAATTTTCATACTGAAAATAAATCAACCAGTTTGAATGATCATGTAGATAAAAGTTGATTATTTTATTTTTCTCACAATGTTTTTGTGTTTTTTTTGTGACTCTTAGTTTGCTAGTCTCTCTCACCTTGGTCAAATGGCGAACAATGGTACTCCATGACTTAAGTCAGTTCTTTCAGTTTCCCATAATAACTAATATTTGTGTTTATATTTGTGCAATTCTTTGAATCTCTCTTGTAATTCTTATTTGATGATGGACACTAATCTTGAAAAATTAAAAAAGCATTTTCCCGCTCTACCTTAAAATGTGATTACAAAAATTTACCGTGCTAGATATGCAAGATTGAGGTTATTAATGAATCATAGAATTTCTAAAGATATTTGCTGGTTGATTGAAGCAAAGGTTCGATTATCAAGTGAGTCCTCTAATTCCTTACACATGTTTGGAACAGGTAAAAATACTTTTGCAAAGAAACATCGTGTAAAATAACTGAAAGTTTATCATCGATGTGCTAGATGAACTTGGAATGCACAATGTCATTCTTTAGAAATGGTATCTATAAATCGTAAAGAAAAAATATAATTCATTAAGGATGGCCTGAGTAAGGAGTCTTTAGATAATTTTTTTATTAACTCTTGAGATGCATCCTAGTGGAGATATGAATCATGCAATTCATAATTGTTTTTAATTTGTGGTAATTGTTTATTTTAAATACAGGCCTATCACTTAAATGAAAGGATTGATTAATGAATTTAAGAACTGAAATTGAAAGGACAAAGAGATGACCAAACTTAGAAAAGAGATGTCGGTACAATCCAAACCACAATATTGTTCAGTAATTGGGTTATATATGAAGCCGTAAATCTTAGATTTAGGTCTATTTTATATGGATGGAAAGGTAAGACATTGGCTTATAACTTTCATATGGAACCCAAAACATAAAAAGGTCATTTTTAAGTCCAAATTGTAACAACAACCAAGAAGTCTAAATCTGTTTTCTAGCCCAAGCACTATTTAATGTTTGGCTCATATCTGGAGTTTTAGAAGTCTAAATGACCTCAATTTTTTACATAAGAAAACTAAGATAATTGTCTACAACTTTCATATTTCAAGTGGCTCTAATTTTGACGTTATCAATGATGTTTTGGATATACAAGAAAAGATAAGGATTGTCACTAAGTCAAGAGTTAGTCACCCACTTATCAATTAGTCATCAAATCAATAGTTCCTAATTTTGGCCTATAAAAGGAGACATTTGTCATGCATTTAAGTATCTTGATTTTCATATCAAGATCATGTTATTGCTTTCTCTTTTTGTATTTTTTATAATGTTTATGCTTTGCTTTCATTAATATCAAGTTTATACCTTTCATTTCCTTTCCTTCACTTAGTTAACTTTTATCTTATTTATATTTTTTTTTGTTTATTTATTTTTCTTTCTTTCATTATGATTAGCTAAGTTTATTATGTCAAGGTGAAAAGGTTACACTAATGGTGTAAGAATAAGTATAATGTAAACTTAATATGCACTTTAATGTTTGATACTAACATATTTTGTATTTGTTATCTTGTTCATTCTTTAATATTTTACTTGTTAAATGACTAATCTAGATTTGTATTGTATAACACTTGGTACAACAAATGTTTGGCACTTTCATAGATCATATTGTATGGTATAACAGACACCTGAGTTATGAAAAGATTTTGATTTGTTATTAACATAAGTTACAATCATGAATGTCTGACAAGATTTATAAGTATTAGCATTAATTGAATAAGATGACTAATGTAATCATGTTAACAATTCATAATCTGATTGGAACCTCTTTTGTGTGTGGTTTCCAATTGAATAATAAGAGTTTATATTGCACTTGTTTGACATATCATTAATAGAACCTCTAACCTTAACATTTGTTATTACCATTGTTTAATCCTTACATTAATATTCCATCTCAACGTTCTCATCTTTTTCTTCTTCTTTTCCATCTCTTTCTTTATGGTTATTACTACTACTACTACTACTACTACTACTACTACTACTACTACTACTACTGTTATTGTTGTTGTTGTTGTTGTTGTTGTTGTTGTTGTTATTGTTATTCTTAATGTATCATTGTCATTTATAATTTATACAATTAACATTTCTATGGTTCAATCCCGGTCTTGCCGGGTTATTTATTACTTTGACACTCCTACACTTGGAAAAAGACATCAATTTATTAGTCATGTCAAAGATCATGACCTCCAAGCCAAGTTTGCATCTTTAGCTAGAAAATTCAAAGCACTAAAATTAAAAAAGAGTGGTTAGTTAAAATATATTCAAGATATTATATGTTAAATCTATGAAACTAATAAATACTCAACCAAAAAATGTTTGACTTTGCCTTCTTTCAAATAATGTCTCCATGAACAAGTCCATGCTTTGAACAGTTTTAAAAGGCCCAATTATAACCTATAATCGCAAACATATAAACCTAGTTGGAGAAATTATCTAAATTTCAGTTGAAAGAGTGAGAACAATAATGCACAAATTTCACAACCACCATTTCAAGCACATTATAATTTCTAAAATCCTCATGGACATATACCTCCTTATGCTCCCCCTTGTAGAAAAAATCTTAAGAAAATATTGCATATATTCATTGAAAAGAAAAGGACAATCAACACTCAACTTGCTCAAAACATGATAGATTTTAAAGATACTCTTGCTAAGTTTACATATGCTCTAAGTTCAAGAGAAAGATAAGTTTTCATCTCAACTATAATAAAAATTTTAAAGGGGCAATACAATGCAAATGCAAGTAGTTTTGAAAGTCAACACATGAATCAAGTCAAATCAATCATCACTCTTCGCAATGATAAGGTTATTAAAAAACCCACTCTTGAACCTTGTGAGAAAGATAATGAGTCGATCTTTAAGGGTAAGGAAAGGGTTAAATCTAAAAACTGTAAAGAAAAGACTGATTCCTCGTCAGCACTTTTATTTTCTCATGTTATAACCAAATAAAAAAATTCAATCACAACCATGAAATCTTTGAAACTTTCAAACAGGTAAGGATCAATATACTTTTGCTGGATGCTATTAAACAGGTTTGTTCTTTTACTAAATTTTTGAAAGATTTGTGCACTGTGAAGAGAAAACTGAATGTGAAAAAGAAAGTCTTTTTAGCCGAACAAGTAAGTGTCATTTTTCAAAACAATAATGCTTTGAAATATAAAGACCCTGGTTGTTCTATAATTTCTTACTTTATTAGAGAACATGAAATTTAAATAGCTTTACTTGATCTTGGATCCAATATAAATTTACTTTCATATTTAGTTTTTCAAAGTCTCAATTTAGGTGAGTTAAAACCAAATTATATAACTCTTTCACTTGTCGATAGATCTGTAAAAGTACCTAAATGAATAATTAAAGATGTGTTAGTACAAGTCAATAAATCATTTATCTTGTGGATTTTATTTTCTTGGACACACAACCTGTTAAAGCATATAATTTATTTCCTGTTATTTTAGGATATCCATTTCTTGCAACTTTTAATGCATTGATTAATTATGAATTTACTAATGAAGCTATCTTTTAGAAACATGATATTCAACATGAATATTTTAAAAACTTATAAGCAACTTGGAGATGATAATGATTTACAGGAAAAAGAATTAAAGATAAATAGTTGAAGACTAAAAATTAAAAAAATTGCCACCACAATCAATTTAATTCATTTCTTGAAGTATTCAACCACCAAAACCTGATTTTGAAACCATTACTATTAAATCTTAAATACTTATTTTTGAAAGAAAATAAAACTTTTACAGTAATAATCTCTTTCAAAATTAATGCACAACAAGAAGGTAAGTTACTACAAACTCTAAAAAAGCATAAAAAAGCATTAGGATGGATCATAACTGATATAAAAAGAATTAGTCCGTTGATTTGAACACACAGGATTTATTTGGAGGAAAATGCTAAACCCTCTAAAAAATACAATTAAGGCTTAATCCTAATATGAAAAAAAGTAATGAAAAATAAATTCATTAAGCCTCTAGATAATGAAATCATTTATCTTATTTTTGACAACAAATGGGTAAGTCCTACCCAAATTGTATGTAAAAAGTCTGGAGTCACTATGATAACAAATGAGAAAAATGAATTAGTTCCAACTAAGATAATTACTCATTAGCACATGTGCATTGACTACAGGACACTTAAGTCAATAACTAGAAAAAATCATTTTTATTTACCTTTCATAGATAAAATCCTAGAAAGAATTGCAAGTCATGAATTTTATTATTTTCTAGATGTTGTTCAAGTTACAACCATATAGAAATTACATTAAAAGATCAAGAGAAAACTATTTTTTGCATATTGAAAGATGCCTTTTGAATTATGTAATGCACCAACCACATTTCAAATATGCATATTTAGTACATTTAATGATATGGTTGAATATTTTCTTGAGATTTTTATGGATGATTTTTCTATTTTTGACAATTCATTTGAGATTGTTTGACTAAATTAAAAAATATTTTGAGCTGGTGTAAAGAGAAAAATCTTGTACTAAATTGGAAAAAATATCACTTTATAATAACAAACGGTATTATACTTGGTCACATTATTTCATCAAAAGAAATTGAGGTTGATAAATCTAAAATAAAGTTAATTGTTAACTTGCCAACACTAAAATCTATTAAAGATGTTAGATCACTCTAAAGACATGCTGGTTTTTATAGAAGGTTCATCAAAGATTTTTAATGTAATATCTAAGCCCTTCTAATAAAGGATAATATTTTTTAATAAACAAAACATTGTGAAGACAAAGGATAATATTTTTTAATAGATTGAACATTATGAAGAAGCCTTTATTAAACTTAAAAACTTGCTTACTTGTGCTCTTGTTATTCAACCTCTTGATTGGTTATATGTGTCGCTAGTAATTATGTCATAGGTGCAGTTTTGGGATTAAAAAAATAAAAAATCTTATGTGATTTACTATACAAGTAAAACTTTAATTAGTGCTCAAATAAATTACATCACCACTAAAAAAGAATTACTTTCAATAGTATTTGCATGTGAAAAGTTCAAGTTTTATCTTCTTGACTCACCTATTGTTATTTTTAGTGATCATGCAATATTGAAATATCTTTTTTCTAAAAGAAATTCTAAGGTTAGACTGGTCTAGTGGATTTTATTAGTTTAAGAATTTGATATCATAATCAAAGACAAGAAAGGCACCGAAAATATTGTTGCAGATCATTTGTCGAGATTGACAACATATTCGACATTTGACATCACATTAATCGATGACTACTTTCCTGAAAAATCTTTACTTTTTATCTCTATAATGCATTAGTTTACTAATATTGTCAATTTTCTTGTTTCAGGATAATTGTCAGCTCATTGGAGTACCCAAAAAATAAAAATAAAAGTTCTTGAACAAAGTAAAGAACTTTTATTAGAATGATCCTTATTTATTCAAATATTATCCTTATCAAATATTTTGAAAATGCATTCCTGATAATGAGGTAAATAGTATAATTAAATTTTATCATTCTAAGGCATATGAAGGTCATTTCTCATTAAAAATGATAATTGTAAAAATTTTATAAAGTGGATTTTACTGGCCCATCATGTTCAAAGACTCACATGCATTCTGTAAGACTTGTGAAAATTATTAAAAGTTGGGATCTATTTCAAAATATCATATAATGCCCTCAAACAAGTGGACAAGTACAGCTTGCTAATAGAAAGATCAAATAAATCTTGGAGAAAACAGTGAAACCTGATAGAAAAAACCGGTCTTTAAGACTTAATAATGCACTTTGAGCTTATCGAACTGTTTATAAAACATCATGAGGTATGTTACCTTATAAACTAATCTGTGGAAAACCTTGTCACTTGCTTGTGGAACTTGAATATAAAACTTATTGAGCTATTAAAGCTCATAATTTAAATTTTAATGATGCTAGTTAACTACGAAAATTACAAATAAATAAGTTTGAGGAAATGAGAAATGATGCATATGAAAATTCAAGAATTCATAAAGTAAAAATCAAAGAGTTTCATGATAATAAATAACCTGACAAAGCCGAGATTGAACCACAAGGAGGTTAGTTGTAACAATTATAAACAACAATAACAATACTAATAGTAGTAATAGTAATAATAGTAGTAGTAGTAGTAGTGAAGAATAAGAAGAGAAGAAAAAGGAAGTTGATGAAAACTTTGAGATGGAAAATCAATGTAAAGGTTAAACAATAACAACAAATATCAATGTTAAAGGATCCACTAGTGGTATGTCAAACAAGTATAATATACACTCTTATTATTTAATTAGAAACCACACACAAAGGAGATTTCAATCAGATGATAAATTATTAACATGATTATATTTGTTATCTTATTCGATTAATGCTAATACTTGTAAATCTTGTCAGGCATTCATGATTATAACTTATGTTAACAACAAATCAAGTTCATTTTATAGCTTAAGTGTTGGTTATACCACACAGTATGGGCTATGAGAGTGCCAAGTATTTGTTATACTAAGTATTATACAACATAAATCTAGATTAGTTATTTAACAAGTAAAGTATTAAAGAGTGAACAAGATAACAAATACAAAACATGTTAGTATCAAACATTAAAGTCCATCTTAAGTTTACACTATACCTATCATTACACCATTAGTGTAATCTTTTCACCTTGACATAATAAACTTAGCTAAACATAATAAAAGAAAGACAAATAAATAAATAAAATAAGAATATAAATAAGATAAAAGTTAACTAAGTAAAGGAAAGGAATTGAAAGACATAAACTTGATATTAATAATAACAAAACTTAAGCATTACAAAAATACAAAGAGAGAAAACAAGAGCATGTATGGCAAATGTCTCCTTTTATAGGCTAAAATTAGAAAATATTGATTTGATGATTAATTAATGAATGGGTGGTCAAACTTTGACTTGGTAGCAATCCTTATCTTCTATTATCTGCCCAAAATGTCATTGATAACATCAGAATTGGAACTACTTGAACAATAAAAGATGTAGGAAATTATCTTAGTTTTCCAACAAAAAAAATAAAGGTCATTTGAGCTTCTAGAACTCCAGATATGGGTCAAACACTGAACAATGTTTGGGCTGGAAGATAGAATCGAACTTCTATGTTGTTGCTATAATTTAGACTTGACAATTGCCTTTTTAAATCTTAAGCTTCATATAAAAGCTATAGTCCTATGTCTTACCTTTCTATCTATATAAAGTAGACCTAAATATGTGATCTACAGCTTTAGATATGACTCAATTATCAAACAATGTTCCGGTTTGGACTACACTAACATCTCTTTTCTAAGTTTGACTATCTCTTTATCCTTTCAATTTCAGTTCTTAAACTCATCAATCAATCCTTTTATTTATGTGATAGACTTGTATTTAAAATAAAAATTTACCATAAATTAAAGGTATTTTATATTATTAGATATGTTATTATAAAACATGCCTTAGTTAAGGAGTTATTGATACTTCAAGTGTAAAATAATGATATAAAATCTTGATAAAAATATATTTTTAAGTATTAATCAAGCGGTCCATTTATTGTGAAAAATTTGTATCCATATGGGGCCTATAATATCATGAATTCATTTGAAAGTTTACTTTGATAATTTTTCAGTTGAAAATGACTCTATTGAATTAGGTGATCCTATATATAATGATTGATTTCTTTTTCTCATATTGTTTTTGTGTTTCTTGTTGAGTGATTTCTGATGGTTTCTCTTACCCGGTCAAATGGTGGACAACGTTACTCCGTGACTTAAGTTGGTTATTTCAGTCTTCCATGGATACCACTTTTGAAAAATTAAAAAATATTTTTTTTTCATTCTACCTTAAAATACAATTACAAAATTTACTGTACTAAATGTGCAAGATTAAGGTTGTCAATAAATCATGAAATCCCTAAAGATATTTGCTAGCTGATTGAAGTAAAAGTCCAATTATTAGGAAAGTCCTTTAATTCTTTTATTTTATACATACTTGGAATAGGTAAAAGTACTTTTGCAAAGAAATATTGTGCAAAACGATTACAAGTCTATCACGGATGTCCCAATTGGACTTGTACTACAACATGTCATTCTTTAGGAATAGCATCTGTAAACCATAAAGATAAAATACAATTCATTAAGGATGGCCTAAGTAAGGGATCTTTGGATAATCTTCTATTGACTCTTAAGATGCATCTTAGTAGAGATGTGTATCGTGCATTTAATGATTTATGGCTACAATTCCAAAAAGAACAAACTCAACATAGTCTTAGAAATTTGAGTAAAAAAAGACTTTATTTGCCAATTTTTAATAAAATTGGATGCGAAGCCTATCCCTAACCCATAAAGAGCGTTTAAGTTGTTCTTGAACATAAAACAAAGAAAAGATGTGAGCTATAATCACAAACCTATATATACACATGCTTTTTTAAAATAAGTAAATAAATAAATGGAGAGAGAGAGAGAGAGTAAGACTTCAATTGGCCTATATATAAGTGGTATGATTGTCTTTTTAATTTCTCATTTATACAATATTCTCTTCCTTTCTTTTTGTCTACTCAACCCATACATTTAACAAATATAGAAGTGTGTAGAAATGGCAGGTTCCTCAAGTCATCAAATAAGAAATATTTATGTTATCGGTGGATCCAGTCCTAAAAAAAATGAGTTGTTAGAATCAATAAATCATCTTGGTCAGGTACTAATTAAGAGAAAGATTCATTTTGTGTATAGAGGAGGTAGTCTTGGGTTAATGGGGGGTCAATAGCTATATTTTTAGGAGAAAATCAAGTTTTGGGGGTTGTCCTCAAAGCTTTAGCATAAAGAGACATCATTGAAAAAATAATTGGAGAGGAACTACAGGTCTCCATAATGTCTACTCTAATAAATGCAATGTTTAACCATGCTAATGTCTTCATTGCCTTACTAAGTGATCATCTAAAAAAAGAGATCTTTCACATTTTCTCTTGAGCCCAACTACACATTCATCATAGGTTTGTTAAATGTTAATGGTTATTATGATAAATTATTGTCGTTTATTGATCATGCTATAAAACAAAAAATTTCTAATATTTTTAGCATAACAAATCATAATCTTTATTGATATGCTGAATAATTGATTGACGAACTACAATCTTTCATTCTTGTAATTGATCTCTCCATAAGTTATATAAATTGGTCATCTAAGAAAAGTCATAAAAAGCTTATATTGAATTTAAGCCTTCATTTCTGAATTATTATGTCTTTTGGTTTTATTATTATATTTTGTAGTTTCTTATATTTGTTTTAGTATATTTCAGGTTTGTCAATGTTCTTTATTTTAGGTAATATCTTATATATTCTATCTTTTTACCTTAGGGCATTGAGGACAATGTCTCGTTTTGGTTGGGGAGAGAGGGTAGTAATTGACAAAAAAAAATTAACTAAAAGTATTTTCTATTTCATAAAATATGTATAAAATTGTTGTTACTAGAATGACACAATAAAGGAACTCTTTTATTAAAGTAACTCTTGAGACGTATCTAAGTAACCATTCTTAATAAAATCTATCATAATACTTCTTGAAATATTCAAATTTACAAACTCCCATATTGTTATCATTTAATTCTGTTCATATACTCATTTAATATATATTCTTAAATTTTAATTTTCACACACACACTTTAACATATGATTGTGGGTTTCATATTGGATTATTATATTATTTATGTTTTTTTGTTAAAGGTAATAACTAAAGGAAAGGATAGTATATAATTTGCAAAAAATAAAATATAAATGATGATAATAAAAACGTAGATGAGTTTGGTTTTGTAGCCTCCCTAACTTAAGTAAATAAGCTCGAAAGGGTGTTTTAACACCTAATACCCTAAAGTCAACTGACTTGGGAGCTATTGACCCAACGCTTGTTACATGTGTTGAGGATAAAATCTTAAAAGAATCAAACATTGCTGTGTATCGGTATTTGCAACCCAAGTTATTAAACTCGTAGAGGTGTCTCAACACCTACTACCCTAAGACCAACTAATCTGAGAGTCATTAGCCGAAAGCTCATTACATGGGTTAAAGATGTATTGTGTTTTAAGTTATATGTATATATATTTAAAAAAAATCTTAACCCAAGAAAATTAACCTTAAACGTTAAAATAAAAATTTTGTTTTCTTCCAAGTAAAGCTCCATAACTATACGTTGATATATTAAACATAAAATAAATGATTATTATAAATTTAATGAGTTTGTTTATCTAGATAGATTAATGGAAGTTGAATGATGAATGTCTTGCTTTGTGGAATTTGCAAATTGTTTTATTTTAATGCTTTGATTACTAGGAACTAGTAATAAGCTCGTTAAGTGGTGTAATTAGTAGTTAAAAGTGCATTTTTATTAAGGTTTTATATCATCATTTTGCATTTAAAGTATCAATAAATCCTTAACTAAAACATATTTTATAATAACATATCTAATAATATAATATACTTTTAATTTATGGTAAATATTTATCTTAAATGCAGACCTATCACATAAATCAAAGGATTGATTGATGAGTTTAAATACTAAAATTGAAAGGACAAAGAAATGGTCAAACTTAGAAAAGAGATGTTGGTGCACTCCAAACTGGAACACTGTTTGATATTTGGGTCATATTTAGAGCTATAGATCTTGGATTTAGGTCTACTTTATATGGATGGAAAGGTAAGATATATGCTTGTAACTTTCATGTGGAGGTCTAGTTTTGAAAAGGTCATTTTCAAGTCCAAATTATAACAACAATAAAAAAATTTGAATCTATCCTGCAAGTCAGACATTGTTTATTGTTCAACTTATATCTTAAGTTCTAGAAGTCCAAATGACCTTAATTTTTTTTCTTGAAAAGATGGGACAATTTTTTAGAACTTTTATATGAAGGTCTGGTTCAAATTTTGACATTATCAATGATGTTTTATTCAAATAAGAGAATACAAGGATTGTCACCAAGTCAAGAGTTAGTCACCCACTCATCAATTAGTCATCAAATCAATAATTCCTAATTTTGGCTTATAAAAGAAGGCATTTTCCATGCATGTAGACATCTTGGTTTCCAGATCAAGATCATGCTTTTTCTCTCTCTCTTTGTATTTTTGTAATGTTTAAATTTTACTTTCATTAATATCAAGTTTATGCTTTTCATTTCCTTTTCTTTACTCAGTTAACTTTTATCTTATTTATGTTCTTATATTGTTTATTTATATTTCTTTCTTTCATTATGTTTAGCTAAGTTTATTATATCAAGGTAAAAAGGTTGCATTAATAGTTTAGGAATAAGTATACTATAAACTCAATATGGACCTTAATGTTTGATATTAATATATTTTATAATTGTTATCTTGTTTACTTTTAATACATTGTTTGTTAAATGGTTAATCTAGATTTATATTATATAACACTTGGTACAATAAATACTTGACACTTTTATAGCACATATTGTATGGTATAATCGACATTTGTGCTATGAAAGGAACTTAATTTGTTGTTAACATAAGTTATAATCATGAATGCTTGACAACATTGATAAGTATTAGCATTATTTAAATAAGATAACTAATGTAATCATGTTAATAATTTATAATCTTATTGGAACCTTCTTTGTGTATGGTTTTCAATTGAATAATAAGAGTTTATACTATACTTGTTTGACATATCATTAGTGGATCCTCTAACCTTGACATTTACTATTATCATTATTTAATCCTTACATTAATCTTTTATCTCAAAGTTCTCATCAACTTCTTCTTCTTCTTCTTATTCTCCTTTATTATTATTATTATTATTATTACTTTTATTCCTTCTACTACTACTAGTAGTTTTACTATTGTTGTTGTATTATTGTTATTTATAATTTGTATAGTTAACCTCCTTGTGATTCGATCCTAGTCTTGCTAGGTTATTTATTACTTCAAAACTTCTACACTTAGGAGAAGACATCAATCTTTTGATCATATCACTGGCCTAATAAAGCAATGACCCATATGCAAGCTTGCAATGCCAGGCCCAAACATTAAAAAAACGACACGTCATCTGCGTTAGCAGACAACGGGTTGCCTAGAAAACCTAGAATCTGAAAAAATAGAGTCCTTTGTTTTTCATCCACAATCTCATTTTTAACCCAATTTGAATCCAAAACATCCTAGAGACTTTACTAAATATATCCATTACCACCAAAAAATAACCCATAACCCGAAATCCACCCAAAACAAAAATTCTTCCAAGCTAAAATCTATTAGGTGTTTTTTAGATAAAAAAAAAATACCTAAATGTAACCCCTCCTTCATCATATGAAACCTCTTAACACAAAAATCATTCATTTTAGTGTTTGAAATCTTTACCAACGATTACTTTCTTTCTTTATGTTAGAATTCGACAACTCCCTCTCTCTCCTCCTAATAGAAAAGGATTGGAAAAAGAGAAAAATGAAGGCGTCAAAATATATTGTTTTGAAATTCAAGGAATTGATAATCTGATATCTAAAAAATATGAGGGATTAAAAGGAATATTTCAATAAAACTTTCAACTCGTCTCCTATGTTACCCAAAAGTTTTACTTCAATTCCTTAGCTTTCAATTCAATCCTCCATCCTAAAAAAATATGTAATTAGGGGCTAATTTGGACTCAAAATGAACAAATCAAGTAAAATAAAAGTTCGATAAACAAAGTGAAAATTATTAAAAAAAAATATACTGTTCCAATCCACTGTAAATTGTGAGCAAGTGTATTGTATTTTTTGTTATAGTAAAA
This sequence comes from Populus ilicifolia, assembly GCA_015708895.1. Taxonomy (NCBI): domain Eukaryota; kingdom Viridiplantae; phylum Streptophyta; class Magnoliopsida; order Malpighiales; family Salicaceae; genus Populus; species Populus ilicifolia. The sequence continues at coordinate 319,013 of SRLM01000733.1, forward strand.
GGCTAATGCCTTTTAGTTTTTTGTTGTAACTAGATTTGTGTCTTGTGATGTCTCAAGGTGGGCAAAATGGCTTAGAAAAAGAAAAATGGTTCTCAGTGGAAAAAGAAAAATGATAAGAAAAAAAATACAAAAATTAAGTTATTAGTTCAATTAGTCGTTTAAATAATATGATAAAAATGCATTAAAAAAACTAATAAAAAAACAACAAAAAAAATAAAATGAACATGCTCTGAGTCTACCTAGGTTGTAAAACAATTTAATCTTGAAGGGTAAAATTAAAAAAAAAAACCTAATTAAACCGGATTAACTCGCAAATTTTATGACTATAGTATAAAATCGAGATAATATTATAAAAAAAATAAGAAAAAAAGTTTGAAAACCAATTCATAAAAAAATTAAAAGAGAACACGATAACTTTAAAAATTATATATTGCTTAACTGGCCAAACTTAATTATCACACTGTCAAATAGATTATAATTGAAAAACTAAAATGAAAATATAAAAATTTCATTGCACATCCTTTTTATTTTTATTTTATTTTTTTATTTTAAAAAGTAATTTTATCATTTTACTATCTATAAAAATTAAAAAGAACAAAACTTTTAAGATTATTGAAATCTATAGTTCATTGTATTTTTAAGATTATCATCAAACAATTAATGTTTATTTTTTTATTAAAAAAATATAAATATTTAGCATTACTCAAATTTGAAAATGCCTTTTTCGAATAATATTTAAAGCCCATCGTCCATGAAAGTGATCATCACAGTATTTTATAAAAACAAATGTTTTTCATTAAAAGTTTTTAGTAATAATATTTTTCTATATATTTTTATATTAATGAATCAAAATTATTAAAAAAACATATAAATAAGTATTAATTTAATATTTTTTCAAATGAAATAATATTTTATAAAATATGTTAGAAAGATAGAAAAAATAAATATAAGTATATGTTTGGCAATATAGTAGAGAAAGTTTTTTAAAATTATTTTTTTAATGAAAAATATATTAAAATAATATTTTTTATATTTTTTTATATTAACAAACTAAAATTATAAAAAAAATATAAACGAATATTAATTTGATATTTTAAAAAAAACTAGAAAACATTTTAGAGGGAAAAAAAAACCTCCTCGTATGCAAAGCCAAAATAAATAAATTGAACTTTGCACTATTTTTAAAGCTATATGGCTGGGAAGCCAGGTCGAAAGCTGCTCATATATGACTGTGAAAGAGCTAAATGAGGCTTTTCTGGACAACATTGACTAGGAGTAGGGGATCGCAGATATTTTGGTGCGTGGAGCCAATGAGGATAGCGGAACCAAGCCATTCAGTACTGTATAGGATGGGATTGTTGATAGTGAAATGCATCACCATGATCCTTAACTTCGCCTGAAAATCATTGAGGTGGTGTTTGATATATTGGATTAAAGGACCTTTTATGATAATTTTATGTTTTAAAAGCATAATTGGATGGTATAAAAATTAATTTTTTATCGTAATTTTATTATGAATCAAGAGAATTAATATAAAAATAAAATTAATTATTATAATTATTTTAAAAATTTAAAAATTCATCAAGAATAAAGTTTAAATCATGAGTTCAAGATCAATTTGAGTTGATTCAAATTAAATTAAAAAAATAAATAATTTTATTTTAAACAAAACAATGATTTAATTTAGCTTAAAACACATCAAATATAAAATAAGATAGTGATTTGTCATTTCCAATTTAGTTCTTTTCCAAAAAAAATTCTAGTCTCTTTTTATCATACATTCAATTACATTCAATTTTTCATTATTTTTCGAGAACATTATTATTTCTTCTCCATCCTCTTATTTGTCACCAAATTACTAAACCAGTCTCTTTTTCTATCATACATTTTTAATAAAAACCATCACAAATTATTTGTGAAATTTTTAATTTAAAAAAAATATAAATTTCAAAATTCATGGTATCATGATGTCATAAAGTAGACTAGATAAATAATATTACATGTAATATGGTATATAAATAATTAATGTTCAATAATAATAATAAAATTTTATAATTCATATCATATTTAGCAAGGCTAATAATAATATTTCCTAAAAGCACGGGAAAAATAAAAAAAATGAAACATAATTCATAATATAGCATTGTATGTGTATATGGTTTTCTAGTTATAAGACTTTCTTGAAAAGAATTTGAATATTTAATGTCATGAAATTTAAAAAAAAAAAAGCCAAAGGAGGAGTCTAATTTAGCCACTTTAAAAATAGTTAAAGTGATATCCATTATTATAATTATAAAAAAAATAGCTCATTATATCACTATATATTATATCTGTTTTTACTTGAATTCAAACAGTAATTCTCATGAAAAATTTTATGATATCTCGTGAAAAGTTCTACCTTGTATGATATCAAGTTACTACGATAGTTGAGGAACTAGAAGAACAATTCTATTAGTTTTTTATTTAAAAAAATTGTTATTTTTATTTATTTATTTATTAAAATTTACATGGTTGATTGATGATCATATACTTTTTTATTATTAGTGGTGCTAAATCGAATCTTTCACTTCACCAACTTTTATTTTTAGGGCAAACTGATGTCTTTTATTTTATTGTATTTTGAAAATATTTTCAAGAAAGTTTAATTTTTTTATTTTAAATTAATATTTTTAGATGATTTTGATGTGTTGATGTAAAAAATAAATTTTAAAAAATAAAAAATATATTATTTTAATATATTTTAAAATAAAAATCATTTTAAAAAACAATTACTATCAAACTTTCTAATATATATAAAATTATTTGTTGTTACATTGAAAAACAATGGTTATGTTGGTGGTGACACATAGGTGAATGTTGTTTTTCTTAAAAAAAAAAGAAAAGAAAAGGTAGGTCCTTTTAAATCCTTCTTTTTTATGCTTTTTGTAAAAATATCTAAAAAATTTCATTAAATTATTGTGTATTGTATCGGTTTTTATTATGGATCCATATAGTAATTCTTATGAAAACTTTTGTGATGTATATTACTATTACTAACAACAATAAAAAAAAAAGAAAAGGAAAATTACCTTATTATCTTGTAATTTGATTTATTTATTTTTACTTTGTTTTTATTAAAAAATACAATTTATATTCTATTCAAAGTCAACTCAAATTTTTAAATTAAACAAAATTGTTTTAAATTAAACAAAATTGTCAAAGTACCATCATATACATTATTTCTAAAATTGAAATAAATGACCAAATGTTTTCACCTTGTCTCTCTCTTGTACAACAATTTCTCTTCTTTTCTAAACCTTTTTCAAATATTAATTAATCTGAATCCAAATCAAGTTGTTAATATAATATTTTTAATAAATTTCTCTTACTTTTCTTGTCTTAAACAACTAGGTACCTATATTTTTTAGAATGAATGTGAAATACATTTATAGTGTTTATGACGTTCTTATGAAATGGAATTTTTTATGGTGGAATGTCATGCCGTGTTTATGACGTTCTTATGAAATGGAATTTTTTATGGTGGAATGTCATGCCTTTCCTCATCTCTCCTTTCATTTGATCATTTGGTTATAGATCTCTAATTGATACTTAAAAGTGTATTTTTATCAAGGTTTTGTATCATTATTTTGCACTTGAAGTATCAATAACTCCTTAACTAAAGCATGTTTTATAATAAAAATACATTTAGAGATCATTTATAGTTCCTTAACTAAAGCATGTTTTATCAAGGTTTTGTATCATTATTTTTTAGAATGAATGTGAAATACATTTATAGTGTTTATGACGTTCTTATGAAATGGAATTTTTTATGGTGGAATGTCATGCCTTTCCTCATCTCTCTTTTCATTTGATCATTTGGTTATAGATCTCTAATTGATACTTAAAAGTGTATTTTTATCAAGGTTTTGTATCATTATTTTGCACTTGAAGTATCAATAACTCCTTAACTAAAGCATGTTTTATAATAATATATCTAATAATATAAGATACCTTTAATTTGTGGTAAATATTTATTTTAAATGTAGGCCTATCACATAAATGAAAGGATTGATTGATGAATTTAAGAACTGAAATTGAAAGGATAAAGAGATGGTCAAACTCAGAAAAAAGATGTCAGTGTAATCCAAACCGGAACACTGTTTGGTAATTGGATCATATCTAGAGCTATAAATCTCAGATTTAGATCTACTTTATATGGATGGAAAGGTAAGACATAGGCCTACAACTTTTATAGGAGTCCAAGATCTAAAAAGGTCATTTTCAAGTCCAAATTTTAGCAACAACAAAGAAACCCGAATCTATCCTCCAACCCTAGCACTATTCAGTATTTTGGCCATATCTGGAGTTCTAAAGTCAAAATGAGCTGAATTTTTTACACAAGAAAGCTGAGACAATTCCCTACAACTTTCATTTCAAGTAGCTCTAATTTTAACGTTATCAATGATGTTTTGGGCAGACAAGAGAAGATAAGGATTGTCACCAAGTCAAGAGTTGGTCGCCCACTCATTAATTAGTCATCAAATCAATAGTTCTCAATTTTGGCCTATAAAAGGAGGCATTTACCATGCATTTAGGCATCTTAGTGTCCAGATCAAGATTATGCTCTTGCTTTCTCTCTTGTATTTTTTGTATTGCTTATACTTTGCTTTCATTAATATCAAGTTTATGCCTTTCATTTCCTTTCCTTTACTCAGTTAACTTTTATCTTATTTATATTCTTATTTTATTTATCTATTTTTCTTTCTTTCATTATGTCTAACTAAGTTTATTATGTTAAGGTGAAAAGGTTACACTAATGGTGTAAGAATAAGTATAGTATAAACTTAATATGGACTTTAATGTTTGATACTAACATGTTTTATATTTGTTATCTTGTTCACTTTTTAATACTTTGCTTGTTAAATGACTAATCTTGATTTATGTTGTATAATAATTGGTATAACAAATGCTTGGTACTTTCATAGGCCATACTGTATGGTATAATCTACACCTGAGCTATAAAAGAAACTTGATTTGTTGTTAACATAAGTTATAATCATGAATATTTGATGAAATTTACAAGTATTAGCATTAATTGAATAAGATGACTAATGTAATCATGTTAACAATTTATAATCTGATTGGAACCTCCTTTGTGTGTGGTTTCCAATTAAATAATAAGAGTTTATACTATACTTGTTTGACATACCATATAGGCAATGATAATCCTAAAAGTCATTTATTGATCCTTATAAAAAAAAGCACCTCATCTTTGTTTTAGCTACTTCTTACCTCGCAATGGTTGAGCCACCAAATCAAGCAAACTAATCTCCATTTTCACCATGTCAACAACCATTTAACCATATTGATATAGATGAGGACAATGACAATGTTAAAGAACTCGAACAAGATAAACGTAGCAAAGGTATTTTCATTGGCCACTTACTTGAATAAACCTTTTTTGTGAAGAAGAAAGGATGAATCGATCATAAAACTACTATTATTATTTTCACTATGCTCCTAATACTATTAATATTTTTCATTGCAATCATGGTTCGTTACTCATCTTCATTTGCTAATGATGTTTTAATAATGAAATTCATTTGCTATCTAATAGCATCAACCCTACATCCACCAATACCACCAATAAACCCCTTTAGAACCTTAATCTGGACACAATTACCTAAGTGACCTCTTTACACCTTTTTCTCTTTTATTTCTCCTAATTTTTAAGTATTCCTTGTTAATTCCAACAAAAACTAGAAAATCTTGCCAAAAGATATGTTACACTTTTTTTTTATTTGATTCTGCATTGTTGCTTTTGAAGGAGTGCATACATATATCATATCAATTAAAATGCTTCATGAAAATTCAAGCTTTGAAAGCATGCTATAATTACTAGATTACCATTTTTTATTCAGTTGTATTTTTGTTATTTTATTACACTAAGGGTTCTTTAGTGAAAATATAATATCAAATATAATGGTAATCTTGTAAATAATTGAACTTTTTTATTGACTTATTTTTAGAGTGATGTAAAGTGTTGTCGCACATGCGCGCATAACATGGCGGGATGCTAGAATTAAGGATTTGCCACCTAATTATTTGGTTCAAGGTTATTAGAAGACCTAGTAGAGTGGTCTTATATGGAATTCTAGAATAGGAAACTAGTTATAGCTAGAGAATGTAATAGAACCCCTAACATATCTTACTTAAAGTAAGTTGCATTGTATGGTCTAAATATAACTTAAAGATATTGCAAAATTTCTAATTGATTGTTCATCTATGTCTTGAAAGATTTACTCTCTTGAATAAATCTAGTATTTAGAATTTATCATAGGCTCATATACCCAAATAAATTTTCATAGAAAAAAATTCATATAGGTGCACTAACAAGTGTTTTCCACAACTCGTATATCATAGTGACAATAATCTTAATTAAAATTAATGAATATCTGAAATAATTTTAAGAATCTTCTGATCAACTCCTAGTATTAAAATATCAGCTTATTTATATGTCTAATATTCATATATAATGTTAACCATTAATTCTAAAAAAAAGTAGGGTTTTGAAAATATTGGTCAGGTTCTCATAAATTCAATAAACTAGTTATTAAATCTAAAAAAATATGCAAAGATATTTTTAATTTTTTTATATATAAAAAAAATTCCAAATCAGACCATGTATTTTTTTTTGTTTTAAGCCAAAATATGTTTTATTTTTTATTTTTTTTAAGAGACTTAGGTATATGCATACCAAATAAAACACTTTTTTTTTGTATTTTTTTAAGAGAATTTTATAAAAATGTGTGAGGTTTTCGATGAAAAACGAGTATTTTAATATTAGGTCAACATCTTTTAGTATAAGCTTACAACATTAATATTAAATCAAATTATCAAAACAAACATGAGAAGGACTCATAAATAATTTTAAATTGGTCTTTGAATTAATTTTTTGTATTTTTTGGAATTTATTAGGGGCTTATTTGGAAAAAAAATTATTTTTATTAAAAATTGTCAATATAGATCTAAGTGTGTGTGTTTGTTGAACAACGCTTTACACAAAAAAAGTTCCTTATAAAAAGGAGTAACAAACCAAACAAAACCCTAGTACCTGACTAAAAAACCCAATTGGGATGACTCGAAAACATTGGTTCAACCCTGAATTAAACCAAAAACTATGGTTTAACCCGACACTAAGCAAAACATATAATTAAACTAAAAATAGAAAAAAACTAAAAAAACACAAAAATAAAAATTTATAACAAAAATAGTTCAAATACCAAGAATATGATGAACATTCAAACCGAAATCCAACAAACACAAATAACAAATAAGACAAGTCTTTGTGCAATAAAGACTAAGATTTTGTTTGTAATCATTCATAAATCAAGAATCAAACATTTATTTTCTTTAATTAACAATTAAAAGCCATGATTTGATTAAAATATTTAGGTAGTTAAAAGAATCCTGGAATCTAAATGCATGAATAAATGTTATTGATGCATTTTAACCTTATATTATTTAGTAAAAATGACAAGCTAGCATATTTGTGCCAACAATTAACCTAAAACAGTTCAAAAACAAGAGGTTAGGGCAAAGTTCATACAAAGAACATGAACCTAGAATCTAAAGGAATTCCAGAACTTGAAGAATTAAAGCTAAACCTAAATTTAGCCTTTTAAGCCTCTAAACACACTGTTTTTGTCCTTACAAATTACATTATCAATACCAAGCATAATTGAATCCAAAAAAATAATAGAAAATATCAAATTATTACAAACATGTATTAAATTCCAACTTCATACTTATAGCCCCAATGATAGCCAATAAAAACATCAAAATTCAATTCAAACATTGACTGTCACCTTTTAATAGAATTCAAAACTACCTTATTTTATCAAAATCAGTCTTAAACATGTTGTTTTGACACTTAGTAACATCAACAACAACTCTAAACTAGATTTAAAGGATAAAAATAATTTTTTTTATGTATTAATCAAAACAAAACTAGAAAACATCATGATATTAAAACAAGTTAAATAAATTAAAAAAGATTCAAACATTAAGAAAACATGAATGAAAAGGTCATATGGACTTCACCCTTAAGTTTATACATTGTTATACCTTCTTCAAGTTTGCTAACTATAGGTTGTTGTTTTTTCTATTCTTTTATTTTCTTTTCTTATTTCCCTTTCAATCCTTTTCTTTCCAAAGCTTGTTAGACCTTCTATGTTAGGTCTGTTAATAGAGTATTTCCACAAGTTTTTCTTATTCTTTCTTTCTCCTTTGATTTTCAAGGGGTATTTATAAGGTTTTTCTAGATTTTCTTAGTGGATTCCTTTAAAGATTGATCCAAGCTTACTCCTTTAATCAAAGTAAGAGGATTTTGAACAAAAACTAACATTTAAAAGCTCTTATACTAGTTTGGTTTTGCAATTGTGATTTTAGTTTTAGAGGTATTTGGTGGTTTTGCTAGACTTGAAGGGCAAAGAGCTATTTGTGGCCTTTCAATTTTAAAAGAGAAGCTTTAAAGGCATTAATAAGAACTCTTTAAGAAGCTTTAAACATGAAAACAAGAAAAAAAATATGGTTTTTGAAAAATAGATCCTACTATCAAAGCTGATTAGGTTGACCATTTTTTAGATTTCGTTAAAGCAACTCTAATATAAATATTATCAAAAACCACCTGAAGTTTATATAAGAGGTGTACATATTTTATTTAGATCCAACCTTGCTTAATTTGAAGTTCCGTAGCTTCATATTTATTTGTTCAAATATGCCAATTTGATCAACCCAAAATCTAAAAATACAAAGAAGCTAATCCAAACAAGTTATTAGAGACTGTTGTGGAAGAATTGGGGTGTAAATATCCAATTGTATAGGCATGAGGTTGTAGATGGGGTGTTTCTCAATTTAATTGATGGTAGTTATAACTCCTTAAATGGTTAGAGACATCACATTTATTTGTCTAAACATGTTTACTCAATCATCTAAAATTTCTAATGAAATAGATAAATAGTGGATAAATGACACGTTGTCTAGGTTAAACCCTAAGAATCAGGGTTTTTTTAATTTTGGATTTAGCCGATATCAATTTGGTATTTACTCTTTCTATTTCTTTTAATTGCATCCATAATTGTCTCTCAACTTTTATTATATACAATTGCTCCCCTATCAAATTCAAATGTCAACCTTAGAGTTAATAGTTTTCTATAAACGAGTCCTTGGTTTTTAATTTGTTTAATTTCATCATTAAATGACTATTAAAATTTCAATTTCTTTTAATTTGGCCCTTGATTTGACTAATTTCTACCCTAAAATTACACGTCACTTTCAGGTTGGTCCTTGGTCTTGAGAATCTATAATTAAATCATTAAATGGCCTCCAAAATTTATTTATTTTTTCACAATATATATATATATGTGTGTGTGCGCGCGCGCGCGTGTGAGAGAGAGAGAGAGAGAGAAAAAAACTCATTTATTTGAAGATATCCTTTTCTACCTTAAAATTAATATCTAAAAAGATATATTAAATAAAATTATTTATAAAAAAACTTAATCTTGCTTAACATATACTAATTTAAAAATGTACTAGATTTTTTCCCCACACACCATCATGAGCCATGCAAAAAAACTTTTTAAGTAAAAAAGAATGATATGGTAAAAAATTGTGAGACCTAAGTCATTAGTTCAATCAATAATTTAAATAACATGAAAAAAAAACAACAATAAATAAAACAAGGAAAAAAATAATAGAAAAACCATGTTAAACTAGGTGAACTCATATAATCCCTTACCATAAGCGTAAGATTAAGATAATTTCATAAAAAATTAAATGATGAAATTAAAATAAATTAATTTAAAAATAACAAAAAAAAATTAACTTGTGTTAACCTTCAAAACTAGTGATCCTAGTTATGAACCTAAGGCTAACGCCATAAATGGCAAACAATAAAAAAGAACAAAGTAAAACTAAAAAACAAATCAACATTAAAAAAAAAAAAGCAAGCTCGGGTGAGTCTTATAAACCTAATCTTATCTCTAAAAGTCATAATCTGTAAAATACCAAATCCAAGTTCAATCAAGAAGCATAATTCACAACTAATTTAATTTTTAAGATGAAATCATGAAAAAATATTAGTAAAAAAACTTGTAAAAGAAAAAAATAAAAAAAATAATGAGGATAAAATTTGATAAAAAAACTCAAGAATGATAAAATTATATATAAAATAACAATTTTATAAATAGGCCCAAACAAAAAAATAACAATAAAAAAAATAAAGATTAAATTTGAAAAATTAAAAATCCATGGTGAAATTCAAAAAAAAAATATGATTTGATAGACTATTCAAAATTTAAAAAAAAAATAGTAATAAAAAGAACAAATACCAAATATGAAGAAATGAATTACAAGGATTATTTTGAAATTTTTTAAAGGATTGTCATAGAAATCTAGGTGGAAAAAACAAAAATATTCCTCTACGCTAAATTTTAGAAGCATTTAGGATACACAATACCTCATCGTATTAAGATAGTGTTTGTTTGGCCCGTGGGATTAGTCGTGGTGCACGAAAGCTGGCCCGGATACCCCGTTAATCTAAAAAAAAAAAGATAGTGTTTGTTTACACGGCTGCGATTGCGTTTTAATTAAAACGCAGTTTGCAACCATTTGATAAAGAAACAATTGATTTACCGTGCATGCATCCCATACAATTTTTACAATTGAAACGTGGTTAATAAAAAACAAAAAAATATTAATTTTCATTTATTGTTTATATTTCAGTGAACAGTCCAATTAACATGAACAGTGCAATTCACTATACTGTTCACGAGTGAATTGCACTGTTCACATGAATAGTGCAATTCACTTGCATTGTTTATTTTTTAGTATTCATTTAATTTTATTAATATTTTTTAAGTATTAATTTTATTAATTTTTTATTAATACTTTTTAATATTTTTATTAATATTTTTTTAATATTAATTTAATTTTATTAAATTTTTTTAAGAGTTAATTTTATTAATATTTAAAAAAACTAGTTTAAAGTGAATTAAATTTATTTACATTGTGATCTGAATAATATTTTTTTTTTGAAAAACTAATATAGAGTGAATTAAATTTAATATTTTTATCTAATTTTATTACACACTTAAAAAATTATAACAACTGTAATTCTTATTGAATAAATTTTATATGTAATAAAATTATAAATCGTTTAATAAAATAAAAAAAATATTCTATATAAAGTATTATTTATTTCATGATATAATAAGAGTAATTAATTCTATAATAGTTAAATTTAAAATCATCAATATTAATATATATTTTAAAAAATTATTTTATAATTTTAATTTTAAAAGTATTTTTAACCAAACATATTACATTATTTTTTCTTTAACTTCACTTTCAATTACAATTTTAACCAAACCTTTATTTTTTCAAACCAACCTTAATTAAAAATATCTTTTATAAAATATTTTTTTCAAACCAGAACCACAATATCCAATACACTCTAAAAAATACTGAGAATGTTTTAAATGTTGGAAAAGATTATATATAATGGCTAAATAATCCTACAAGTATATATAAAAAATAATTATGTGATGATAAAAATATCACATATATATATATATAGTTGAAAGGTATTTTCGCCATGGTAATTTCAATCATTGAATAAATAATTCCAGGAGAATTAGTTTTTTTTTAATTAGATAATAAATTTATCATTAAAAAAAAAAGGTTAGAGACATGGTGAGCAGCTGCTCGTATGTAGCTGGGATTAGCATGAACATAAAATTCCTCGTCAGCAAGCAATCAGTCAATTAGGGGAACGGAATAATGATGCTTTGTTAAATCCTGTCGGGTTTTCAAGCATCGATGATGACCAGGTAAAATAAACCTAAAAAGCCATCTCTGCCCTGCCCTGCCCTCCCCTCCCCTGTCTTCTAGACACCCACACACACGCCTCGGCAATCATCCTCTCTATCCATTGCACCCTTCAATCGCTTCACCCATCTCTGCTTCACTCCCAGGTCTCTCTTTTCGTTCTGCTTGTTTGGTTGCCGGGAAAAAGTTTCATGATTTAAACTCAGTATACTGATTCTTGGTCTGAATTGTTTGTTTTTTACTGAATCATAAATGATGAAAAGACGAGCTGAATATTTGTTGGAATTTCCAATTTGGGGTTTTTGGGTATGATTTATATGATTATTACTGGCTTGAAATATGTGTTTTGGTTAATGGGTATCGGTAACTTGTTATCTGTGAGAAATGGTCCTTTTCTTTATTTAAATTTGTTGAATTTTTCTTTTTCTTTTTCTAGGTGAAGATTCAATGGGGACTGCCTCGTCAATGCTAACTCAGTATGACTTAGAAGAGGTTCAATTACACTGCCATAATCTATGTAATGTTGTTTTTTCCTTGTATTGTTTCTCCGTCTCCTTATGTTATTTTGATGTTCTAGCTCTCAATTTGGTGTTTTTATTTTTATTGAGGAATTTAGTCTCCCAGCAAGAAATAGTATCACTGTATCAAAGGTTTTGCCAGCTAGATCGAAATGCAAAGGGGTTTATCTCAGCTGATGAATTCTTATCAGTGCCTGAGTTTGCAATGAATCCACTCTCTCAGGTAATCTTTTTGGCCCAAGTTTATATTAATTAATGGAGAACTAACTGGATATTGAATTTATGTTTTTTTTCCTTTTTCTTTGTTCATTTTATGTTGAGAGCATGGGTGGATTTCTGGCTTCTTGCAGAGGCTGCTTAAAATGCTTGATGGTTTGAACTTCAAGGACTTCGTTGCCTTCTTATCTGCTTTCTCTGCTAAAGCAAATATGGAGCAGAAAATCGCACGTAAGTATTTGATACCTTGATTTTACAATATTAGAATTTGATCACAACTTATTCATGATGATATGTTTCTAATGGTTTTACCTTGTAGGTGGGAGTAAACTAAATAGTTTGTAGATGTGTTATGAGGACTAGAGAAAGCATGTGGTGACTTGTAAGACATATTAGTCATGTTAAACTTGTTTTGAGAGCTTTGTGATGGACCAAAAGAAAAGAGGAATGAGCTGTTAATATGATGGAATTTATCCAGTTAGGCCAGCATTATGCGTACTTTTACCCTTGCCATTCTTTCATTTTGGGTTGCCATTTCTATGTTGATTGAGAATATTTATTGTCCTCACTCTGAAGAAAGGTAAATGTTCTGCTGTTTTTGGTGTTATACTAATATCATTGAATGTCTTTGTCCCAGTTATTTTCAAAGTATATGACTCGGATGGGAATGGAAAAATATCTTTCAACGACATGCTAGGTGTTCTTCAGGATTTATCTGGTGTATTCATGTCCAATGAGCAAAGAGAGGTATAACCCAACACTTCCTGTTCAGTTATCTTATCCTGCTATTTGCAACACCATAAGACTTGAGGTTTGATATTTGCAGCAATAATCATGAAAGTTCATAATGCATGAAATCATTTATGAAAGACTTTATACATGAATGTTTGGGAGTTATTGTAGATGGTGTCTTTGTCATAAGGGATGAAATGATCAGGTCATGACTTATTTGAAAGGAGTTAATTCAATGACTGTCTGGCTGATGACCATCATGTTTTATGCTGGTTTCCACTTGATTTAATATTTCTTTATGGCTGGTTATTTTGAAATTTGTAATTTGTTCGAACAAGGGAATCATCTATATGCGAGCATCTATTTTGTTAATATATTGGTATTTACCTGGACCTTTTTGGCTACTATTTTAGGTAAAAACATAGCATGAGTAATTTTGTGTTGCTGCAACATGTCACTGTTTCTTCAGATATCATACTAGCATAATTAATTCCTTACACTTTCTCTCATTTGTCCTGCAGAAAGTCTTGATCCAAGTTTTGAAGGAGGCGGGTTACACAAGGGAATCATATTTAATGCTGGATGACTTCATTAAGGTGTTTTACATTTTATTTGTATTTTCTTCTGCTAACATAATTGCCTAGAATACAGTATTTCTTATTACAATTAAATGAAATTTAATTAATTAATTTGATTTACTTCTTATTGACTAACAAAAGAATAGAGTCAAGGAGAGTGAGGATACATGCATCTCTATGAGCACCAATAGGTTAGAAATGAAATTTATTTAATTTTATTTTGACTGGTTGAATAAAGAGTTGTTGCGAGGAACATCCACATGAAAGCTACATATGACATTATCTTCTGTACCTTTGTTAAAACATGTGTTTGCTAGCATTGGCAGATTTTTATGAATACAAGGGTAAGATAATTCAGGGGGGTGGAAAGGCCTTTGTTACCTCATAAGGGATCTAGAACTGATATTTTATTCTTAGAAAATTACAGAATAATTCAGTGCGAATCTTAGATTCTAAAAGTTGCTATAAATATCAATGTTTGGAAGATAGTTCAAATTGCATTATTGTGCAATGCTGCTGCATTCCCTGATAAGCACAAAGAGATCGTACTATCTTAACAACTTTGGTATTCAGGGCTCAGACAGCATGAAATTCCTGTTGATCTTACAAGCCATCCTGCTGTCTGTAACTGTCCATTCACATGCTGTTCATTCGAGTGCTATTTTTCTGGCAGTTATTCCTGTATTCTTTCCACACACCTTGGGTGGTCATTGGCTAGGATGCTCTTTTCTCAGTAATGAATTTTAATCATTATTGTCTTTTCTACTAGCAAATACTTTTAGCCATCTTAAGAATGGGTTGGCATTTTCATGTCTCGGTTTTCTTTTTCTTCTTTTAATTTATTCTATATTATTTATTTGTGGGAAAGGAGGAAGAGGGTGGGGGCTGTTATTCCTTTTAGTGAAGTTTTGATGTGAGAAAACCTGTAATAGAGGCTAGACTAACGTAACAGTTCACATTTCATCTTAGAGTTCTTGTATATAGTTTTAGGTCTTCAATTCTTTATTATTATCATTATTATTTATTCTTTTCTTTTTCTACTCTCTTTTGAGTGAAAAAGCAACCGAGGGTTGAAGAACAAAAATGCTTGGTTTTCTTTAGTTGTCCTGCCCTAAAATTTCCATGTTTTCTCTATTGACACACATGAGCTTGATGCGTAGTTCAGATCATCGTGTCTGGTAATTTCATGTTGAAGAAACCCACCTAAATGATCCGATCCAGTCTACATGTTCCTTGCAATATTCTTTTGAGCTATTCAATTATGGATTTTGCTGTGTATGCAAGGCAGGTTTTTGGAAATTCTGGCCTAAAACTGGAGGTCGAAGTCCCAGTTGACTGAGCAACCCAGCAGTCTCTCCATGCTGAATCTATGGGAAACAACCCTCTACTACAGTCACTGTATATGGAGGACTGCAAGTCATATTGGCACGACACGCACTTGTAATAATGTCTTATATCCATGAGGAACAGATTAAGCAGCCTTGTGTATTGGAATAATCTTTTGGCTTCCTTGTAAATGGTTCGTTATCACAATGAAATTTTCCAGTCTCTAATGGTATGATCAGCATTTAGCAGTTTACAAATTCTTTTACAAATTCTTGTTCTGGTGCCTTGCGTTTTATTCAGAAAGGATTTGTTTAGTTTATAAGGTTTGGGGGTTGTAGGGTTGCTACTAGAATTGAAGGTTTTAAATAATATTTTTCTTAGTTAATTTTTTTATATTTTGTATTGTTATATTTTCTAAGTTTTTTATTTATTTGAAATGAATAGTTTTTATAGATAAAAGGTTGTGAGTCTTTTAATTATTTTGAAAGTCTTCTCGTAGCAATGATGTTCCTATTCTTTTAAGTGGTTTGACTTGTAATAAATTTTGTTATTAATCACTTGTTTGTATTAGTTGGTATTAAAGCTATGTGTCAATTGATATTAGAACCTAATACTTTTAATTATTTTGATTGGAGATTGTATAAAACATGCATCGTATCTCAATGATTCTTAAGAGTTACTTGTGTGATGTTGAAAAATCATTGTTGAAAGAAATCACAGAATATAGCATGCTTGTGTAAAAGAGGATGTGGAAGTTTGTCCTTAGAAAAATGATGTTTGTGAATTAATTAATTGTTTCTATTTGAGTTAATTGTTATTGAAAATTGTAATAGTAGGATTTAGAATAGGTGATCTATACAAAGATTTTATGTTATAAATTTATGATGGGATGGCTCTTACAAGGATATTATATTAGAAATCCATGATAGGGGTATTCGACATAAATATATTAGTAATTCAGTATTAGAGTAAATCACATGTATAAAGATGTTTGCTGGGGTTTAAGTAGCAGGGCAGATTACTTCCAATCTAGAGAAGGCGGTTGCAGGAAAATTTTTAGGAAATAAATATTTTTGTTAATTAATTTTATTTTTTTATTTTGTATTATTATGTTTTTCTAGTTTTTTTTTTTTCAATTTGGAAGGAATAGTTTTTTTTATTTTATTCTTCTTATCCAATATTATTATGAGTGTTTTGTTTGGCAAGTGAAGACATAATGAATAAAATCAAGTATTTTAAAAAAGTTCATCGTAACAATGGTGTTCTTCATTTTCAAGTATTTGAACTTGTAATAAACCATATAATTATTCAACTCCAGTTCGCTGGTATTAGAGTTATGTGTCAGTTGGTATAAGAGCCTAATGATTTATGGTGAATGAATTATATAAGAGTCATAGTAGTTAATTGTTGTGTATTGTTAAGTAATAATGATCGAAAGAAATTATAGAATATGATGTAATTGTGTAGAGGGGGATGGGAAGACTTTCTTTAAAAAAAGGCATTTTTTTTTATTTATGTTAATTATTATTATTGAAAATCATAATAATGTAACTTATGATGGGGTGCCCCATATAAAAATATTGTGTTATGAATAAAATGATTCATATGGATATTGTATTAAAAACTTATGATAGAATAACTAATATAAAGATATAGAACATTTAGAATAGGATAAATCATACATATAAAGATATTGAGGTTTGAACATCAAGACGAGTTACTTTCAATTCAAGAGCGACAGTTGCACGAGTTTTTTTTTTTTTAAATAAATGTTTTTGTTAGTTAATTTTATCTTTTTATTTTATATTATTATTATTTTCTAGTTTTTTTATTTGAAAGGAATATGTTTTTTTTATTTTATTTTTCCTATCCAATATAATTGTTAATGTTTTTTCATATAAATAATTGTAATATTTTTTTAACAAATAAAAACATGAATCAATAAACTTAACTGTAAAATTCTTGATCTTTTAAGAGTTTTGATTTATAACAAAAACTTGGCAATCATTTGCTCTCGTCAGCATGACGTACTCTTACTGGAGAAAAGAGGGGTGGAGGGTTACGATGTTACCATGAACTTTGAAGTTCCAAGTTTCTGTTAAATATTACTTTCGTTTCCTTCAAGGTGAAGCACATGACCTAACCTCTGCGTTAATGGAGCCAAACTTCGCCTCCCTGAATATGATAATAAGCCAAAATATATTGCTGCTAAGTGGCTGCAGTTTCTCAAGTTGCAGACATGTTAACCACGTCATGTTAAGTAGCAATCGCCTGCATTAAACAACAGAGGCAGATCAAGAGTGAAGACATTCTCTCGCAGCTGCTTGGCAATTTCCCATGGACCTCCCTCTCTCTCTGTGACAAAAGGGTCTAGATAGTAGATACTGAGCACCACTCTTTGCACCCCTAACACTCACCTTCTCTTGGAAGAAAAGCAAAGGGTGGTCTAGAAGCATGTTCTCGGTGTTTTCGAGCATGGAAACTTTGTCAGGTAAGCAACCATCATTTAACCATGCACTCTGCTGTATTCCCAACCAATCTCTCTGTCTACCCAAATATTTCTGTTTTATTCTAGTTTTTATATCTTGGATTGTCGAGCCCTTTATAGCTCTTATTTGGCTTCTCATGGTGATTGCGGCATGGCTCTTATGGTTATTCTTTGATGGTTTTGCCGTTTCCTGACATGTCAACTTTTCCTTTGTTTTCCTGGTAGGTAATGAACAATGGTCTTCTGATCAACTTGGTGCTGAGAATTTGTATGCCTTGCAAAAACTTGGAGGAATTCTGCATTGCAATAAGATGCAGATCGCAGCACTCGAGTTGCAGAGCTCTTCCTCGCCAAAAAACCTTTCATTTTCCAAGCTTCTGAAGAGCCCTGCAAGTATTTGTAAGCATAAAGCTGGTGATGGACTGAGGCTTTTGGATGAGATTGGAAAAGATTTCAGAGGTACAGATGCAATGGAAGAACAGAGAAGAGAAATTCTTAGGTTGATGAATAGAAAGAACCTGCTAACAGAATCAAGGGCCTCCTCGAGTTCAAACGAGCTAGTGGAAATATCGCCAAAGAATTCTTCAAGAGATCAAGCTTGCAGTGATTCTTCTGAAGGCAAACAACTGAAACAAGTTTCAGAGGCCGGTAAGATCAAGCAGCTAAGTAAACGATTGAAGACTCTTGAAGAAGAAACTGAACCCATGAAGCAAGAGTTTTTCCAGCACATGGAAGAAAGAAAAAAACTGGTGGCTGAAATATACCAGCAGTTTCAGACAATACACAATTGTCTCCAATTTGAATATCAAGAACTTGAAGAGGGATCGCCTGATGATCTATCTTCGATTGTCGAATTTCTCAAGGTAATATTTTCTCTCTTGTCCAAACACTAGAGAATTCCTGCAGGGTTTTTTTTTTCTATTAAGTAATGTTTCTTTCTCAACTGTTTCACGTACAATAATTTGTCATCCAAATCAGGTATTATGTATTTACTATTTGGCCTGGAATAAGGTCATCTTGATGTCCTGGAATCCTCTTCCTCAAAGTTCTTATACATTTCCTGGTGAATGCTTGCTTTTTGCAAGGATTACACAGACATGATCAATTATTGATTGCTTACTAACTGATAATGATGCAAATGGTATCAAACAGAAAGCAGGATTGGGACTGGCAGGGCAGAAGTCCTATACTGATAGTCATCAAGATCATGCATTGTCTGAAGAGGACATGGAAAGCCTAAAAAGGTGGCTGCAAGAAGCTGCTGATGCAGAATCAGAACCCATTGCTTTCAAAAAATTGAATGAGAGGGCTGTGTAACTAACCACATATGACCCTTGCCTGCTTGATAGTTCATGATGGCAAGGATTTGTAAGGTGGCTGCAAGAAGCTGCTGATGCAGAATCAGAACCCATTGCTTTCAAAAAATTGAATGAGAGGGCTGTGTAACTAAACACATATGACCCTTGCCTCCTTGATAGTTCTTGATGGCAAGGATTTGTAATTGTTGCATAATATATATATATATGTTTTCGTCTGTGATCTTCAAGATACAACTTCCACTGAGTATCTTACCTTTAGTAATGTGGAAAGGGTACTGGGAGAGCATAGCATGATCCTTTTCTTTCTCCTATCAAAACCATGTCGTTTTTGTAGTGTGATTGTTCTCTCATTCTCTTCTTCAAAGCAGCACCTGTGTTTCATGCCTTAATTTAATTGTAAAAGTACATTTTGGTCCTGAAAGTCTAATCTTCTTCGAAAATTCCTAAAGTAGACTAGAAATTTAACTATTATATTTTTAGCACATATTATCCTTTCAGCCATTGTGTAAGCCTTAATTACAGCCAGCTCCTCTAATTTTAGGTGTGGAAATGGGTAGGGATCTAAGCAGTTTTTCTTAATTAATCATCTTATTTTTTCAATTATATATTCCTATTTCATTTTGTCGCTTGCATTAAAAAGGTGTTATTATTTTATTTATAAGAAGAATTTTAATTTATATAAATAGAGAGAGGGGGGTGTTTCCGGAAAACAAAAGGAATTAGGACTATTTTGTATAATTAAGATATTCTGGGTGTGCTTTTTATTATTTAATTTATTTTTTGGATTGTTTCATATTTGCTGTGATTGAAAGAGGGCAATGGCATATATTATTAGTTTGGGGACTGTTTGGTAATTGACATCACACGCTAGAACTAAATTTGAAACTGTCAAATATAGACAAAAGGTAGAAATACGACAGTCCACGTGGCGATAATGGACCACATCTCATAACTATATAGATATATTAACAAAAAGAGGAAAAAGACACAAGGGAGGGCGTTTGGTCTAGTGGTATGATTCTCGCTTTGGGTGCGAGAGGTCCCGAGTTCGATTCTCGGAACGCCCCTATGCCTTTTAAATTCTGAATTTCGTGGTGCTTGCGTTTTATTCCCATCCATCCTCCTCGTCATCCATTAGTCAATTACTCTTTAACGGCATGGATTTGGAAAGATAACAATCGCTAGGGTTTCTTTGTTTTTTTTTCATTTGTAAGTAAACAATAAATAAGTGTTCTTGTGATTAAATCATAGTTTATCTAATTTAAAGCCTGAATTATTAGATTTGTAGATCAACATAATAATGCAACTAGATCTTGTGGTATAAGGAATATCTCTAACCTATCACCTTATTAGAAAATGTTACCCTCCATTGGTTTAAGTGATATATTTTGTAGTTAACTGTTTAATTCAATACCAAAGATGGATTTATAAGATATATAGGATGTTTTTTAGGTTTTTAATTAAAAAAATAGATGAAAATAAGTTTTTTTTACTGATTAAAATTTATAATAGTAAACAATATATCATCTATCATAATAAATGACACGATGTTTATTTAAAAAAAAAATAACATATTTTCTATCCCTTGTCAAAAAAAAAATTAAAGGCCAAGTACATAAGTTTACTTGTCATCTTGATGCCTAATTTTTTATTTTTTATTTTATTTTATTTTTTAATTTTAGGTTTTTATTATTGTTAGCATCATTATCTTTTAATATTTGGTTAATTTTAAACTAAATTTTATCATTTATTTGATTTAAATTTTTGTAGATTCATAATGGTATCCAAGAAATATCCTAATATTTTGTTGATATTTAATTTTAGTAGTATTCATTTTTTATCATATAATTAAATAAAAAATAGTTATAAAATATAAAATTATTAGACCTGGTAAAATTCATAACTCAGATTATAAATTTAATGGGTTAATTTAGGTTAATTAAAAATTAATCGTTACAATTTATTTCAATTTATTTTATATAAAATTTTATAATTTATTTCAGTTTATTTCATATAAAATTATGCTAGTTATAATTATATGTCCTAACATTAAATAAATACTCAATTTTATAAATAATCATTGTTGTTATTATCATTATGTAATTAAATAAAAAAAATTAATGAGAAAAGCCTATTAAACTCAACAACATCCATTACATGAAAGTTATTTTAAATAATTTATTTAAATTTATATTTATAATTTATTTAAAATCATTTTAAATAACTATCTTGATATTGAATGGTAGAGAGTTATTTTAAAGAACTATCTTGATATTGAATTTTTATAAATTTTAAAATAACTCTTATTATCATATAATTATTAATATTTAAAAAAATAAAAGTTATTAAACCTAATTAATCCATGATCTATTAAATTATAAAACCTAAATTAATGTCTTCAGCTCAATAATTTAAAAAAAAATCTTATTTTTTTAAGAACTTCAATTATCTTTAAACCATCGAGTTATTTAAATGATGTTAAGCCCGCTATTCAAGTAGGGTTTAGAGGTTTTACATTTAACAAGCTACACATAACACAACAAAAAGTTTCCAGCAGCATTAACATTTTTTTTTTAATGCCAAAAGAAGAAAAGGCCTGGCTGAGCCAATTGTCTAGAATATACCATAATGGGTAAAACTGCTGAACGAAATGGAACCAGCAAACCAGGTCCTACTGAAGCTTCTTTAGTTTACCAATAAAGATTAGCCTAAAACGCAAGAGCCCTGTGGAAAAACAATGAAAATCAAGCTCAAGAGTAAGCCACTCCATTCTCACACAGGCATTCTCCAAGAGCAAGAAGAAATCCCACTACCGACACCATTCAAAATAGCTCAGCCACCCCTTTTCAGTGGTCTTTTTATTTTGAAATTCATGTTGGAAACAACTCATTGTTCCTCGAAGAAAGTAAACAAAAAAAAAATATCGGTCGCTCATAAAGTGTCCACTAATCAAGAACACAATATAAAGAGATATTAACCGAATGACTTGATGTTTTGAATCTCACAGTAAACAGGCTTTAAAGCCCTTCTCCAATTCCTCAGCGTCCAAGTTCTTCCCTATGAACACAATCTTGTTCATTCTGGGTTCATTGGGACCCCATAACCGATCAGGTGAACCTTGGAATATATCATGAACACCCTGTCAAATAAAATGAGGCAAACGATAAATTGATTAGGATCTAATTCCAGTTCAATCTGAAACAAAGCTAACACCAGAACCCCTAGCTTGCCAGAGTAAATAGCAGAACCTAAATATAAACTACGTAGCATTGTTCAGAGCTGTATACTAGTCAAGCCTTAAGTCTACATAAAGCATTCCCGCTAGTTTATGGTACAACCCTCAAACTAGCTTAAGTTAATAATAATAATAAAAAAAAAAAACCATCATGAACTGAGCATATTGTAAAGCAGGAGTCCTTGTCTTTTATTACCACCAGCATACAAAATCATTATATGTTGAATCATTACATGTTGAACAGATTATTTAGCAACAACTATCCACAAGATAGAGAACCGTATAGCACAAATAGGTAGTAGGACTCACGTGCATCTCCAGAATGTGGAACACAAGTCACCTTCAGAAATGCAAGACAGAATTTACCATGACACATGATAATAAACTTCAACATTTGACACAAGCATGACCAGATAACAAAGCAAAAGCATTTCTTTTTACTCAATGCATCCCCACCATACAAGGTCCTTTTTCAAGGAACCACACATTAGCATATTAAACGATGTTTGACAGCCAAGCAATTAATTAGAGTCGCAACAAATCAGTGTTGTCACAAGGCATCCAGGCACTAGCTTAAACACCAGAGGTGAGGTGAGGCCGAGGCGCCTTTCTTAGCCTGAGGAGATGGAATTTGAAGAGGCAGCCGATAAAGGCATTGCCTAATGAAAATTATCTAACACTAACACTGAGGATTAATTTGAAGAAGTGTCTCTTGGATTTCTACTTCTTTTTTTTTAGAAAGGACTTTGTTGTCTTGTTTGTCCCTCTTTCTAGTCTTATACAAGAAATAATTTAAGGTTAGTTTCGTCAAGAAACATAGATTATGGTTAAACAAAAGAGAGAAAGAGAGACCAACATAAAAGTAAAAGAAGAGAAACAGACATGAAAGTTGAAACAAGAACATAAACAAACATGAAACACCATCAGAGAAGAAGAGAAAGAAGAGTCAAGAGTGAAGACTAAAGAACAACAGAGGTATTCCTTCAACTTTTTTCTTTTGTCATCTCATTTTTTTGTTTCTTAATTTCTCATATAGAAATTCTACAAAGTTACATCATATAAAAAATCTTTTTGGGATGATGGGTGCCAATGTAGAGAAGAATATTGTAGTAGAAGATGAATTGGTGTTTGATGGAGACATTTAACTTGGGGTGATGTGGCAAGGGAAATTGAAGCTGAAGAAACAATACAACAGACAAAGTTGAGGAGTATAGGAACATCAAGTGCTAGAACCACACATAAAGAGGGATCAAGTTCTAATTTTGGACAAGTGCAGTATGGCTTAAGAGATGAAGATTTGGATTATAATTGAAAACTCAAGCGAAGGAGAGGAAAGCATAGACGAAGATGTTTTTTAAGATTAATGAACAATGACGATGATATTTAAGTTTGTGTTTTAATCTATTCAGCTACTTCTGACTGTAAATTGTTTTGTTTTGTTTTAAGGGTGAAAAAATGTAACTTTATATGATTATATTATGGCATCTTATTTTTTCTATTGATTTTCTAATGATCTAATCATAATAAGTACATATTTTAGATTAATATATCAATAATATAATATTATAAATGTACTTTTTATATCATATAGGTTGAGCACAATTGGTATATATTTTAGATTTATATATCATAATATAATATTATAAATGTAATTTTTATATCATATAGTTTGGGCACCTTGGTTCATTTGGGTGAGTGCCTAGGTGTGCGCCCAGTGCCTAGTGCATAGGGCATTTTCCAGGCTTGGTGCTTTTTAGTGCCTTTCACGTTTGACAACACTATAACAAATACAAAGCATAAGGATGCACATCTGGTGCATTTGAACCTTAAAAAAACAAAGAAAAGGTTGGTGTTTCTTTGCTTCTACAAAAATAAATATAAGCTTTGACAGTCATTTTAATGGTGATGGTTCAAAAACACAAACAAACAAAGGTAATTTTAAGTAGTCAAATACAGTTAACAAATATGGAACATGGAATTTTCTTTTATCAAGATAATATTGGGACTATGGAACTTCTTAGCTCACCTGGAATACAAATCTCTCATCCATTCCCTGAACAGATAATAAACCTTTCATCCGGTAGATGTCCTCACTACGTTCCATCAATAAAGTACCAAGCCAGATGTTAGCCTGAAAGTGAATACAGTGGTCACATCAATCCAGTATTGTTGCTTTTGCACATCCCATGGACAAATAAATCAAACAAGATTAAGCAACTGTAGGAAAGCTAGAAATGCTCATGTGAGGTTATTTCAAATATGTACAATTCTTCTGCAATTCTAAGGTGCACATGGAAATTGAAAAGCCCACATGTAAAACCAACCTTTTCTAGATCTAGGCTCCCTTCACAGACTATACTGACAGAAGAAACACCAGGGTCATGAGTGTGGTCATGTGAATGATGATCATCATGATGATCTGCACGATAGCATCCACAAGCTTTATGATCAGCCATAATATTATCGAGTGGCAGAGTTCATTCATAAAATACTCAAACCCGGCCTTTACAATAATGAATATCCACAAAATAACTAATCATAAATGTTTAGGCCAGAAGGATACTCTCACTGAGCATTAGCCACAATAACAGCTCAACAGAGGAAAAGAGAGCTAAACATGAAAAGTACTATATAGCTGTTTCTCTTGGCTAGTAATCATAGGTCAGAGGCCAAGGTTTTTTCTTAATGCAGCCAACTGCTATGATAAGTTGTTGGTATGAAAGATTTTCATTAAATAACATGATAGCACGACACACATAAAAAAGGTCAACTTAAATATTGTAAAATTAGTGATGAAGTTAAATTTCTAAATACACTGATGTGTAAATTTCATTGCCTACGTCTAACAGCTAGAAAAAGAGTTTGAAGAGGACTGTGAATTCTCAATGACATCTACTGCTACGATTAATGCATATAATAAATAGTGTTTCATCAGACAAAAATACATCTTTATCAGTTTTCATGTTTCATATTTTACTTGAAGGTTTCATTATATGTGATCGTCAGCTTGATACCCATTAAATTCCAATTTTTCCATGTGGCAGAACAAATACAATTCCAAGTTATATAACAAAATGTTTATCCATTAAGAACCTTGTTATTTTTTATTGGTACAAGCAGAAGCTTTCTCCACTAAAATATAACAGCACCTAACAGTTTGTGCATGCTGCTTTTAAGTTAAGTACAGATGCTGTGAATGAAGAGAAATACCATGCTTATGGTCATGTTCATCATGGTGGTGGTGGTGATCGTGACCGTGATAGTGGTCGTGGCTGGCATGATCTTCCTTTCTATCTTCATCATTGACAGCACTCTCAATCCTGAGAAGAGCAAATGTTAGCCGACAACCCCAGACATTGCAGTTTAACTGTGAAATGACCTAACACTTCTAGAAAAGAAAGCATCTTCAGCAAGAAAAACTATAGTATACAGAAAGAAAATATAAAACAAGAACAGAGATAAGATCAATAACAAGTTCAGTTAATTGACAATGCAACTACAGAAGGAACATTAACAAGGCAGCAAGAATAAGGTCATTGGGAAAGTATAATCAACTCATTATTTAATAAAACCACAAAATGATTTGACACCAGATCGTTTCAAGCATAGAAAAGTGTTGTAAAGGCACATGCTATTGTCAAAAAACCATCTCAACCCAATAACTTAAGCTGTTAGGTTCAAGCCCTGGATATAATTTATATTATTTTCTAACACAACTTCTCAAGTAAAAGCCCTTTAAGCTTGAAGCATACACAGGCTCACATTACCTTATGCTTAATTTTTTATCAAATAAATGAGAATAATGAGATTCAAACTCGTGACCGTTTAGTCATCAAGGCTCTAATATCATCTCAAGGAACCATCTCAACCCAATAACTTAAACTATTAGGTTAGGTCCCAAGATATAATTTATATTATTTTTTTAACAGCTATAACAACTAAAAATCTCAGCATTCTGCTGCATAATAATTTTTCAAGCTGCGGCAAATCCAACCAGCTAACATTCTAGTCAAGGACAAAAAATAGTATCATCACATTCATCAAAAAGTCACCCTAAGTTAATGCCTGTCTATGCACAGATCACCATATTTTATATGAGCAATGTTTCCATGAGCTAACAGAACAGCATGACTCGGTCGGGATATGTCTTAGATTGAGCTTCGTGAAACATCTTCTTTGGCAAGACTTCGATTTGCTAATTGTTGCAATCCCAAATACTCTTGGTGCGGTTTTAACTCCTCAAAAATTCAGGAGCACTTGCATCATTTTTTTTTTCCCCTTTGCATGAAAACTTCACCTCCTTTTTATGTTTGGATATAATTAGATTTACATCCAAAATAAAGAAGAAGAAAAACTGCTACAAGACTAATATTTGACATGCAGATTTCAGGTTAGGTTCTTTAAGCCCTCAAAATATGAAGAGAATAGAGCTCATGATCCTTTTTTATTCTATTCAAGTAAATTTGTTTCTTTCTAAAGTGTAAAAGAAAAGGGAAAAAGGAAAGGAATTAAAGCACTCAAATGTTTGCATAAATAGTTAAATACCAGATAGCATGGTGCACAAGGCATTAAGAAGTGGATCTAGGTTTTACTAATTTTGCAGGAAAAAATGCAATTTTCAGGTGGAACGTGTACCATAGTGATCCCAAAAAAACCTGGAAGTAACAGTTATGAGCTTTTATCTGAAAGCAATGGTTTTCTGCGTTTAACAGGTTTACACTAATAGGATTAGTAACTTATCCACAATAGCATGGGATTCCAGTAACTGTAGAAGAGATCCAAGTGATAAACTGTCAGCTTCCATCTTCGGGAGCATGGAACTCTTTTCTCAGGTTTGAGAAGGATCTCAAATCACAACTGAGAATTGGATCTCTATCTCTATCTCTTATCCAACTCAGTAAGAGTTTTCTGATGGGTACAGCTGCAATTAGATCTCTGGTTCCTGTGTAAAACTTGATTTCAACTATATAGCATTAACTTTCTAAGTGTTAATGATTTCCCAAATGTTTCTGAATCCGACTTCAGTGTTTTTATAGAGCTCATAATCCGACATAAACCTGGAATTTCATAGAATGAAGTTGAGTCCCCTAACTTGTTTTAATGACATAGAATGAGGGCACCCTCCCCTCCATGCTCTCAGTCCCCAGCAATGAGAGAGAAAAAATGAATACATAAAAGGAGAAGAGCAGAGGGATGTGAAAGAGAGAGAGTGTCTAAATGCAACGCCTAGAACATACCAGTATCCATGTCAACACAGAAAGGATAAACCAATAGTGCAATGTACACATTTAAGCATTTAACAAGCATGGAGGTTGAATTCAATGGATGAGTACAATTAAAAAATGAAGTTTGATGCACATATTGGCCTCATCTAGCTAGAGTGAAGAATAAAAAAAATTAAAAATAAAAGATTAAGAAATTTAGTCCTTTTTTAGTCAATTAAATATTCACATTCACATTCACATACGTATACTAGGAGACAAGGGTGGAAAATAACCTCTCCAAATCAAATCCTCCAATGCCGAGGACATAATCCAAGTCAACTTTTCCATATTGTGTGCGCTTCAAAGTAGCCATGCGATTGATGTTCTGCATTCAGAGACCCCCATGAGTATTCAAAAAGAATTAACAGTGAAGAAAACAAAAGGAAAAGAAAAGAAGCAAGACACCAACCCTTATCTGCTGCACCAATGAAGCGATTTCTTGCTCACCAACAAGATCAGTCTGGCAACAAGACAAGTTATCATATGGGTCAGTAATAGACCAAAAGTTTGATAACTGACTCCGAACTTGCAACCCGGACTAATTTCCCAACTGACAAGTTATCCATTGTCACATTTCTAAGAGGCAATGAGGCCATGGATTTCATTTATACAGCATCTGTTAAGTCCCTCTTTATTGAAGTATTAGAATGAACTTGCCAGCACGTGGGTTTTAAATTCCTGGGAGAACAACAAATAAGTTTCTATACCAGCTAATGAAGCAACAAAACATAATTTGAAGCAAAATGCAGATAATAATGTTAATATGCTAAAATCCGATACTTAAAAGTTGAACTGATTAAACTTTATCCAGTGTTGGAATTATAAATTAGCAAATTGAAATCTAACAAAGTCAAATTTAGCAAAAATATAACTTAAAATCAAAGTACCTTATTTACTATAACCCGGTCAGCATAAGCAATTTGCTCCACTGCCTCGTTCACCACTCCCTTTGGCTTAACCTCATCAAGATGGAGAGGAGCATGTTTAGCATCAACCAACGTCACAACACCATCCAATTTGACATCATTAAAAACCTGGTCTTCAGCATAAAAAGTCTGAATGATTGGTGCAGGATTTGCCAGCCCTGTAAAGTTGCATAAAAGATTTGCAGTAAGCAACAACTAACTAGAGAATCTATTTCACCTGAAGTGAACTAATCTCACACGCAAAACAGTAAGTAAAAACATGATATATCCTGCATTCATTCCTGAGCAGTCATACGCCACACATAAATGTCAAATTGAATAAGCACCTACCTGTAGTCTCTATTACAATATGATCAAATTTATCTTTCTTCTTGTTAACCAAATCCGCAATCATCCTGACAAGATCACCCCTCACTGTACAGCACAAACAACCATTGTTGAGCATTATAATGTCCTCAGCCCCAGCAGTTTTCGCAGCAACAAGAGAGCCATCAATGTCAACTTCACCATACTGTAAGAAATTCAGCATAACCACTTAAGTTCTCAATTGACATCATACAACAACAAGGGCTTGAAAACCCATCACAAAGATTCTTTTTTTTTCTTCTGCTCACATTCATCAGTCATCATATGATATATGCAGATTATATGGGATGCAAAAAGCTAAATGAAAGATGATGACAGGGTACCTCATTCTCAATCACTGCTATGCGCTTCCCATGGTCAGCAGTCAGAATATGATTAAGTAACGTTGTCTGTTATACATAATCACCATAAAACAACACAACCCATTATCGTAAATCAAATTAAATGCACAAAAAAAAAGAATGAAAGAAAGATGAATAAAAAAAGGACCTTGCCAGAGCCCAAGAAACCAGTGATAATGGTGGCAGGAATCCGATTATCGGGAGGAATCTTGGTGGTTAAGTCCGAGTCCTCAGTCTGAGGGGCAGAAGTGGTGGTGGTGGCGGAAACGGAGAAGCGGCGGCGATGGAAAGGGAGTGTAGTTTTGAGGACAGGATGATGGGTTCTTTGTGGTTTTAGTAAGAAAGGGAGGATGGTGGAGCGGAGTGTGGTGGGATGACGAGAAGTTAAAGAGGCGAAAGTAGTGGCTATGTCTACTGATAGTGATGACAGTGAAGCCATTGTCATGCCTTGAGAGCCTTCTAGTCTAGTTTCTTCTGGGTTTTGGCCTTGTGGATTTTGAGATAGAGGGACAGGAGGTAAGAGATAGAGGTGGCCTTAAAGCCGGACCACCAGTTGATCCTTAAAATTCTTCAAGTAAAAATCTTATTTAATTTTGGTTTAAAATTAGATTCAATAATGGTCAATTAACTTTAATAAATCAAAGATAATCTGGTGGTTAATCCGTAAAACAAATTCTAAGAATAAAATTTAGAAGGAAAAAAAAAAGAAATTGATAGCAAATGAAATGTTTCAAATCAATTTTTTTATTTTATTTAGATTTAAAATTAAATTATATAAAAATTATTTTAAAGTGATTCAATCAACTTATTTAGTTTTAAAATAATTTAATTAATTAGTAAAAAAATATATAAAGACAAGAATAAAAGCAAAAAGATGCTCAATTTATAAATTTGTAAAGTAAAAAGGATATTTTACAACCTAATTTATAAATTTGGTTTTGTTAAAAATATAAAAAACACGTAAAAAAATATATATTCAACATAAATTTTAAGAGAATTTCTTATATTTTCTTGTGTATTTTTTTCGATGCTTAAAATATAAGAAGTAGTCTATTTATTAGAAAATAAAAAAAATAAAGGATACTAAAAATTCCAAGTGTCAAAGAAAACTAATATACTAAACCTAAGAGTTATGAATTCTAAGAGATTTTAATGTACATATAATATATATAATTATAGATTTTATAACATTTTCTCTTAAATAACCATGTACTAAAAATATATCTTATTAAAACCTTGTAAAAAAAAGCCTATGGTTAAAAAACCTAAGCATAGAAAAAAAAAGATGATATAATATTCTTGTTTGATTTTGTAATACATAAGAATTTAATACAAGGTTTTATATAGATACTTCAAAATCTATATTTAAATATTTTAGGATTTATAAAAATACTAAATTGTCTCATTAAAACTTTGCAAAGAAAAACATAATAGGAAAAACTAAACATAGAAAAAAAAGTATAATTTACATTAACTTCACCTCAAAAGTATATGTTTTATGATAAATCTTTAAGATAATGCATTACAAGTTGAGACTGGTAAAGATTTTGTAAATAATTTTATTAAATTATTAATGGACTTAATTTGCTTGATATCAAAAAAAAATGTTAAAGCTCGTAAGTATAAAAGAACATTTGTGAAATATGCTTTGTTTTGTCTTTTTTATTGTAGCCTCCTTTATGTTGAGTGATATGAGCAGCATTATTTTTAAACAATATTATGAGATTATTTTTAATAGTTGACAATTTATATTTTTTTTTCTTTTATATGTTGAATAATTGACTTTGACCATATATATTCTTGACTTACTTCATGAATTGCAATAAATTATGAATAATTTGATAAAGTAGTCATTAATATTTGTTTGACAGATTTCCAAGAAATTATAGTATTATGTAAACAAATAACTTGTTTACAATCTCCATTTGTAGAGATTAGAGAGATAACATGCAATTGTATATCCAATCAATTATGAATTTGATCCACTATAAAATAATCTCATTTTAGTTGTTTGGTGGAGATATAAAGTGTATATTTGACTATATTTCAGTGTTTTTTGGTGAAAATAAAATTATATCTTACCAATAAATTAACTACAAAAGTTATGTCCAATCTTGTATAATTTGCAAGATACATAAATACTTTAATAGCACTAAGATATGATATTTCTAGACCAAGAATATTTTCATCCTCTTCTAGTGGCAACAAAAAAAATCTTTATTCGCATCAAGTAATCGAACAATCATAGGTGTACTCTAAGGATACGTATTGTCTATGTAAAAGCTTTAAGATTTTTTTTGTATATATAGATTGATGGACAAATTTTTCATTTGAAAGATGTTCAATTTATAAACCAAGATAAAATTTTATCTTTCTAAGATTTTTTATCTCAAATTTATCTTTCAAATAAGTTATAGTTTTTACAAGCTTTTAGGAGTACCAACACGATCTAAATCATCAACATATACTACAACAATAACAAATCTGAATGTGGTTTTCTTAATAAAAATACATGGACAAATCTCATTATTCTCAAACTCCTTTTCTGTTAGGTAACATTAAGATAATTATATAACATTCAACCAAATTACTTCAACCCATATAAAAATTTTTGTAGTTCATGAGACTAAATACTTTTGGATTTATCATAAAAGGCTTCAAGCATTTTAAATCCTTCAGAGATTTTCATATGAATATCTAATATGTTATAACTATATTTATTAAATATATATTTAGAGTTTGTCAGACTACTAAACCAATAAAAAAATTTTAAAATAATTGCATCCATAATTGAAAAATATATTTTCTTATAATCAATGTCAGTCTTTGTGAGAAATCTTATGCAATAAGTCATATATCTTATTGAATAATTTCATTGTTCTTTTTTTTTAACAAAAACTCACTTATATCCAATAGTCATAACATATTTAGATATATGAACTACAAGTCCACATATTCCATGTTTTGCAAATAAATTTAACTTTATTTGAATTGCTTCTTCTCATATCGGTAAATCATTTCTATGTCAATATTTTTTTACAGTTTATTGTTTAATTTCATCATCACTTTTGGTGATGCCAAGAGTAACTTTAAATGCAAATATATCATTTATAACAATTTTATTTTGATCCAAAATCTCTCGTGTATGAACATAGCTTACAGAGATCTCATTATTTCTAAATACCTAAATCTTTTCAGGATATACTTCTTCAGAAGGTCTCTCTTCAATAGAATCAATATTAAAATATGATTTTGACACAATATTTATCTCATGTTTTATAGATGATGAATTTTCAAGAGTACCATCTTCTATTTGTTGTAATTTTTATTTTCTAGACTTTTTTTCCTTAAACAAGTTTAATTTTAACTAACAATGCAACATGTCCCTGAACAAATTTGATTTCATAAGTAATGGTCTAGAAATTAATTGAATACGCTTTATAAATGATTCTATTAGATAATTTTAGCATGTTCATGACCAATAAGATGTTCAACATCAATTCCAATAGAAAACATTATCAAATACTTCAAAAGTAAACTCAACAACATTGTCCAATTAATTATCTTGATTAGATAGTTAAGAATTTACATCCATAATATGTGATATTAATCTAGCAAATGCAACATTTCAACTAGAAAATAAACAAACATGTGATCATTTACTTAATGTATCAATTAATTTTATGAAATATCTAGAAGAATTCTTTCTAGAAAAGATGGTGATTCTATAACAACTTTTGATGGAGATGATTTGGTAATTAATTTACTTTTAGAACATGCAGCGCGTGGATTTTGATTTGGTAAAAGAATTTTCAGGTTCTTTAAAAGATGCCATATGAATTTTCTATAATTCATCACATCATTGTTGATCCTAATTGTCCAAATTGATCATGTCAAAACATAAATATTTTTTAGTTGAAACACTTCTGGTGTATCACAATATTTGTTCAATAGATTTCATGATTTTATAATAAATTCTAGAAGAAAAGCATGTAATTCTTCAAATGCAAGCTTATAACCTGAAATACAAGAGATAATATAAAAATATTATTTTTTTACTTCATCTCTTGTTTCAATATGATAACCATTAACGCATATATCTTTAAAACTGAATAATTTTATTCTGAACTCAAGTGAATATAACACATCTTTGATGTCTAGTTTTGTGTTATTTTGTAACAAAATATTAACTCTTCTAAAGCCTTTAATCATGTTTGTTAAACTTGATATTGTAGTGATATTAACTTTGGTTAATGTCAAATATTCTACTAGATATAAATTTTTATCATAAAAAGTTATGCATCTATTTAAAATATAATTAAATTTTATTATTTAACTAAAATAAAATTGACATTGTTTATTGAAAATACAATAAGATAAATATTCTAATACAAATAAAAATATTAATCATCCTCAAAGATCTCACCACTGATTATGTTATTTGTTTTATCTAGGTTTTCAAAGAAATAAAAAAATATCAAGATAAGCATTATGACCATCAAAATTATTTTTATGTATAAAATTAGTCTCAAGTGCATTTTTTTCAGAGCTTTATATAAATCTAGAAGATATTTTGACATTCAATAAGTGCAAGATCAATGATCATGCATACCACACTTATGACATTTATCTTCAGGTTTATGTAAATTCTTGCTCTTTTCTTATTTGGGTTTATTGTGTCTTCATTTCTGGTAGCATGGTGGGTTGTCTTTTGAAGGATCATCTCTTCTCCTTTTTCATTTATTCTTTCCATACTCTTGGTTATTTCTTATATTTTGTATAAATGTTTCATTCACTTCAAGGAACTATTTAGAACATGCGGGATGAAATTGATGGTTCTTTATTAAAAGCTTATTATTTTGTGCAACCATAAAAATACATGAAATTAGCTCTAAATATCTTGTGAACGTTTTCTATATTGTTGTTATAGGACAATGCTTAAGGCATGAAAAGTAAAGAATGTTTTCTCTAACATTTGGTCTTGTGTGATATTTTCACTACACAATTTCATTTATGAAGTAATTTTAAAAAGAAAAGAATTATATTTACTAACCGTTTTAAAATTTTATAATCTAAAGTGCAATCAATTATAACAAGCTTGGGAAAGTATGGTGAACTTTTTGTGATTATATCTTTCCTTTAGATTTTGACATAAAAAAATCTTTTATTATGTGATATTCAATTTTTAATCCTTCATGAATATAGTGACAAATGAAAATTATTGTTTTTGTATAATAATACAAGGATAGATTATTTTTTTCTTTAATAGTCTCTCCAAGGTTCATAGCTTTCAAAAGAAACTCAGCGTCAAAGATCCATGGCAAAAAGTTACTTCTAAATATATCAAAAGTGGTAGATTCAAGTTTTGTTAGATTTGGCATTATTTATTAAAAAAAAGAGAAATAACTTATTAAATAAAATTATGAATATAAAAGAAAAAAAATCAGTCTTTTAAGATTGTTTTTCAGTTCTTTAAAAATACTAGTTCTTCAAAAACTGTATTTAATTTATTTAATTCTTTATAAACTTACAATGCTATTTCTTCAAAAGTTACAATACTAATTCTTCAAGAACTTTAAATCTTAATTAATAAAAAGGAAAGAAAATTTGTAGAAATAAGTTACAGGGCCAAAAATATTCCATAAAGTATGAACAATAATAAAAAGAGAAAAAATATATTAAAATTGATACAAACCACATAACATAGGAATTCATACATGTCAAGATTTCAATATAAATTAAATAAAGTGATTGTGTTGGTTAAAAAAATAAAACATAAGTAATAATATACATATTCTAAATAAAACTTAAAGAGAAGTTCATACATTTTTTATATATTTTTCTCGGTGCCTAGAATACAAAACAAGTACTCTATTTATAGAAGAAAAAAACAAGAACATTAAAAAAAAATTAGAAAACCAAGTATCATGGAAAACCAAGAGACTAAACTCAAGAGTCATGAAGTCTAAGAAATTTTAATAGGCATTTAATATATATATATATATAATACTTTTTATTCATATACAATATAATTTTTAAACGTACCTAGTTTATAAATATATAAAGTAAATGATTTAATTTGTTTTTTATATAATTAGATAAGATTTTAATTTAATATCCTTCTCTATTTTTTTAGCCTATAATATTTTAAAAAAAAAACTATACATTTTTCAATTTAACATTTTGTTAGAGATGTTCGGAATAGATGTTAAAAAAAAAAAGCAAACAAACAAACATAGTGCATAGTTTAACATTAAAAAAAAAAGGCAAACAAACATAGTGCATATCAATTTATCTTTTTATTAATGTTTTATCAAAAAAATTAATTTTGATTTTGCTAAATCAATCATCAATTTAATACTAGAATCTTTTTCAACATATTGAGAAACCCTTACAATATAAACTAAAATAAATAATTAAGTTTAATTTTAAATAAATTTCATGTAAAAAGATCACATTTAAAAAAAAATGAGTGATCCAAAAACAATTAAAGGAATAAAAAAAAGAATCTTGTCTTTTTAGTGAATAGGGGAATTTTCTAATCCCTTTTAGATTTTTATTTTTATTTTAATATTGCAAATAGAGAATGTGCAAGAAAGATTGTATTGAAGAAAAAACCAAATGAAATTTATAGCCAAACTTTCTAAAAAAAAATAATATGCATTATGTTTAAAAGATACTGTTATAAAATGATTAAAAAGTTGTAAATTTTTTATATAAAAAAAATACACAAACCACAAATAAGAAAAGTTGAGTTCCATAAGTTGGAAATATCATATATAAGTTACGAAGAAGAAAACTAAGATGTTTATATATAAAGATAGATTATAATCTAATAAATTGAACTTCTAAATTGAAAAGGTAGAAATACATGAAATCCCTTACATGCATGCCAAGCAAGGTATCTCCTCAACACAAACTCAAATATTTCTTTTCTTGGATTCACCACTAAATGATTTAACTTGCTTTTATATAATTAAATACGCTTTTAATTTAATATGTTTCTTTATTTTTTCTTCATCTTCAGCCTATAATATCTTTAAAAATCTATATGTTTTTCAATTTATTTTTTTATTAGAGATGTTCGGAATGGATATAAAGAAGAGGGAAATTATAAGGATAACTTTTACTTCATTTTTGTTTAACCCAAACTACAGGGAGAAGGAATTTTCAAGAATAGTAACATTACAATTATAAATTACAATTAATTTTTTAAAAAAGAAAAGCATGGTTTAAACATAATATATTGTTTGAAATTCACTTTTCATTAAAATAATGTTTTTTTTAATTCAATAATCAAACTTTTTTTATATCAATTTTATTCTTTCATATTAAATTGTTTAGAATTTAGACTTTTAAGATTGTTTGTGTTAATTTACTATGGGATTCTCAAGGTATAAAAAAAAGTCTCAATATATTTTTTATGTTTAATTTGATATAATCTATTTAATTTTAATTAATTGAAAGATATTGAAAATAAATAGCAGAATTTGAGAATTTTTTTTATTAAGTCTTGCTTTTTCTTTTTTTCCCCTTAAGAATTGAGTTTCTCATTTTCATCCCTTTAGTTTTTGAAAATTTTGTTTTGATTTAGAACTTTATTTTATGTATTTTTAGTTCTAAGGTTAAGGAAAGAGAGAGAAATTCATCAAATTAAAGTAAATAAAAGAGAAATTCATCAAATTAAAGCAAATGAGAGAGAAATTCATCAAATTAAAGCAAATGAGAGAGAAATTCAATGGTTAGCCTAATTTTGATGATTAAATTAGTTGTTCTTGGTATCCTCATGTACCATTTGACAATTTGACAATGAAAGTTCTATTTAGGTTTTTTTTTCTCTTTACCTTTTTGAAACAAATGGAATGGTCTTAACTTTTCATAACTTTATTTTGTGTAATTTAACCAATTTAGATATGTTTTAAGTTGAGAGATTAGTTTTTTTTGCACTTATAAAATTATTTATTTGATATTTTTAGATGAAAATTTATTGAAAAATCATTTTTTAGGATAAAAAATCACCCGACCTTGATTTTCCAACTACCTCTCGATTGTCAAATCTTGAGTTTCCATACAAAAAAATCCAGAGAGGCGGTCAAAGAAAATTAAGCAATGCCTTTTCAATTGAAAGATATTTTTCAACCAATTTTAATCTAAAACCATTTTTAAAACCTTATGAACCGGTTTCTTAGTCCATGACAGCCTAATTTGATAATTTAAAAATATAAAATTACACTAAATAAATTAATTCCCAATCTTAATCTATTTTTTCTATCAAGACGAGGGGTAAAAACACTTCAATGAAACTTCTTTTATTAAAAAAAAAAAATCATTCATTGATACCAAGAATGACTTTCTTTATCACTAGCAAATAGCAAACCGATAACTATCTCTCTTTTCCCATGTTTTTCAACTAATCTCTCTTTTCTTTCTAACTCAAGAACTATAACATAAAATGAATAAAATTTTGGATTAAAATGAAAAAAAATTAAAAAATAAGGATTAAAAATAAAAACTTTAGGAACTAAAAAAGCTAAAAACACACGTCACTAACTGAAAAGGAAATTAACCTGAAATTTTAATAATGTTTTATGAAGAAAATTGATTTTGATTTTGCTAAATCAAGGAGCAATTTAATAACATAATCTTTTTCAACATATTGAGAAACCCTTATAATATAAACTAAAATAAATTATTAATTTTAATTTTAAATAAATCCAATGTTGAAACATCACATAGAAAAAAAAACTGAGTGATCCAAAAAAATTAAAGGAACAAAAAAAAAAGATCTTTTTCTTGTAGTGCATCGGGGAATTTTCTAATCCCTTTTAGATTTTTATTTTTATTTTTGTTAATATTGTAAATAAAGAATGTACAAGGAAGATTATATGGAAGAAAAAACCCAATGAAATTTATAGCCAAACTTGCTAAAAAAAATGATATGCACTACACTTAAAAGATATGGTTACAAAATTATCAAAAAGTTGTAATTTTTTTTAAAAAAAAAAAACATAAACCACAAATAAGAAAAGTTGAGTTCCATAAGTCAGTTGGAAATATCACATATAAGTTAGGAAGGAGAAAACTGAGATGTTTGTATATAAAAAATGAAATATAATCTAACAAATTAGACTTCTGAATTGAAAGGTATTGTCCACAAATGCATGAAATCCCTCACATGCATCCTAATTAAATAAGGTATCTCCTCAAGACAAACTCAAATACTTCATTCCTGGTTTCACCTCTAACTAGATAATTATTTGACATTCAGGAAAAAAATAAAAAATAAAGGAGCAAACAAACAAAATACCATATATAAAGCACACTTTCATGGAAGCACAACTTTTCCACGAGATAATCATTGCTTTGCTTCCACATTTTCCACTGAGGCGAAGAAAACAAACCGAAGCAAGTAAATTGTTAAAGACACGGAATGCATTAATGACGTTTCAACAAGTCAGAGCTTCATGTCAAGAAAAGGAAACGTTAATCATATTTATTAACATTAATTACGGCAAATTGATCTCTTTCGCTTATTCAAGTTAAACCATCATCTAAACAGTGGACCAACCAATGTCACTCCTAAATCCATCCCTGGTCCGATACAAGACATGGTCCGAGATAGCCTAGTGAGCTGCCTACGTAGACATCACTTCAAAGGCTTCAACATCATGATAGACGAGCAAAGCATATCATTGCATGTCAAAAGTCAATTGTGGATAGATATTAATTTGACATTTTTCAATATACACATCATATCCATTTGCGTAGAGATTAAAAATATTGGATATAAACTTACATAAGATAGTGATTGGTTGTTTTATTGACCACAGAAATAAATCTACTCTTGAGGCATAATTTTTTATTTTTTTATTTCAAGTCTAGTTGAGTTTAGTCTCTTCGTTGTTTTTACATAGAAGGCGTTGAACACATTTTCTGTGAAGAGGCATTTCAGGTATCACAATAAAAAAAGTAGCCGGTTACTGACTTTGCGGTTAATTCTGGTTAAAAGGGTTGTTTAATTATTTCTTATAGTATAGGGATTAATTAATTCATTTCAGTAAACTGTAGGTGCTAATTTATAATTAACCAAAAAGAGAAAAAAAGAACGATGTTTTCCAGCATTGAAAAGATTGGCAAATAAAGAT
Source organism: Populus ilicifolia (assembly GCA_015708895.1). Classification (NCBI taxonomy): domain Eukaryota; kingdom Viridiplantae; phylum Streptophyta; class Magnoliopsida; order Malpighiales; family Salicaceae; genus Populus; species Populus ilicifolia. Next base: position 358,335 of record SRLM01000733.1, read on the forward strand.
TACAAGTTCGATTTGTCCGGTATGATACCTTTAAGCAAAATGACAGATGGTCTAAAATCCTAAGTAGAACAACTGGGTTGGGGAAAAGATTCTCGACCACAAACAAAACGAGGAAATTTCGATGTTTGACGACAAGATCATAAACATTACAGACTTTTCAAGAGTTCAAAGAAATAAAATAAGCACAGAACAAAAAAAAAAATCTTCCTTCAGCAAATTTCTAGTTCGAGGTCAAAAGGCATCACTATTAATACTATTACTAATACTACTACAGCATTTACCTCACAAAGTATCAGACAGAACATGCCAAATCTACATCTTTTGCAAGTAGTTCCTTGAGCTGGTTACAACATATCATTGAACCTCAAACTGCACAGAAAGAAATCAAGAACACAAGAATGAAGGAAATCCACGTCAAAACTAGGATAAAACTCTAGGGATCTAGACTGATGCTGTTCATATGAATGACAAATGAATAAACCAATTAACGCACTTCAATACCCACCCGAGCAGGAAAATGTTAGATAACCCCTTAGCCAGGCAGGAAGAGTGTTTGGTAAAGAGAAACTACTGCAAATGCAAATGCAAATCAATCGACAGAAGTCCACAACTAACATCATGCAAGATTGTGTTTAGAGTTCAGCTGATCCTGATGCTTCAATGCACCATGTTTTTCAGATTGCCAGAAGTAGGGTCAAGTACTAGGGTTGACTATGGCTTGCTAGTAATTTTTGAAATAAGTACAAAAAGCAGACAGATACTGAACATACCTAACTTAGGAATGGGCCAGCAAGCCAAGCATGTAAAAGAACTTGTGCTCTGGCAATCATAAATCATCTCTGCGCTTGATCAGAACCTGATGGTCCAACTGAAGGAATAGCTGCCACGCTGCTTGCTGACCCATTCTCAGCAGGTGGAGGCACACCCCATTTTCCTTCAGATTCAAGTGGCTCAAAGACATGAACCCCACCATCTGATAATCCCAATGCAAACTGATTTGGTTCTTGCGGGTGTGCAGCAATCACAAGTGGGTGGACATTTGAGCTGCCGTATATGAAACAATGGGAGTCAAAGTGATGTGGCTATTGCATAAAAAAAGGAGGTAGAGAGTTATACTTTAGTTAGCGAACTGTGAAAACTAGGATGGGCATTCCATCAACAGGAAGGCAGAGTGCAAAGCAAAGCAGTAATGGGTTTTGGAATTTCAGATGCAGAAATAAATATATTACAAATGGAACTGAGATATAGATACAGAATCCTGTAAATGATTATAAATAAAAGAGAGAATATTTAACATATTTGTACACTCATTCCTGGTTGTATGTATTACTGTTATCTAGCACAAGAGAATTTATGTTATCTTTCCTGTGTCTCTTGGTTACTTAAAATTTACTTTAGTACAGTTAGTTACACATGTTTCCAGGTACACGGATTTGCCCCTGCCATTTGAAAGATGGTTTGACTCTTTAGACCATTAAACTTCTTGGAACAATAAAAACAAGTCATCCTATCATTCTACCAAGACAGTCGTACAGCAAAAAGGTGGATCTAAATTATTTATAAAAACATACACTGATGAATGGAGCAAGATAATTACCTGACATTAGGTGGGGGGTATGAAGAAGGATTGATACGACAGCGTAATCTGAGATTTGAAGCACTAAATACACAAACAGTTGCATCTAAGAAGCTGGCATATACCAGCTGACTATCACATGAGAACACAGCATGTGAGATTGGTGCAGAAGATTCACGTGGAAGCCACTACATCAGGACAAAAGAGAACTCAGTACCTGACAACATGATAGTTCCACAATAGAGTCAAGAGACAAAGATACCTGCTTTACGCATTCTAGCTTTGTGGTTTCATATATGGCAAGCTGAGTCTCATGCACAACCAGGAAGTGTATCTGATCCTGATGAAATTGTACACGGGTGTCCGATTGTGCTGTTGTTGTCCTTCCAGTTGGAACCTGCAAGAATCTTGTTTTCTGCTTTTCCCATCCGTCCGAGTTCCAAACACAAAGCTGAATAAAGAACAATTTAAATGGGAAATGAGTTAATATCTAACCATTGATCATTAGTTCACATTCCGAGGAAAAAAAATAAGGGTTGGGGTTCAGGAATAATTTATGTAAATAAGCCTGCCATTTGCGAGAGAGAGAGAGAGAACTAAGAATTCTTTAGCATGCCACTTGCAACAGTAGTGAAGCAGAATTATGCCAAAGCAAATCAAAATTAATAAATAAATAAATAAATCAATGTTGATGCGATACCCCATGCCAAAAAAAAACAGAACATCTAACAGCTGAAATCCCGTTAAAAACTAAAACATCAGGGTACACAAGACATCTAATCAAAAATTTATTACCTGAGCATCTGCTCCCGATGACACTAGCACGCTCAGCACATGGGAGAAGGCAAGGCCAGTTATTCTTTTAGAGTGGCCTTTCAGCTTGCTCTTGACCTGCACCAATAATTGATAAATATTACATAACAATTGACGCTTCTCTGAGCATTAGCCGTGGGAATAAATGTCTATAACTGCTTCATACCTCATCTACACGGACATTATATATTTGAATTGTGGAATCATCCATGCCAATAGCAATTATGTTGTTATCTTGAGGATGAAAAGCAAGAAATGTTGCTGCAGGAGGTGGTGGCATGAAAGTTGTCATTGTCTGCACTCAGCCAAAAGAAAATGAGATTAGTAAAATGAAATTGACATCACCACATCATAACCAACAATCCTTGTATTACCTTAAATGTCATCATATTGAAAAGGGATATCTTTCCTCCAGATGCTGACATGACATAAGAATCATTTTTGGACAAAGCAAAACATGCCACAGCCTCTTCAGGGTTAGTGTCAGTGATGTCGTTGGTCATTAGAATCCCACTTGATGGTTGCCATAATTGAGGTGACACACCAGCAGTTGCCTACAGGATGAAGGACCAATTCCAAGACACGATGGAACTCATTATAGAAATTTTAGTAAAATAAAAGTGCACATGATTGATGAATCCACTATGCATGTGCTTCTTACCTTGCCACTTGCATTACGATCGCTGCGTTGCCATTTCCATAACAAGTGTATTGCATTTGAAGCTAATGCCAAAATGGCATTGCCAGAATTAGTATAAATTAACCTTGATATCTGCAATGACAAAAAAGAAGAAGCTGATAATGACATCCTTGTTGAAAAACAGAATAAATAAAGAAAGAAAAGCTTATGAGTCATGATGGAGTTAACAAGTGAACTTGATAAAGCCTGGCATTCCAGTCCAATATTAAAAACCAAGACTCATGCAAGAACCCATACAGAGCCATCATACACTGTCAATACCATTAAGCAAGGCTCGTTTGGAAAAATAATGACAAAATACTCTGTAACTTCCTGATTCAGTAGTTCTTCTCTGTAAGTTGACAGGTATTCAACAGCAAAGTTACACTCTTATGTTAGCACATCCCATCACCATGGACCATATACTGAACATATCAGGAATTTCTTTCCATTAATAATATAATAAAATTTTATGGAACAGGATAAATTACATGGTTGTTAAACATTCAAAATGCAATTCGAATTAAGCATGAACAATTACTAGCATGAATTAAGCATGACGGGACTAGTTAGCACTCTGAGTTATGGTAATTAAAGTTGACATGAGCATCTTCTAAAAGCCCTAATATGTTGCTTTCCTCTATTAGTATTTCAAAACATTTTAACTCAAATTATTTTGTCATCTTAACTGGATGTAGCATGCAGTCAAACTTCATCTATTTCTGCATTATTTTAAATTATTTCTTGAAATAATTAAGAGTAAAGAATCCTTAGCAGGCTTGTACCCATGGAAACTGCTTAAATTTATAAGATTAGGAGTAGCAGGTAATCCCGTTTTGGAAATCTCCCTCAAAATCAATTAGCAGAATCTGGCTTTAGCTAAACTAGATCTCATAGATTATTCCTTTCTAGTTTAGTGTAGGATCCTATCCTGTCTAGTAAACATTTCCTATTTTGATAGACTGTAGGGTTAACAATTTCTCTTCAGTTATAATAAGAAAATAGAGAAACTTCTCTCAAACTTCTTCATGGTATCAGAGCCTCTAGGTCCTAAACCCTAAAAACTGTTACTCCAATCCACAGCCAAATACAGCATGGCTGCAGCATGACAAAGCTCTATCTCTGAAGTAACCTCACAACCAAAAACAGCATCAGCTGGGAATAATCATGGAGGTACTGAAGGCATATCACATCCTATCACGGGTCACAAACTCAACAGGCATAACTATCTTCAATGGTCATCATCAGTCTTGATGTTTATTTGTGGGAAGGGCAGAGATGACTACCGCACTAGAGAAGTCATCATACCAGAAAAGAATGATCCCAAGTTTCAAACATGGAAAACTAAGAATCACATGGTAATGTCATGGTTAATTAATTCAATGACCAACACAGTAGGAGAAAATTTTCTTGTATATGGAACAACAAAGGAGGTCTTGGATGAAGCAATAGAAACCTATTCAAGTTCTGATAAAACATCAAAACTATTTGAGAATTAAGCAGCATTACATGATCTATGTCAAGGAGATCTTTCTGTAACACAATACTTCAACACACTCTGTCCACATTGGCAACACCTAGACATATTTGAAATTCATGCTTGGAAATGCCCTGAAGACACAACCCTATATATAAGAATTTTAGAACTGAATCAAACTTTCAAGTTCCTTCTTGGTCTCAACAAAAATCTAGATGAAGTTAGAGGGAGAACAATGGGGACCAAGCCCTGAAGTCAGGCATGAAGAAAGCAGAAAGAAAGTAACGATGGGATCTCACAATTCAGCCTTTACATTCGAAGGATCTGCCCTTGCTACTCGAGGATATCCAAACAACAATCATGACAGTCGACAGAAAAGGGGAAGACCCTGGTGTGATCACTGCAACAAGCCAGGACATGTCAAAGAAACCTGTTGGAAGATTCATGGCAGACCTGCTGATTGGAAGTCATCAAGGTTAACAAATGACAGACGGACATGACAACAATGTTACCTCAGATGACAACCAGGACAAGAACACCAACCTTCTACCTGAAATAAGTCCCTTCGCCTAGGAAAAGCTTGATATATTACAGAAACTGTTCAATTAGAGTTCATTATCTCAATCAAGTACGCCAGCCTCAGGATCTGAATTGTTAGGTCAGAAAGGTAAATTTTCAAAAGCCCTTACTGTTAGTAAGAGACGCTAAAGTCTATGTATCAGACTCCGGAGCATCAGACCATATGACAAGAGATGCAACCCTTACTAATGAATACAATCAGTGCAATAAGAATTCTACAGTCCGTATGGCTAATGGATCTTCATCCCAAGTGAAAGGAATAGGCGCAAGCAGACTTTCAAGAGAGACAATCCTAAATTCCATTCATCATGTTCCTAAACTGGACTGCAACCTGATCTAAACTGGTAAATTGACTCGTGATCTAAATTGTGTTGCTAAATTCTTTCCTAACTTGCGTATAATTCAGGATATGGATACAGGAAAGAAGATTGGCAGTGCTAAGATGTGTTCAGGGCTCTATTTCCTCAATGGATTCACTCCTCAAAAAGGACAAATTCAAAATGGAATCCTTGCACCACATAAGGGTCGGTCCGTTTTAAATGTCCATGTCAATAAGGATAGTGATGTTATGTTATGGCACTATCGTCTTGGTCATCCAAACTTCATGTACCTGGAGAAATTAGTTCCTTCTTTATTTACCAATAAAAATTCAGAGTCTTTCAAATGTGAAGCATGTCAACTTTCCAAGCAAATTCGTAGTAGCCATCCCAATATCTCATATAAATCATCACATCCTTTTGCTTAATCCATAGTGATGTATGAGGTCCGTCACCAGTAAAAAATAAAACTAGAACTTGTTGGTTTGTATTCTTTGTTGATGACCACACCAGATTGACATGGCTATTCCTCATGAAAGAAAAATCTAAAGTGAGCCAAATCTTTCAAAACTTCCACTCCATGATACAAACACAATTCTACACTAAGATCCAGTTCTTAAAAACTGATAATACCAAAGAACATTTCAATTTCGAACTCAATACTTTTTGTCTAAATCAAGGCATTCTCCACATCAGCCTTGTGTTAACACTCCACAACAAAATGGAGTGGCAGAAAGGAAAAATAGACACCTATTGGAAGTTGTTAGATCCCTCATGTTCACCATTCCTGGTCCCAAACAATTCTGGGGAGAGCCTGTACTCATAGCCACTTACCTCATCAACAGAATGCCTTCTAGAGTTCTAAAATTCAAAACTCCTAATCAAGTCCTCCTACAAGCATTCCCACACACTAAAATACTCTCTTCATTAGATCCTAAAGTGTTCAGCTGCTCAATCCTTGTTCATATCCACCCTCAACATCACAGCAAATTAGATCCTAAATCCATAAATGTATCTTTCTAGGATACTCTCCACATTAAAAAAGGTACAAATGTTATTCTCCCATCAACAGAAAGTTTGGTACCTCAATAGATGTCACATTCTTTGAACATCAAGCCTACTACCCCAAGTCTGTTATTGAGCGGGTGAACATGCAAGAATATCAGAATTGGGGTATAAATCCGGATATACCTCACACAGGAGATACCCCATAGAGTAATGCTCCTCTCCAGAGTCATTCTCCAATAACTATAGTCCTAGGTCCACCGGTTCCAGTTCCAAATCAGCCCATTCAACCAATCCCAGTTAAATCACTTACACCAAAACAAATTGCAAATCCTGAGCCTAAACTTCTTACCTATACCAGAAGGAAAAAACCCAAGGATATAGAGCATGCTATACCTCTTACATCGGACCAAGATTCAGAACCAAGTCCAAATTCTTCTCAAATACACTCAGGTGTGGAAATTTCAGATTGTGAGAATCTTGCTTCCTTCACTGATGACTCAGACATTCCACTTGCAATATGGAAAGGTGTTAGATCATGCACAAATCACCCCATCAACAAATTCATTTCATATGAAGGGATGTCAACATCTTACCATGCATTTGTTTCAGCCCTTGACAATGTACAGGTTCCTAGGTCTATTGAAGAAGCTCTCAAAGACTCGGGATGGAGAAGGGGCAGTCAGAGAAGAAATCAATGCATTGAACAAGAATAACACTTGGGAAATGTCTGAACTACACTTAGGAAAAGTCTGGACTACACTTAGGAAATGTCTGGACTTCCACTTGGCTAGAAACCAGTTGGGTGCAAATGGATATTTACCATCAAACACAAGGCTGATGGGAGTATTGAAAGATTAAAGGCCCATTTGGTTGCAGAAGGATTTACTCAATCTTATAGGATAGATTACCAGGAGCAATTTGCTCCAGTGGCCAAAGTCAACACCATCAGAATTCTCCCATCTCTAGCAGCTAATCAAGATTGCCCATTACATCAACTAGACATTAAAAATGCATTTCTTAATGGAGATTTCAAAGAAGAAGTTTACATGGAGATACCTCCAGGACTAGAAACATCCTCCAACTACAACAAAGTGTGTAGACTGAAGAAATCAGTATATGGACTCTAAGCAATCAACACAGGCATGGTTTGACAGATTCACAAAGACAATGGTCCAGAATGGGTACTCTCAGTGCCAAGCAGACCACACCTTGTTTATCAAATCTTCTTCAGAAAATAAAAGGGCAGTAATAATTGTATATGTTGATGATATCATCCTAACTGATTACTATGGAGAAGAACTAGTGAAATTGAAGAAACTCTTAGCCAAGGAATTTGAGATCAAAGACCTTGGGTACCTCAGATACTTTCTTGGCATGGAAGTGGCACGATCAAGGAAAGGTAGATATGTTTCTCAAATAAAATATGTCCTAGACCTACTAAAAGAAACAGGAATGCTTGGTTGTAAACCTGCAGAAACACCTATGGATTCAACCAAGAAGATAGGAGCAGGACAGGACAGGACAGGACAGAACACCAGTTGACAAGGGAAGATATCAAAGATTGGTAGGACAACTCATCTACCTCTCACACACCAGACTAGACATTGGCTTCTCTGTCAGTGTTGAAAGCCAATTCATGAACAATCCAACAGAAGAGCGTATGGATGCAGTTAATAGAATTTTGAGATACCTAAAAATGACCCCTGGAAGAGGTCTGCTATACAAGAAAAGTGAAAACAGAAATGTTGAAATACACTCAAATGCAGATTAGGCAGGAGACATTTTAGATAGAAGATCAACCTCTGGGTATTGTTCCTATTTTTGAGGAAATTTAGTGACTTGGAAAAGCAAGAAACAACAGGTTGTATCTAGAAGTAGTGCAGAATCTGAGTTTAGAGCTCTAGTACTTGGCATCTGTGAAGGAATATGGATACAAAGATTACTCAAGGAACTTGGAGTGAACCTATTAAACCCCATCAAGATATCCTGTGATAATCAAGCTGCCATAAGAATAGCTAAAAACCCAGTGTATCATGACAAGAAAAAGCACATTGAAATGGACAGACATTTCATCTCAGAAAAGATTGAAAAGAAAATTGTCCAGCTGATCTGCACTCCTACCAAAGCTCAAACTGCAGAAATACTTACCAAAGCACTTCCCAAAACTAATTTTGAAGATTTGAGTCACAAATTGGGCATGTATAACAACATATACAACCCAACTTGAGGGGGAGTGTGGAAATCTCCCTCAAAATCAGTTACGAGAATCTGGAATTAGCTAAACCAGATCTCATAGATCATTTCTTTCTAGTTTAGTGTAGGATCCTTTCCTGTCTAGTAAATATTTCCTATTTTGATAGACTGTAGGGTTAGCACTCCTCAGTTATAATAAGAAAATAGACAACTTCTTCAAAATTCTTCACCAGTAAAGCTAAACTTTCAAAAAGTAAGGAATCAAACCGAAGTTGATTAACAAGATCAGAGCATGAAAAGGAACGTGTTCCAAATCAGATCACATGCCTCTGAAGCTTCAATAATCTGAAGCTTTACTAAAATGACCAACTTTTGGCATGAATTAAATCATGAAGCATTTAGAACACATGTAACATCAGTATATGGTCCCAAGGAAACAGTACAGCCTAGTTAGGCAGAAATGCAATGATATTAAGCAAGCAAGGCCAAAAAGATATTTGACCCAGGAAAGTATTTCAGAGAAGAAAAGGGATGCCCTCTGAGAAAATTTCATTACCTTGGTTGCTCTCAAGTTTTCAGGAAGCCTCAAGGACCGGCATTGAGATGGTTCGTTGATTTCAGTGAGCTTCCATATCTTTGATTTATCATTCAATTCTTCAGCTATTCTAGGTTTCACATCTCCCAAATTCCGGGCATCTCCATTCTACAAAGTAATTTTGCTTGTGACTAAAATTTACAACAGATTATTTCAGTACTATCATGGAAAACTATGATCACTCAAAGAAAAATTCATGGAAAACCAAGATCATTAAAAAAAAAATCATGGATAACTAAGATCATGCCCCTAGTCTGTAGTCCAGTTCTCTCAACAAACAACAGAAACAATGTGACAATAATATAAGTTGTGTGATCAGAGAGTAATTGATATGCCAGTTACTGGTGTATAAAATTCAGATGCTACTCTAAAAGAAGAAGAAAGTCCAACAAACCATTCCAGCAACTGCAACCACAGAGGCACCCCTGTCTGCAAGTCCACTGCTAGTTGCAGCTGCTGCTGCTGCAGCTGAGATTAGATTAACAGTAGGCTGCACAAGAAAGCCACTATAAGATTAGACTTAATTGCAGACAGGCGATGTCACATTCACAACTAATCATCGATAAAGCTACCTTTGCAACAGATTCAGATGCTCGAGAGGCATCATAAGAAAGATTTTCAAATGAACGCAGCAACCTGATGCCATCTGAATTTGCCAATATTTTAATCCCATTATCATTGGCAGAAACAGCCAACAGGGTGCCCTCCTTGTTGAAGCGGATACGTGGGCTCGCCTATGAATCATTAGAACTGAAATAAGCAATTATACTCAAAACAATCTCTTATAGTTTACTGGTACATAACGAACTCACTGGGAGGCCTCCATCAGCATCAATTGTTGTCAAAAGTTGAACACTGTCCATATCCCAGAACTTGATGGAAAAATCATCACCAGCAGCCAAAAAACGATTCTTTGTCGTATCAAATTGCACGACACCCAAAGAATGTTTTCTAAATCCAAGATAGTTTCTCTTCACAGCACCTTCACTTTCATTCCATTCAACAATGTGGGATTCCCCATCTTTACTTGTACCGCAAGAAAAAAGCCTGTAGTTTCCACCAAAGACCCAAAGGCAACAAGTGAGTACATCATTATTAACCCAGTCATGCACAGATACCAAGAAAAAGGAGATCATTGAGTAATGAGTCAATTATGTTGACCTTGTACCATCAGCACTGTAAGCCATGGTTGTGCACCATCGACCAGGAGCCTCATAATCAACCCGAGATCCTAGATTGTCATATAACCATGCTTTTATCTTTCCATCCAGTGCTGTTGAAAAGATAAACTGAGCACAGAAGAAAGTCCAGCAACATGGTAGACCAGAAATGATGAGTTTAGAGGAAGGAGAAAAGGAACATTAAGCACTCAAAGTAAGCACCAGGACAGACAACAATGGGCGCAAAATGGACATGTCACCTGAATATTTTCCTTATAATGTGGGCAGATGGAATAAACAGGAGCCTCGTGACCTTCAAATGTATATAGTTTTGCACCAGTGGCAGCATCCCACACCTAATATTATTAGGAAAAAGAAAAGGAGCAAGGGGCAGCTTTTCATGTCTGAAGAAACAACCTTGATGCTTTTCAGTCCAAAAACCAAAAAATAACGCCAAACCCTACCTTGATGGTTTTGTCATCACCACAGGTTATAACACATAGTTGCTTATTCGGAGTGGAGAATGCAAGATCATTTACTCCACCAACATGAGCATCAATCTACAATGAGAACTTTTTAAGTCATTTTATATAGTAAAAACAAACACAAAGCAACAAAAGAACACCAAGCTTAATACTAGTGTTAGTTAAGATTATATACCTCTAGGTGCTGCCGTACATCATCATTCCCATGATAAGAATATATTTGTACAATATGCCTTGAGTATGCAACTCCTGTTGTTGACAGAGATGAGAAATCAATGAAGAGCCTTTTCACCCCCAAAATCTTATGTGTATTTCTAATCCAACCATGAATTGTAATAGATTTTAGCTTACCAAACAAGTTACCATCCGGACTCCAAATTACACGGTTAACAGAGACGCCAGGATCTTTGACTAAAGCTGCCTGAATTTCATCCAAAAAGAAAAGACAGTTCAATTTCAGACATTCCAGTACACCAAGCATCCAGCATACAGCACACATGATAATCAGTGCTGCAGGTATAAAAAAGAGAAAAAGAAAAAAAAACCTGAAGAGGCGTCGAGCATGCATTCAGATCCCACACTTTGAAGTTTCTTAAAACCAGTCGCTCCCTAGAACCAACTTCCCACAGCCCAATTTCCCCCACATTGGTACCAACTGTCACAGCATATTAAAGTAATCAGTGGTCAGACCAGGGTATATTCTAAATTAATGCTTAAGGGTACAGATATGCCAAAGCCACAGAACCAACCAAATGAAAGACTGAAAAATCAAGCAGACCTAGCAGAATAGTCTGTTGAACAGGATGGAAATCCATGCTCATAGGAGATGATCCCTGATTCAGAGTCCGTACAACAGCCTTTGGCAAGTCATCCGGTGCATTAAAAGTCTGACCATGACCATGCCCATGCCCTGGAAATGACATTGGCAATACATTAACGGGCAAATTTACCTGCATTGATGATAACAATCAACAAAACAGTTTGGAAGGGAATAACATAAACATAATAAGAGGAGTGCACAGGTTACTGGCTAGATATATATTTACAAAAAGAGTACAACCAGAATGACAAAAAAAAATACAGTACCTCATCAGAAATCCCCATTGGCCTTGTTCTTTTAGCAACATGGTCAGGATCTCCTGAAGGATAGTCTACTGAAGGGTTAGATGGAGGAGTCCGTGGATGCTTCAGAGCAGCTATACAAGGCAACAAAATGCATATATTATTAAAAAGAGAAACACGCATGCTCACACTCACTATGATGGTTAGCAGAAGCATCAATAGCAAATAAAAGGAATGAACTACCTGGGATAGACGGAGCACCAAGACCAATGGCTCCTCCTCCAGAAACTGCTGGATGAGTTACTGTGGGAGGATTGGACATCCAACCTGCAAGAGGTGCTGGGACTTGAGCTGGTGTAGGTTGAAACGGCTGAATACAAAAGCTCAACCACATAACGGTAAGCATGTATCAGTAGAAGAAAAGGTATGAAATAGAACCAAACAAGTAAATGACCTACCCCGTGAGCACCCAGAGGAGGAAACCCTCCAGCTTTTGGTAAGGATCCAAGCAGTGGATTGTTTGCAGGTGATGGAGCCCGAGCACCATTTGGTTGTCCACATGAATGATCGAAAAAAAGAGTCTTTATATCTGGGTTTGACCTTGGGGCTTTACAAAGTTGATGCTGCCAATTCAAGCTGTAATTTACATAGCAAACGAAGTTCTCTGATTGCAACCATGCCAGAGTGTATGCATGCCATACATGCCAACTAAAGCCATATATTTCAACAAAGTAAAGAAAAGATAAAGTAGTAATATAAAGGAAAATTCTAGAAAGATATAGACTGATTAGATCAAATCCTGCTCCAAGACTTTCAAGCCTGCAGTCCAGACACGACACGCAAAATGATGGAAGTTTCACTGCAATTCTCTCAAATGATTGAACTCAAATTCAGATTACATGATAGGAGTTCATCGTTTAATGCTGGACATGCAAACAACCATCTTTCTAAATTCCATGGAAGGCATGTGTTCAACACAACATTTGATAAACAAACTATCATTTAAGAAGAGTTTTCCAGGAAACAACACCTGCCAAGTTACACATTATTTCAAGGCAAAACAAAGGCAATTGAAATGATACATGTATCAATAGATGAATTACCTTTGGTTAATGAGAGTTCGTAACCTTGAATTCTTGAGGTTAGGAAACTGCAATTTGTCACGAAACAAAGGGTTTGCTTCAATAAGCTTCTTCAGCTCAACCAACATGATTGCCCTTGCCGACTTGGTGTCTCCATATTTTGAAAGTTGCTCATTCTCCCTATTTACAACAAAGCAAATCTGAATATACCTCCTACCTGCTTAACATTAAAGAATTTGACTGCTTCAACACATATCTACCTAAAATTCTCCAATGTCAGCAGTTGAGTGATTTCCTTGAAAAGCTCCTCGTTAAATGTCGAAAATACTTTCAAATCTTTCACCAATATTTCAACCGCCTTGGACCGATCATGCCTATAAAAATTCCATAACATTCTCAGACCATCTCATAATCTTATAATAATAATAATAATAATAATAATAAGAGTTATAAAAAAAAATTACAAGCTTACTTATCCAATGCTTCAAGATACTTTTGCTTCCGTATCTCGAAAAATATTTTCATAGAATATCGATTGTCGTCTACTTTAGTGAAACCAGAGAGGTATTTCTCCACCTCATCCCAATTGCCATTATGCACCTCATCCTCAAAATACTTCATGTTAAAGAAAAATCCAGATTCCTGCTCAAGCCTATTTTTATTTATTTATTTTCACATCACATTGCACCAAAAAATAACCAAAAATCAGTCATCACTAAAAATATTAGCAATAGTTGCAAAAGTAAAAATAAAAAACTTAAAATTCTTACTTATGAACAGTCTCTTTGAACTTCTCCTCATCCAGGAACTGCAAGATCAGGAAAACGAGCTCTCGACTGAGAGAAGACATATTAAACGCCCCGTTTTGTATACAAAATGCAGAAATACCACAAACTGTAGCCCTAGATCTGCCTGCAATCACAATGTTTTCAAAGAAAAATGAAAAAAAAAACCTAAAACCAGGACAAAATTAGGGATTTGATTTCAAATCACAAGAGAAATCCGCTTTACTTTTTGCAGGAATAAAAAAAAAGGAGAGAGAGTGAGATATTTCCGAGAAACTCACCTCCTATAGAAAGCAGTGGCGAGATCAGACCCTCTCTCTCTCACACACACGCTTTGTCTATCTGGAAACGAAGCAGAATTTTTTTATCTTTTTTCTCTCTCTAGACTCTCTCTCTCCGCCAAGTTTTTTATAGTCCATAAATAATTTTTTGTCTATATAAGCATTAAATTTTGCAGAAATGGCGACTTCAAAAGGAAGGAGGAGACAGATAACCCGGATGATAAGTTCGCTGGCTTATAATGTAAGTGCCTATCACGATCGACAGGTTACTGAGAGCTGATAGTGCTCTTATGCATAAGTGCAGGACTTTGAGGTGCCCACTTAGCCGGCTACATTTTGTCGAGTTTCTCGGCGCGGAATCTCTAGCTGACAACTGTCGTGCTTAAAGAAAGAGAAGAGATGTTCTTCTGCAACAAAGCAGATGGTAATTTCGTGTTTTATTTTTGTCGGCATGAGATGAGTGGTTAGCCTTTAGTAAAAAAAAATATTAATACAGTTATGGGATAATTTATATTTATAGCCATAGTTTTTATACCAGCCCGGTTCAAAGCTAAGATTATAAGCGGTTATTTAATCATTAAATTGTTTAAATTAATATTATTTTAATAAAAAAATTAACAAATTATAACCGTAACTAGATTTTATTAAATTAAACCATTAGATCAATTAGGTTTTTTTTATTTTTTTAATCAAGTCCGGTTTTAACTTGTTGGTCGAACCAAGTTTTAAAAATATATTTATAGCCATAGTTTTTATACCAGCCCGGTTCAAAGCTAAGATTATAAGCGGTTATCTAATCACAAAATTGTTTAAATTAATATTATTTTAATAAAAAAAATCAACAAATTATAACGGGAGTTTGTAACTAGATTTATTAAATTAAACCATTAGATCAATTAAGTTTTTTTTATTTTTTTAATCAAGCCCGGTTTTAACTTGTTGGTGGAACCAAGTTTTAAAAATATATTTATAACTGAGCATTGATTTATATTTATAGTGTTCGGATCAATTGGAAATATGAGTGGCTGTAATTGTTAGGAAATAGCGTGATGTATATGTATCTTTTATGATATTTGTGTGTTTTTTCAGATCAATAATTTATTTATTAAGCGATTTATTTGGTTTTATTAAAAAATATTTAATTTCTTTAAAAGATTATTTAATTTAAATTACATTTTTAATCAATGATGATCTAAATACAAATGATTTTATTAACTACACAGCAAAGTAGTAGATTGCGAAACAGTTCAATAATTTTAATCCCACAACACAACAGAATACATAGCAACATAATACAGCAAGCATGTCACAGCATAAAACATTAATATTTTTTACACATTAATATATTTTTAGAAGCTATTATGTAATTTGTTTTACACGTTAGTATATAAATATATAGTTGAAGACTCACTCATAGACAAGCCTTGGAAAGTAATATGCTTTTAACTCATATGTGCACAGTTAACTTGGGCATGGGCACGAGGTCTCGGGACTGGATTTGTTTTTTTTTCCTTAATAACCTATATTAAAATTGGATTTGTATTTATTATAGAATAATCATTTTGGCATGTAAAGAATTATTTCTTATTATCGCATTTATATATACCCGTCTTGTGAATAAAAAATATAAATAGTTAGGTTTCTTTATCTTTTTAAATAGTTTTTCAAATGAAAACATTCGATTATAAAGCTAAAATATGTCAAAATCTTATTCATTTTTGTGATGGGCAATAAAAATAAAACAAGGAAAATTAATTATAATAATTACCACAATTAATTCTTCATCAATTTTTATTTAAAAAACAAGTAAAACAAGGGCTAGAGATATTTACAATGTTGACTTAAATATATCAATATTTAATTAGCTTGATCTTGCGTTGGTATAAGATAGTTAATTTATTTAATCTTTGAAGTTGCCTTGTTTCTTATTTGCTTGTTTTTAAAGAGCTAAATTTCTACTTATAAATCTTTTGTTTTTTTTAATAGAAATAAAATTATTTTTATCTTAAAAAATGGTTGTTCGAACCAATATTGCTTTGGCACCAAGAATTTGGTAATCACCTTTCATAATACATACTAGGAACTTTAAATAATTAAATTTCAAGAAGTGATAACAAAAGATATTTTTTTACCTAACCATCTTGAACTTGAAAAAATTATTGATTAAAGAGGCATTATTGATGTTATATAAGTAATCTAATTTTGTAACTGTAGTTAATGTAGATATTGGTGTAGATGCATGAGTCATAATAATTTCATATATAAAAACTGTATCTTAAATGGATTGAATAATACATTTTATGTTGTATAAATTTCAACAAAAAATACAAAGATACTGTAAAAATTTTTGAACAAGACATGTACAAGTTTAAAGATATTAGTATAAGAAATTTCATATTTAATAAACTTTAGATTTCAAGATGGTCAATTTAAAGATTGTTACTAGAGATTTTAAGATTTTTAACTCATCTTACATGACATTTATGTTAAAGGTGTATCTTTAAATGAGTAATTTTAAATGGTTGTAATGATAGAAAAATCATCACCACCTTAAAGAGATTTTAATAATGATATTAAGTAAAAATATAAGAAAATGGGAGTTGAAGACCTCATTTTATGGTTCATGGTAAAAAAACAAATTATTTAAAAAAAACTAATTGTTAGAATTAGACGGTAAATAAATAAATTGAATTTATTATAGATAATCATACATAAAAACTAGTGGATCTTCCACTTAAAAATAAACTATTATGACATAAATGAACCTTTAAATGAAAGATTATGAAACCATTAACAACACAAAACAAGACTTACTATAAAAAGATTTAAACAACAATAAAGCATTAATTATTTCAATACTTATTCATCAATTTTAATAATTATCACAACTATTAACAAACTTGAAACACATCAAATAGATATAAAAATAGTTTTTTAAAATGGTAACCTTAATGAAAGGGTTTACATTGACAGCCTAATAGGGTTGTTGTTAACAAAAATAGAAAGAAATATATAAGCTTGTCAATCATTATATAGCTTGAAATAAACACCTAAATAATGATATATAGTTTATCAACACCAAACATTGGCATCATTAAAATAAATTGATAGTGAATAAGAAATTGATTTAAAAAAACCCTTGGTCAGACGTGTTTATGCAAAACTCAAGATATTATATTTCATGTAAAAAAAATAATATTATTTTAATTTGTATAATGGAAAGTCGAGGAATCATAAATTAACCTTAACAAAAAAATACAAGTTTACCATACACGCATGTGCTCGGCTCAAACATGGGATCTAAGTTTTGGACCTTGGGCTTGGGGTTTGGCCTTTTATTTTGGCTAGCATAGGTTAAACTTGAATTTGAGTTTATTATAAAATAGTTATTTTATAAAGAATTATTTTTTTATCAATCCATTTATTTATATCCAACCTATAAATAACAAAGTCTAAGTTTTTAGTTTTCTTTTTCTTCAGGAATATTGTTTTAAAGAAAAAAATATAAGGTTGTAAATCTAAAACTATCACAATTTTATTTATTTTTATAAAAAGATTTTTGGTGCATTGTTATTTTGGTTCACTGACTTTTAAAATGTAGCTGTTAAAATCCAGTAAATTGATTGCATATATGATTGTTCGAATCTTGTGAGTTTGACTATATATAACTACTTATATAAAATAATAAGCAATAAAACTTTAAATACAATGAATTTATTATTTACAACAACAATTGGCTAGCTAATTTGCTTATGATTTTTCTATTTTTAGCTCACGAGTATATGACAGCATGCAAGGTTTAAGTTTAAATATAAATTTATTTTATATGCTTAGAATGTATGTTAAGTTTTTTATTTAATTTTTTTACAAGATTATGTTGTTTGGTTGCTTTGACATGATGTATATATAAACAATCTATATATATATATATATAGTTTTTTAGATTTAATTTTCATAAATAGTATTAAGAAATACTTGTTTTCTTGGATATATTAAATAATATAAAACAATAAATCTTCAATATTGCTATAATTTTTTTTGAGTTTTGAATTTATATGTATGGTCATGCATTTTAATTAATTTTTTTTAATTAAACACCATGATTATTTGTTGTTCTTAAAAAAACAACTGCAAGAGACAAATAATCCAAGCAGAAAATGCAATGAATGATTTTATTATTTTCTTCATTAAATCTCGGAAGAAAGTCCAAATGATGGGATTGATGAAGCACTCATTGGAGCTGGGGTGAGGTGGAGCCGAGGGATAGGGTAGAAAAGTTAAAAAGAAAGTGATTTTTTCCTGTTTTGCCTTTTTCAGATCCCTGCGACAAGCTTTTTTCGGACAGGACATTTTAAGCTTGTCCTTGTATTTATAGGATTATTACGATACTTGCCACTAGGGTTCAGTTTACGGACAAGTGGATATGCGGTGCTCGTCGTATCACGTGATGAAGTCGCGTACAGTTCATTATTTCGATACGTGTAGGAGATCGAGATAGGAAAAACAATTAGTTTAAAAATAATTTAAAATAAAAATAAAAGATTTTTTTAAAAAAGTAAAATATTTTTATATTTCAATTTTTATCTCAATCTTGAGATAAAATATGTTTTTTTTTAAATTAAAATACCAATCAAATATAACTTTAGTAAGGTATCATTAACAATAAAACATATATAAAAATAAAATGATGGTAAACAATTACAAAAATATCAAGTTTCAACAAAAAAAAGACATAAAATAATTATTCATTTTATTGATTATCAAAATTCATCATTATCATGGCTAGAATATAAAAATATTTAAAAATTAAATAAAAATTAAAAATAAATTTTAAAAAATATAATTTAACTAATTAAATTCTGAATTTATTTTTTAAAAATTAATAGTTTAAATTTTATAAACTTATATTACTAAAGATTTATATCACCATAAATTTTAAAATTTGTGTTATTAATTGAGATAAAAATAATAAACTTGAATATTTATATTAATTTAAAAAATTAAAAATAAAAATAAAAATAAATGGTAACAAATTAAAAATTAAAAGAAGAAAAAAAGAAGAAATACTTGCTGCCAAGAACAAATTAAGGTGATTATGGCATGTAGAAAGACAGATTTTAAAGGTTTTAAAATGGCACGAACAAATTCTCCGTGTAAGTACTGGCAAATTCTCAAAAAACTATTAATCATTAAGTGTTAAACTTAATAAATTTAAAAGGTTGAAATTTTTTTAAGGGTTGACCTTAGGGTTTTTTGTATAAATAATAAGGCATTTTCAAACAATTTTTTCTTTGTATTGATACTAAATTCATGTTTCTAAATAAGAAAATCATTATTCCGTTGATTGTTGCAAGATGAAATAAAATATTTTCTAATGATATATTTTAGGATTTATTTTAAAATATACACTGATATTGATAACTCTACATGTACTAGAAAATAATTTAAAGTCTGAAATTACTAAAAAATTAAAATTAAAACAATAAATCCAAAAAGTCTTATGAAAATAAAGAAAATTACCCAAACAATAATTTCTAAATTTAATTCCAGAAAATTCAGTTGTCAAACTTTCTGTTCTCGTAATTTTAGAATACTAATCAAGTCTGAAATGATTAGATATCTTCTTGAATTTAGATATAGCTTATTCATCCATAAAAATATTTAATAAATTGTACATATAATCTATCTAAATGAAATATTTATTTAATTAAGTTAGATCCGCATATGAAAATTTAGTGTGTGTGTTTTTTGTATTCTAATGGTATCTATAAACTGGCTTTTTTTTTTATAAAACAAAACTATTTTCTTCTTTTTTATTAATCCTAAGTATATGATTTATATTTATATCAATATATCAATCCAATTACCTTTTAATATAAATTTGATTATATTGCAAATTTAATTACCGACAGGTATCCTTTCGTATCCTTTTCCATCACACTCGCTGTGTTTTTTAAATATAAATCTTTAAATTAAAATTAAATGTAACTGATTTATTGAATACTAACAATAGTGATAATTAATTCTTGACGCTATAAATTCTTAATGGCCGACCTAGCAATCAGGCTGGCCTTTGGCATCGGTGGAGGCAATAATTAATAGGTAATGATAGTTACCATTAAATGGATAATTTAATAATCAAAGTGGGAAGGAAAGATTGGTACAATCCAGCAAAATAAATAAATAATAAAAAGAAAGTGGGGTTGAATGGGTCAAGTTGTGTCAGCTGTCGTATTTCCATGTGCTCGTCCACTTTTAGTGATCTGGATGGCTGACACATAGAGAAAAAGACGGGTGCCACTCGGTAATTTATTTTTGTATTATTTTTTAAAAATTAATTTTTAATTTGTTTTAAATTAATTTTTTAATGTTTTATATTATAAATTAATTTTAAAAAATAAAAATAAATTATTTTAATATATTTATAAAATATAAATTAAAAAATAATCACTACACTATATTATCAAAAACAGTTAATAATTACTCGATAACAATATATATATATATATATAAATGTGATATAAATTATTTTTTAAATTTTTTTGTTTGAATAGAAAATTTTTATATTTTTATACAGTGATATTAAAAATAAAATTCAAAATTCAAAAAATTTATTTTAATATACTTTTAAATATAAAATACTTCAAACCATTACCATTATCATAATTCCAACCATTACACTATAAAAAAAATCCAAAACGTCTTGTTTACACAAGAATTAAGTCTGGTCCGGCACATCATCAGCTATGATTAATTAAAATAATATTATTTTTTAAAGATAAACTTAAAAATTAAGTTGGATAATGATATGATTAAACTGGCTGTTGGTAGTAATAGTCAAATTAGGTAAACAACTCAGAATTGACTTTTGGAAAAGATTTATTGCCAATATACACTGTGAATCTGAACTTTTAGATCGTAAGATACAAAATAATAAGTATAGATGATCTAAAATTATGAACAGTAGATAAAGGAGAATGTGGCCGATTAAAACAAACGACAACAGCCAGACTTTTAACCCTTTTTTTCAATAGAGCACACGGAATTTAATTCGATGATTTTTTTTGCAAAATACGTGCATATGATTAATTTTTAAAAGGAGATCTAGGAGGCTTTCCTTGGTCTCCACATCATAGAAATGATAATTTAATTTGATATTAATTCAAATTGACTTCAAAATATATATAGGTTTTATTTTGTAGGTTTTTTTTATATAAATATTATTAAACTTAATACAAACTCTATATATATTTGTGATATATACAGTACGTGTGTGTCCACAAGCTTGCACCTTACTCTTTTGTTTTATATTATATAATAAATAGTATTTGGGTAATGAGCATCCAAATTAATATAAAAAAGGGATCATCATGATATTAATATTTAAATTTTTATTGTGATATTAATATTTAAATTTTTTATTGAGGGTTTGTTTTGTTTATCATAAAGTAGTTTATGAAAAACTACTTTCTATTTTTTTTACCAATAAAAAGATTGGTCAATGAAAAACATTTTTCTATCAACAAAAAAAAACTTTCTGGTTAAAAAAAAATTTGACTTGATTTTTAGAAAAAATATTTTTCTTTATTTTGGACGGAAAATAGTTTTTGAAAGTTGTGAAAAAATTAGAAATATCATATTATTTACTAATTATATTAAATTTAATCCTCAAACTTTTGATTACTATATATATATTTATTTTGAATATTTATTTTTCAATTTCATCCTTTAGAATTTAATTTTTATATCAACTTTGGTTCTTATTTTTATAATTATTATTTACTTTTCCCTTATCATTTTTTAATTGAAATTTTTGATCTATCAAATTCAGTCCTTATTTTTTTTATTGTTACTTATTTTATTTGAAACAATTTATGAAATGTTTATTATTATTATTTTAATTTCTTCATCTTTTAATTTTTTAATTTTTAAGATTTGATCTCCATTATTTTGATTGTTATTTATTTTATTTTAGATAATTTATGAAATTATATATTTTTTAATTTTATTCTCATTCAACCTTTTAATTTGTAAGATTGGTTTCTATTATTTCAATAAACTTGACAAAAATAAAACATTAATAAGTTATTTTCTAGCTCATTTTCCACAACACAACCAAACACTGAAAATTATTTTTCAATTTATTTTTCATGAAAAATATTTCACTTTTCTGGAATTCATTTTCTAAGATGAAACTACTTTTTAGCAAATAAATGAGACCTTAATAATAAATAAATAGGATATAATTGTAGTAAAAAAAGTTTAGTTTTTGTATAGCCATTGTCCATGAAGCACATTGCTAATGTTTTTTTTAGTGAAAAAATACATGAAAATTGATTTGATATAACTCTGTTATCTTAACATGTCCAGAAACAACTTGAATGACCAATAAAACATAGTTTGACTCATAATAAATATTTAAGATAAGATTTTTTTTATATAAGTATTGAAACGATAATATATTGAATTAATTTGATCAACTCAAATTAACATGTCAATCCATATACTAAGTCATGAGACCATGATGAACTCAAATAAAGCAAATCAAAACAAATGATGAAGATCAATTTCTAGTAGGCTCAATGTGACCTAGATGAACCTAAAAATCAATTTCTAGTAAGCCTGTGAAATTAAAAAAACCTAAAAATTGACCTAGATCAACCCGGGTTAACATGTGAAACCTGCGATCTAGATCATGAAATCAAAATAACCTAATAGAAAGCAAATTGAAATAAGTTATAAAGCCTCATTCTCAATCAATCTAGTGTAGAAAAATAAAGTTGAAAAAGATCGATAAAAAAATAACTCGAGCAACAAGGGTTTAACCACTAAAACCATTACCAAAGTCATAAAATGAGAATAACTTTATAGAAATAAAAATAAGGCAAATCATAAAGATCGATTAAAAGAAAAAAATCAATTAGAAAAAAAAAAACTTTGAGTAACTCATCAAACTCGCAGTCTGAATTATAAGGCTAGAGTAACCTTTTTAAAAGTAGATGGAAAAAAAATGATAAACCTAACATTGAAATATAAAATAAAATAAAAACATAAATTAGAAGAAAAGATCAAAATATTTTATAAGAAAAGGTATAGTAAGGTCTCCACCTATTTTAGTGTTTCATTTGTGTTAATGAAACCATAATTATTGGTTTGTAAATTAAAATTATCTCATAACTTTATTTGTAAAGATAATTTATTAAGAGACTATTTGCCATTAGTTTGGATGACACAAGTGATTTAATAAGCTAAATATTTATACGCAATTCGTTTTAAAATGTTATTACTATTCCTTTTATTTCAAAAAATATTCTCTTATTTTTTATTTTTAATTGTCTAAAAAATAATTATTTATGCAAAATATTAAATTATTATTTCAAGTTATGTTATGGATCATATTATTTTTTTTAACATAAAAAAATTTCTATGCATTATTGATGTTTTTCTAATAGAAAAAATTAAACTCTGTGGAGATCGATATGACGTAACTTAATCTTCTTAACAAGTCCAATGGCAATTCAGATGAATAGTAAAAATGTAGTTTGACTCAAAATAAATATTTAAGATAATTATTTTTTTATAACCATTGAAAAACAACATATTGGATTAATAAAGATCAATCTGAGTTAATCTATCAATTTGCATACCGAGTTATGAGATCAAAACAACTCTTTATAAAAAAATCAAAACAAGCTATAAAGGTCACTTTCTAATCAATCCAATGATGAGGGATTAAATTAAAAAATGACATAAAAAATAACTTAAGTTAACCTGAGTAAAGCCGTCAAGCTCATGATATGAGTTATGAAATTAGGATAACATAATAAAAAGTAAATTGAAACAAATCAAAAAAATCAATTCTCAATCAAAGTTGTGTTAAAACATGATTTTTTTGTAAAAAAAAGTACATTAAATAAAAGATAAAAAATAACTCGAGTCAATTAGGATGAATGATTAATACTTAAAAGTGTAATTTTATTAAGGTTTTGTATTATCATTTCGCACTTGAAATATCAATAATTCCTTAACTAAAACATATTTTATAATAACAAGTGTGATACCATAAGGTACCTTTAATTTATGATAAATATTCATCCTAAATACATGTCTATTATATAAATAAAAGTATTGATTAATGAGTTGAAGTACTGAAATTGAAAGGACAAAGAGATGACCAGACTTGGAAAAGAGATGTTGGTGCAGTACAAATTGAAACACTATTTGATAATTGAGTTATATCTAGAGCTGTAGATCTCAAATTTATGTATACTTTATATGGATGAAAAGGTAAGATATAGGCCTACAACTTTCATATAATCCAAGATTTAAAAAGGGCTTACAACTTTCATTAGTCCAAGATTTAAAAAGATTGTTTTTAAGTTCAAATTATAGCAACAATAAAGAAGTCTTAATCTGTCCTGCAACTCAGACACTGTTCAGTTTTCAGCCCATATTTTGAGTTCTAAAAGTCCAAATGCCTTAATTGTTTTTCTTCGAAAGATTATATAATTTTCTAGAACTTTAATGTGGAGGTCTAGTTCAAATTTTGATGTTATCAATGATATTTTTATTCAAACAAGAGAAGATAAGGATTGTCACCTAGTCAAGAGTTGGCCACCTACTAATTAATTAATCATCAAATCAATAATTTTTAATTTTAGCCTATAAAAAGAGGCATTTGCCAAGCATTTAGACATCTTAGTTTTCAGATCAAGATAAATGCTCTTACTTTCTCTCTTTGTATTTTTGTAATAATTAAATTTTGCTTTCATTAATAAATTGTTTATACCTTTCATTTTCTTTCTTTCACTTAGTTAACCTTTATCTTATTTATGTTCTTATCTTGTTTATTTATATTTCTCTCTTTCATTATGTTTAGCTAAGTTTATTATGTCAAGGTGAAAAGGTTACACTAATGGTGTAAGAATAAATATAGTGTAAACTTAACATGGGCTTTAATGTTTAATACTAACATGTTTTATATTTATTATCTTGTTCACTCTTTGATATTTTACTTAAATAACTAATCTAAATTTATGTTGTATAATACTTGGTACAACAAATGCTTGACACTTTCATAACACAAACCGTATGGTATAACTGACACTTGTACTATGAAAAATATTTTTCTTTTATTTTGGATGGAAAACACTTTTTGAAAGTTGTGAAAAAATTAAAAATATCATATTATTTGCTAATTATATTAAATTTAATTCTCAAACTTTTGATTACTATATATATTTATTTTGAATATTTATCTTTCAATTTCATCCTTTAAAATTTAATTTTTATATTAACTTTGGTCCTTATTTTTATAATTATTATTTTCTTTTTCCTTATCATTTTTTAATTGAAATTTTTGATCTATCAAATTCAATCCTTATTTTTTTTATTGTTACTTATTTTATTTAAAAAAATTTATGAAATGTTTATTATTATTATTTTAATTTCTTAATTTTTTAATTTTTAAGATTCGATCTCTATTACTTTGATTGTTATTTATTTTAGTTTAGATAATTTATGAAATTATATATATTTTTTATTTTATTCTTATTTAACCTTTTGATTTATAAGATTTATTTCTATTATTTTAATAAACTTGACAAAAATAAAACATTAATAAGTCATTTTCTAGCTCATTTTCCACGAGACAACTAAATACTGAAAATTATTTTTCAATTTATTTTTTACTACACTACCAAACACTGGAAAATATTTCACTTTTCTAGAATTTACTTTGCATAAGAAAACTACTTTTTAGCAAACAAATGGGACCTTAATAATAAATAAATAAGATATAATTGTAGTAAAAAAAATTTAGTTCTTGTATAGCCATTGTCCATGAAGCATGGGTTTTACCACCAATTACCGATACAATATCAATTTTTTTCAATTTAAAATAATATTTATGCATTGTTAATGCTTTTTCTAGTAAAAAACCACATGAAAATTGATTTGATATAACTCCGTTATCTTAACATGTCCAGAAACAACTTGAATGACCAATAAAATATAGTTTGACTCATAATAAATATTTAAGATGAGATTTTTTTATATAAGTATTGAAATGATAATATATTGAATTAATTTTGATCAACTCAAATTAACATGTCAATCCATATACCAAGTCATGAGACCATGATGAACTCAAATAAAGCAAATCAAAACAAATGATGAAGATCAATTTCTAGTAGGCTCAATGTGACCTAGATGAACCTAAAAATCAATTTCTAGTAAGCCTGTGAAATTAAAAAAACCTAAAAATTGATCTAGATCAACCCGGGTTAACATGTGAAACCTGCGATCTAGATCATGAAATCAAAATAACCTAGTAGAAAGCACATTGAAATAAGTTATAAAGCCTAATTCTCAATCAATCTAGTGTAGAAAAATAAAGTTGAAAAAGATCGATAAAAAAATAACTCGAGCAACAAGGGTTTAACCACTAAAACCATTACCAAAGTCATAAAACGAGAATAGCTTCATAGAAAGAAATATAAGGCAAATCATAAAGATCGATTAAAAGAAAAAAATCAATTAGAAAAAAAAAGAGGCTAGAGTAACCTCTTTAAAAGTAGACAGAAAAAAAAATGATAAACCTAACATTGAAATATAAAATAAAATAAAAACATAAATTAAAAGAAAAAATAAAAGTATTTTATAAGGAAAGATATAGTAAATTCTACACCTATTTTAGTGTTTCATTGGTGTTAATGAAATCATAATTATTAGTTTGTAAATTAAAATTATCTCATACCTTTATTTGTAAAGAGATTTTATTGAGAGCCTATTTGCCATTAGTTTGGATGACACAAGTCATTTAACAAGCTAAATATTTATACGCGATCTGTTTAAAAATATTATTACTATTCTCTTTATTTAAAAAAATATTCTCTTGTTTTTTATTTTTAATTGTCTAAAAAAGAATTATTTATGTAAAATATTAAATTATTATTTCAAGTTATGTAGTGGATCATATTAATTTTTTTAACGTAAAAAAATTTATATGCATTATTTATGTTTTTCTAATAGAAAAAATTAAACCTTGTGGAGATTGATATGATGTAACTCAATCTCCTTAACAGTCCAATGGCAGTTCAGATGAATAATGAAAACGTAATTTGACTTAAAATAAATATTTAAAATGATTTTTTTTATAACTATTCAAAAACAACATATTGGATTGATATAGATCAATCTGAGTTAATCTATCAATTTGCATACCGAGTTATGAGATCAAAACAACTCTTCATATCTAGAGCTGTAGATCTCAGATTTATGTATACTTAATGGATGGAAAAGTAAGATATAGACCTACAACTTTCATGTAGTCCAAGATTTAAAAAGATTATTTTTAAGTCCAAATTATAACAACAATAAAGAAGTTTTAATCTGTCCTGCAACTCAAACACTGTTCAGTTTTCAATCCATATTTTGAGTTCTAGAAGTCCAAATGCCTTAATTGTTTTTCGTTGAAAGATGAGATAATTTTCTAGAACTTTAATGTGGAGGTTTAGTTCAAATTCTGATGTTATCAATGATATTTTATTAGACAAGAGAAGATAATAATTGTCACCAAGTCAAGAGTTGACCAGCTACTAATTAATTAATCATCAAATCAATAGTTTTCAATTTTAGCCTATAAAAGGAGGCATTTGTCATGCATTTAGACATCTTGGTTTCTAGATCAAGATAATGCTCTTACTTTCTCTCTTTGTATTTTTATAATGATTAAATTTTGCTTTCATTAATATATTGTTTATGCCTTTCATTTCCTTTCTTTTACTTAGTTAACCTTTATCTTATTTATGTTCTTATCTTGTTTATTTATATTTCTCTCTTTCATTATGTTTAGCTAAGTTTATTATGTCAAGATGAAAAAGTTACACTAATGGTATAAGAATAAGTATAGTGTAAACTTAACATGGACTTTAATGTTTGATACTAACATGTTTTGTATTTGTTATCTTGTTCACTTTTTAATATTTTACTTCTTAAACGATTAATCTAGATTTATGTTGTATAATACTTAATACAACAAATGCTTAATACTTTCATAACACAAATCGTATGGTATAACTGACACTTGTGCCATGAAAGGAACTTGATTTGTTGTTAGCATAAGTTATAATCATGAATGCTAGATAATATTTACAAGTATTAACATTATTCGAATAAAAAAACTAATATAATTATGTTAACAATTTATAATCTGATTGAAACCTCCTTTATGTGTGGTTTCCATTTGAGTAATAAGAGTTTATACTATACTTATTTGAAATACCATTAGTGGATCCTTTAACCTTGACGTTTGTTGTTATCATTAGTTAATTCTTACATTGATCTTTTATTTTAAAGTTCTTATAAACTTCTTCTTCTTCTATTATTATTACTACCACCACCACCACCATTATTACTATTACTACTACTAATACTAATACTACTAATACTAGTATTAATATTGTTATTATTATTACTATTATTCTTGTTATTGTTGTATTGCTGTTATTTATAATTTATACAATTAACTATTTTATGGTTAGATCCTAGTCTTGTCGAGTTATTTATTACTTTGACACTCCTACATTTGAAAGAAGATATTAATTTTTTTGCCATGTTAGATAACTTGCCAAACCTATAACTTAAGTCATTAAATAAGAATAACCTTATAGAAAGAAAACCGAAACAAATCATGAAATCTAATTTCATATCAATTCAATATTTAATTATGAAACTAAGAAAAAAGTCAATTAGAAAAGGAATAAAAAACTCGAGTCAACTTGAGTTATAAGCCTATGATAACTTCATTAAAAGTAAATTGAAGAAAATCATGGAAGTTCAATTCTCAATAAATCTAATATTGAAGGATAAAAATAAAAAAATAAATTATAACACATTGACAAAATATTATTACACGAAATAATATTTTGTGATAAAAGTTACAATAACTTCCCTTCTAATTTTAGATCTTTTTTAATGTTAATGATAATGTTAATAATGATTTTCTTACGAAGACAGAAACTTATGATTCGAGAAGACGGGTCAACCTCATCATATTAGAGTTTAATCGCTGGGTTGGTAGCCACACTGGTTATGGTTAATAACATGTTTGTTTTTGCATTCAAACAATATTTTGAAAGATTTTTGAAATTTTTTTGTTTCAAACTAATTTTTTTTATAATTTTAGATAATTTTGATATATTGATGTTTAAAATAAATTTTAAAAAATTAAAAATATTATTTTAATATATTTTTAAACAAAAAAATACTTTAAAAAACAACAACCACTATAATTCCAAACACTGTAATAAATAAAGCCAAGTTTTCCTGTAGCTATTAAGGGTCCTAGTGTCCTTGCAAGATTCAACGCCGCTTGATGAATACCCACATAAAAGATATTAGTGTAATTTTTGAAAGTAATTACTAATGCTCCTTTTAGAAAATCTTTTATTTGAAGACCTCAATAAAATATCTTCATTTATTTAATTCTTTATATTGAAAAACCTCATATACACTTCTTATTTAATAACATGAACCTATCAATTATTTTTATATTGAATAGTTTATATGAATTTGAAAAATAAAAAAAATATTTGATGGATTTTATTTTGAATATTTTTTAGTTTTTATATTTAAAATACTATATATAAACTGTATTTATATTATGTATGAAATTACAATTTATAGATAAAGCTATACATAAATGCATGTTATAATAATTTTTTTAACCAATTATATTATAGAAAATATTTGTTATTAAACCTGAATCGGCCAAGTAGGTCGATCTAGGACTTGATTAACCTGATGGCTAGATCGATTTTGACTTACTAAAGACCAGCTGATATAATAATTTCACAAAACCTGGTTGACCCGGCGAGTCGACTTATAACCTTGATAAACCTAGACGAGATTCATTTTTTTTTCAAATATGGTTTTTTTTTCCTATACCCTTTTTTTTCAATTTTTTAGTTTGTTATTAATAGTCTTTAAAGTTTACTAAATAAATATTAGAAAAATATTTCTTTTTTTAATATGAGATTTGAAATCATTTAGTATATATATTATATGTTCACAAGAAAAAAAGTTATACTATTTCAATTTGGATAAAAAATATTTTTAGTTTAAATATTTTAACTTAAAAAGATAATATAATATCTTTTCAATGTGAGATAAAAAAATTTTTTAAAATATTTTTTTAAATGTCATTATTTACAACATGTATAGCTTTTATTCACATGGATTTTTTCTTATTTTTTCATATAAAATAAATTTTAAATATATTTTTAAAATTTTTCTAGGTTCATTCATGAAATCCAAGATCCTTTGGCCAGATCAATATCCGGATCGAGTTTGATAACAATAATTGAAATAATGATGGTAATTTAAAGAAAAGAATTATACTGCATTATACACACAGATAAACATAATCTACAAAAATAACATTGAATAAAAGAACTTGTAAAATATCTTTTTATTTGAATTGAGATTTTTTTGAATTTTTAAATCTTCAAAATAATTTTTCAAAGTCATAGATTAATAGTGTTAAGCGAGAGTTAAATTTTGGGTTCTTTTAACATGAAAATTTGGTTTTTAGTTTGTATAAATACATAATTATTTTTTATTAGGTTTTTGGATAGAAAATTTCATTATAAGGATATTTTGGTGATTATCCCTAATTATATCCCCCTTTTTTATTTAATTAGCCTTCAACTCTCCTCCATAATTTTTCATCTAGCTATTTTCTCAAAAATATCTACAATCAAATTTTTCATACTAATTAAACTTATATACCAATCCATGTATTAAATTATATTAAATGTTAAAGTTGAGTCTCATAAATTTTTAATTTTAAATGATTTGTTTCTCAATTACCACACGTATTTTTAGAGAATTTGATGTAAAAAACTTGTTTATGCACCACTGCTTTTAACTTGGATAAATTGGGCAATTAATTTAAAAAGTTAAAAATAAAATAGCGAATTAACATATAAGTAAAAAAACTTTGATGAAATAACACATTTTAAATATTATAATTTAACAATAATATAATTAATGTTATGTTTCCGAACTATAAAATTTCAATTTTGAGCACAACATCAATTTAAGGTCATGTTTATTTTTAAGTTTCAAAAATATTTTTGAAAAAAATTAATTTTTTCTTATTAATTTCAAATTAATATGTTTTTAGTATTTTTAAATCATTTTGATGTATTAATATCAAAAATAATTTTTTAAAATAAAAAATATAATTAACATATATTTTAACACAAAAAACTATTTAAAAAATAATCACAACTACACTTTTAAATAACCTATAAACACTTTTAAACAAGCTATAAGCTTTAACAAGTTTGTCTTCTCTTTGTAACCAATATATCCTCTTAAAAGCAAGCAAGCGAACCAGACATCTTGCTTCTTTTTGGGAACTGGTCCTCGACGTCTTCCTCCATTAAGGATCCTTTTTCAGGTTAAAGCTTGATTATGGGAAGTTGTAAAAGAACATGGTCAAAGCATTCAAGGAGGATTCTTTTTGGAAAAAATCCCTAGCACGCATCACCATATCTAGGATCAGTTCTTTCTCTTTCACATGATATACAAGAACAGTTTCAGGGAGTTCCTTTTTTTTTCAAGGAAGCAGCACCCTGCTCCATGAATCTGAAGCAGCAGAGACCTGAAAGACCTGGTCCTTCTTTCTTATTTCTCAGTTGAAAGAGAGGAGATGATAGGGGAAGCGAGATCGACCATGTGGTTTCTGTTTATTAATGAAAATTTCTATGAAAGCTGAGATGGGATAGGTTTGAAGATTTAATCACAACTTTTTATGACATGTCTCCTTTTCCAACTCTTTCAAATTTAAATAATTATTTTCTTGTGCTTAAATTTAATAAATATTATGGTAAGGTAAAAATATAATATTTTATTATTTTTTAAATAGTGTTATTTTATAAAAGATTTTAAATTAGTATGTTATTTTTTTAGTTTTTTATTGGATAGTAACCCTAATATAGTGGTGACCTAATTGGTGATGTGACAAGGCATTCCATTTTAATCAAAATAGACATCCCGCATTTCCAATTTTCATTTTCCTGTGCTCCAAGATATCTAAATAAATAAAAAGAGTAATGCTAACCGACCCACATTTTTTTTTGAGGGAAGCTGCACTGCTATCAGTGCGATTTTTTTTTTGATTTACGTGGGTTGTCCGGGCCAGTTTACGCATACCACGATTAATCCTCACGTCCCACTGAATACCCTGCAAATCCAGTAGGCGTGTAAGGCACCGCGGGGGTGACAGGCGTGCACGCTAAAACTCGAATCCTGCTACAGTGGAAGGAGACAAACCTCTTTCACCGCTAAACCAAGATCCTTGGTGCACCTATCAGTGTGATTTTTATATATAGATAAGGTGTCCCCACTTATCTCCTTTGCTTTTATAGTTTAACATGATTCTTGAAGGGTTTTTTTTTTAAATTGATTTTTAAAATAATTTTGATGATTTTTTATGGGTTAAAATAAAAAATAAAAAATATTATTTTAATTAAAAATATCTTTAAAAATTAATCATATTACCGATCACATATTCAAACAATGACCCAAAAAAGGATACAAATATGTTCTTTATATATATATATATATTTAGAATCACGAAAATGAAGAAGAATATTACAACATTATTTACATTATTTTATAAATTTTCTACCCAAAATAAATAAATAACATAATTATCTACTTAGTTCAAGTTCCTCTCGCGAGCATTGATGTTGTTTAAGTTATTTTAACTGTTAAAATAAAAATTTTAGAAAATTTCGTTAAATTATTCTAATTCAAATTTAAACGGGTTAATTAAATTATAGATTTACATGTGAGAGTTTGAGAAGGTCATATCCACTTAATTTGAAAGAAACAAGTACTAAACTAGATTTTTTTATTTCTTTTACATTTAAAAAGTATTTTTATTCATTTATTTTAAATTAATATACTTTTAATATTTTTAAATTATTCTGATATATTAATATCAAAAATAATTTTTTTAAAATAAAAAATATTATTTTTATATATTTTCAAATAAAAAATACTTTAAAAAGAAGTAACAAACAGACTCTCAAATAAGCTTTAAAGCTGCTGATCATCATGTTAACGGATTTAATAACTATAATAAATGACATAAGCCAAATTAACGCCGTAAATCCATAAAATTAGATGAACAAAGAATAAAGAGTTGCAGAAAAAATAGAAAGGAAAGAGGCAAGAAAGTGGGGGTATGGACACCATAGTCATATATGCACAACAGATGAGATTGGAAACAAGGGATGTCAACGACGCCCGATGATAAATGAGTGGCTATTGAAGGTGTGAGACAAATATTATTATAATTACATTACAATTATAATTGTATAAAAAATAAAAGCCAAAGTAATTTCATCATAGTAATAAATGAGTGGCTATTTAATGTGTAAGACAAATATTATTATAATTACATCCCTCAAATTATGTTGTTCACTAAAACAACAACGCATAATATACATATACTTCGAGCAGTTTTTATTTATGTCTTTAATATTTTTTTTGTTAATTTTATGATTATAAATCATGTTAAATGAGATTTTAGGCTAGTAATTTATTTTGAACAGCTTTATTTATGTCTTCAATTTTTTTTTGTTAATTTTATGATTATAAATTATGTTAAATGGGATTTTAGGCTTATAGTTTATTTTGAATAGCTTATTACTTGGTCTTCTAGTGTCAAAAAAATCTATTGTTGAATTAATGTGTGATTTGGTAAAATATAATTTGATTTTATTGATTAAAAAATTGAATTTTTGAGGAATAAATTTGGAAATAAACAAGCATGAATCTTTTTTTTAATTATTATGTTGTTAGTGTCTTTTCTAATTTTTTTAAATTTTTTTTAAGTAGTTTTTATCCTGATCACAGTTATTTTTTAAATTTCAAGCTCATAATTTATTTTGAATAGTATTAATGTGATTCTCAACATGTCAATGAGATATTCCAGCATTAGATTAATGTTTAATTTAATAAGATAAGATTTAATTTTATTGATTATAAAAATTATATTTTGGAGATCAAATTTAACAATAAGATAAAAATCCAACCGTTTCTTAATTACTATGTCGTGGATCCCTTTTCTAAACAAAAATGCCTTTAGTTTTCTTATTTTATTCTTTTAAATTTATAATTATACATTTAAGTTCAAAATTTTATTTTTTTTTTCTTGTAAGTTTTTGAATTTAAAAAAAAGGGCTTAAAAACCATTAAAGAAAATATTTAATAGGCAAGATTATGTTAATAATCAAATGCCAAATTTAATGTGAAAAGTATTTCTTTTAATAAGATGAGTATTATTAAAATGTTTTTGAGCTTTCATATTATTGAAAAAAATAAATGAAGCTTGACAGAAATATTTTTTAGTTTAATCTTATATTTTTTAACTGCTTTGTAGCTTTTTGAGTTGAAGAATTCATTTGTTGAGATTATAAAAGCGCTCCTTTGATATTTTTATGTAAAAATAAATTAAAAATTAGTTTTTTAGATTTAACAAACCTAACATGATTTTCCAACCATCTATCTATTGATTGAAAATTAGGCAAGTAAAGCAACATGTAGTCTGAATCATATATTTTATATTTTTTAAAAATAAAATTTTCACTCATTTTTTTTAAATCTAGGTATATAAATATAAGTTGCTAGGCCTGTATGTTTGACCTTACTTGAAATGGGTTAGGCATGCTAAACCACTCTGATTTGTATGCTGGTTTATTCTAATGCTTTTTTTTTGGTTTATCATTTAAGTAAAATAATTTAACTTAAAGTTAATTAATTTATAATATAATATATATTATTTTGTTAAATCCTTAATTTAATTAAGAATATATTTTAAATATTGTTTAATTAAATACCATTCAATATTTATTTATTTTCAAATAAAATTATAGTATTCTTTTAATAATAATAACAAGCATTCCTTTTGTTAATCCCATCATAATCAACTTTATTTTTTATTTGATTGCTTTCCTTCATGCATTTATTTTTTTAATTATTTTGTTAAATAAAAAATAATTTTAAAAAATAAAGTTATTAAACTTAGTTAGGTTTATAACTTAAGTCATAAGTTTTATGAGTTAATTTAAGTTGATTCTAGATTTCTTCATCTCAATACTAAAAAGAACAATTTTGTCTTTAAGCTTTTTTAAATTAAAATAGGGTTTTATTAGTTATTTAGGTTGTCTTTAAAACTTTTAAGTTATTTAGATTAAATTAGATTAATCTTCAAATATTTTAATTTAAAAACTCAGCTAAGTTATGAGTTTTATTGAGAGGTTTTAAGGTTGATTTGCTGATCTGAGTCTAATGATATTGCCAAAAAATTCTTCACAACAAATATGTGAGTATAATATTGTTTTTATGTTTTTAAATAAGTTCACATATTAAAATTAATATAGTAGTGTTACTTTTTTAATTTAAGCCTATTTTTTAAATAACAATAGAATATTATCTAAAAAATAAGTATTTTGATAAAAAAAACTTTTTAAAAAAATTAGCATGAGACAAATAGGTTTTAGTTAGAGATATATAATTTTTATCCTTGTTTTAAAGTATCCATATTTTTTTAGGAATGTCTTCTAATTACTTTTGGTTTTCATTTAATAAATAATATAGATATTAATAAAAAAAAGATTTATACTAGTAAATTAGGTTGTTTCAATGAAATTTAAATTATTACTCTTTTTATAAAAAAAATTAGTGCTATATATAATTAACTGAAATAAATTAAAGGACTCTCACCAACACAAGATTAAATATTTTAATTTTCACTAGTAACTTAGCTTCATAAACTAGTATTTATTAGCAATAATAATCTTTTTAATATTTATTAGGGTATATGATCTTCTATCTATTTTATTTCATGTTCATATCAAATCTAAGTTCACAATTGATTCTTTTCTTGCTGTTAGAAAACATGTCAGTAACGCCTAAGTCTTCTTTTGTTTTAGATGATGTAACAAAAAATTGCATTGACCCATAGTGTAATGCGGGTAAGTTTATTGACTACCAACTACAATGTAAAGATTTTTTGAATAATATTTGTCACTCTTCATCCAATACATTTTTTCATGTACATGGTACTAATTCCTTTATGATTTTATCCTCACAAGTTATATGAACATGGTTTAACGTACTAAGATTTGTTTTTCTTTTCATTTTCTCGTATATGCCAAGTATTTAAGAATAATTAGGCATTAAATTAAAAATTAATATTACAAAATATAATATTATGTTATGGTTTAAAAAATAAAAGAATAAGGACCAAAATTAACAAAAAAAAATAGAGTTATGTTTAAGTTTCATTGTTCAATGGGCATGAATAATTCAATATGGTCCCTAAAGTTTCAAATTATTCATATTAGGAATTTTTTGTTTTCAGGTCTAAAATCTTATTTATATCATGATTCAGTGCCTGGATGTCGGGGTAAAAGAAACAAAGAAAGTTATCAAAATAGAAAGAAAGGAGAGAAAGTCTTTGGTTGTCTATATTTATACCATGAAAAACTTATATTGCTGTAAATAAGTTTTTCTTAGAGATGAAAGTTCAATTGGGATGGTTTTGTCATTGAACCATACTAGAAAAGATAGATAGAGAGCCATGAATTTTGTTTTGATTTAGTTTAATTATTGGTTTTTAAATTAATTAGATAATGTTTTAGGATTCAAAATATTTTTATTGAGGTTTCTATGATATTTTTAAAAAAATTGAGCTTTTAAATTAAAGTACTTAGGCTATGATGAGTGGAAAAATTGTCAAAGTACAATGCTTCGTTTAATTAGGTGAGAGACCGTGTTGTTTAATATTTAAAAAAATAAGTAATAAATATTTTATTCAATTTTTTTTCAAAAATAAAATAAAATAGCACGCATGTTAGCTAGCCATGCCCAATAATGCATGACTTTTTTTAATTATTTTTTATGGAATTTAATTTTTAATTAAAACAATCTTTATCATTTCTTTAAAATTATTTAGTTTAGATTCTTTTTTTAAATATTAATTAATTTTCAATAATTTCTATAATTTTAGAATACTTGAAAAGATTATTTTAATTTATCTTTAAATTAATTTTCCTTTAAATTTTAGATAAATGAATTATATTTGTATTATGCCTGTATAAGAAAAAAATCACATGTACTTAGCTAGCAAAGTTAATCTCCAAGATAAATAAAAGAAAATATATAAAATAAAAAGGATAAATAAGGTAAAATATTTGTATATGTATCTATCTTTTGCTTCTTATAGATAAGCTTTTTTGTGCTAATTTTTAATTAATATTATCAATTTTTTTAATGATTATAATTTCATATATTTTTGGGATACATACTTTGTCATTCTATTCTCCCAATTAAAAATTTTTATGATGTAAAAAAACATATCCATAAAATGAATGTTGCTTTTAAAAAAAAAATTAAAATATTAACTTAAAATCATTTTTATAGTATAATATGAATTTAGTGATTATGGTATGTGTGTAGGTGTTATGAATGTCTACGTATAGAAATAAAACGATGCCCATAATATTCTATGAAATATTATGAACTTAATTATCATGTCATCTTGTATAATGCTTTATTTGTTTGGTAGAAAGTGTTCTTCCAAAAAGTATTTTCTTGATTTTCTTATATTTGACTATCTTGTAAAAATTTGGTTAAAAAAATTTATTTTTCAACCATAGAAAAATATAACATTTAAATGGAGAAAAG
The DNA here is from genome assembly GCA_015708895.1 of Populus ilicifolia. Classification (NCBI taxonomy): domain Eukaryota; kingdom Viridiplantae; phylum Streptophyta; class Magnoliopsida; order Malpighiales; family Salicaceae; genus Populus; species Populus ilicifolia. Next base: position 396,196 of record SRLM01000733.1, read on the forward strand.
TGTTTTCCGGTTTAAAAGATTAGAAAACTCTTTCCATAAAGTGATTCCAAAACTAAAGTAGTACAATACTTTATAACTCTTACCGCGCGTGTGTGTAGTATTATAGCAATCGTTCTTTTAGGTCAGGATTTTAGTGTGATATGGAAAGAACAACAAATTAATGGCCTATCCACATTAAAAATTTTTGGAGTTGCCTCCTAATATTTTAGTTATCAAAAACTTTAAACGGTTCTCAGAGTTTGTATAAAAAAACTAATTGTGTATATAAAGGATAATATCATCGATAGTACACCCCATCTAAAATAAGTTACATTATTTATTTTTCTTCTTATTATTAAGACACTATTGTGTTTTTTTTAACCATTGGTGTACCTTTATATTAAATTAGATCCATGTTGATAGAGTGAACCATAGCTTTATAGGTCATGTCTTATCATTCTAGAGCCATTTTTTTTTACATTTAATTTTTTTAATATCAAGAATATATCTTATGTATGAGTTCATAATCTTTAATATTAAAAATAAACAAATTAATTTTTTGGTATTTTTAAAATTTAGACCAAGTCGTCATGATTTTAATAAACTTGTTATTAAATTCATAATGCATACAAAACATAAAAACTTTTTTAATGCTAATCATGAAATATTTTTTTTTATATTTTCTCTTCTTTTTATTAAAAATACAAACTTGACACTTGACCATATGCAATTAAGACCTTTGGATAATTATTTTTTTTATCTTTTTTTATTTAGTGCATAGATAAGCTAAAAATATAAAAATACAAAGACCCACACATTCTTTTTTTGCTAATTTTTTCTCACACACCTTATAATCACATTTTTACAAACCATCCAAATTCAACAATATGTAAAAAAACCATTAAAAACCATTCAAATTCCAAAGTGGACATTCCAAATATTGAGAATAGATAAGAGAGGCTAATGTAAACAAGAAAACAATGCTAAAAAGCTAAGGGAATAAAGGAATATTGGTGGTGCATGATGCATCTTCATAACTGGAAAAAAAGAAATTAGTGGATCTAGAACTGTTTTTTCTTCCTTTTCTTCCTATGTTAGCGGTGAGGGCCACTGTCACCTGTAAAGGAGAAAAATCACACAATGTAATCAATTTATTTTTTCTTCTTCTTCTAGGTTTAACTTCTTTTTTACTGTTTATTTTTTTTTCTTGCAAGGTTATTGCTTAAGATAGATGTGAGCTTGATTAGTACTTAAAAGTGTATTTTTATCAAGATTTTATATTATTATTTTGCACTTGAAGTATTAATAACTCCTTAGCTAAAACATGTTTTACAATAATGTATCTAATAATATAATATACTTTTAATTTGTGGTAAATGTTTATTTTAAATGCAGGCCTATCATATAAATAAAAGGATTGATTAATGAATTTAAGAATTGAAATTGAAAGGACAAAGAGATGCCGGTGCAATCTAAACTAGAATACTATTTGATAATTGGATCATATCTGGAGCTGTAGATCTCAGATTTAGGTCCACTTTATATGGATGGAAAAGTAATACATAGGCCTATAACTTTCTGACACGACGAAAAGATTGATGTCTTCTCCCAAGTGCAGGAGTGTCGAAGTAATAAATAACCCGACAAAATCGGGGTCGAACCACAGGGAGGTTAATGTACAAATTATAAATAACAACAATACAATAACAACAACAACAACAATAATGATAATGATAATAATAGTAGTAGTAGTAATAAAAAAGAGAAGAAGAAGAAGATGATGATGATGATAAGATATTAAAGTAAGGATTAACAATGGTAATAACAAATGTCAAGGTTAGAGGTTCCACTAATGGTATGTCAAACAAGTATAATATAAACTCTTATTATTCAATTGGAAACCACACATAAAGGAGGTTTCAATCAGATCATAAATTATTAACATGATTACATTAGTCATCTTATTCGATTAATGCTAATACTTGTAAATTTCGTCAAGCATTCATGATTATAACTTATGTTAACAACAAATCAAGTTCCTTTCATAGCTCAGGTGTCTGTTATACCATACAGTATGGATTATGAAAGTGCCAAGCATTTGTTGTACCAATTGTTATACAACATAAATCAAGATTAATCATTTAACAAGCAAAGTATTAAAGAGTGAACAAACATTAAAGTCCATATTAAGTTTATACCATACTTATTCTTACACCATTAGTGTAACCTTTTCACCTTAACATAATTAACTTAGCTGGACATAATGAAAGAAAGAAAAATAGATAAACAAAATAAGAACATAAATAAGATAAGAGTTAACAAAGCAAAGGAAATGAAATGAAAGGCATAAACTTAATATTAATGAAAACAAAGCATAAAGAATACAAAGAGAGAAAACAAGAGCATGATCTTGATCTGGATACCAAGATGCCTAAATGCATGGCAAATGCCTCCTTTTATAGGCCAAAATTGGGAACTATTGATTTGATGACTAATTGATGAGTAGATGGCCAACCCTTGACTTGGTGACAATCTTTATCTTCTCTTGTTTGCCCAAAACGTTATTGATGATGTCAAAATTAGAGCCACTTGAAAACATGAAAGTTCTAGGCAATTATCTCAGCTTTCTTCTGTAAAAAATTCAGCTCATTTCGACTTGTAGAACTCCAGATATGGCCAAAATATTAAACAGTGCTCGGGCTGGAGGACAGATTCGGGCTTCTTTGTTGTTGCAACAATTTGGACTTGAAAATGACCTTTTTAGATCTTGGGCTTCATATGAAAGTTGTAGGCTTATGTCCTACCTTTCCATCCATATAAAGCAGACCTAAATTTGAGATCTATAGCTCCAGGATATGATCCAATTACTAAATAGTGTTCCGGTTTGGATTGCACCGACATCTCTTTTCTAAGTTTGATCATCTCTTTGCCTTTGCAATTGAAGTTCTTAAAGTCATCAATCAATCCTTTCATTTATGTGATAGGCCTGTATTTAAAATGGATATTTACCACAAATTAAAGGTATCTTATATTATTAGATAGATTATTATAAAACGTACTTTAGTTTAGGATTTATTGATATTTCAAGTGCAAAATGATGATATAAAACCATGATAAAAATGCATTTTTGAGTACTAATCACACCCCCCAACTAGCTTATTACTAGTCCCTAGTAATCAAAGCGTTAAAATAGAAAGACAATTTGCAATTTCCACAAAGCAATGTATTCATTATTTAACTTTCATTACTCTATCCAGATAAACAAACTCTTGATAGATTTATATACCTGCTCAATACCTCTTAACAAGATATTCATAAACCTTTTTTTTGTACTCAATGTATCAACATATAATTATAGGGCTTTTCTTGGAAGAAAATAAAATTTGTGTTCTAATGTTTAAGGTTAACTTCCTTGGGCTGGGATTATTATTTTTGTCTTCTTTTCTTTCTTATACATATAATTTAAAACACCATGCATCTTTAACCCATGTAACGAGTTTTCAGTTAATGACTCCCAGACCAGTTGGTTTTAGGGCATTAGGTGTTAAGACACCCCTACGAGCTTAGTAACTCGGGTCGCAGATACTGATATGTAGATAGTGCAATGTTTGAGTCCCTTAAGCTTTTCTCCTCAACCCATGTAACAAGCGTTGGGCCAATAGCTCCTAAGTCAATTGACTTTAGGGTATTAAGTGTTAAAACATCCAGTTGGGCTTAATTGCTTAGGTTAGGGAGGCTACAAAACCAAACTTATCTATATTTTTTTTATTATTATTATTTTCTTTTTCTCTCTTTTTTTTTCTTTTTTTGTCTTTTTTTTGTTTTTTTAAATATATACTATCCCTTTCCCTTAATTGATACCTTTAACAAAAGAACATAAATAATGTAATGATCCAATATGCAACCCACAATCATAAGTTGAAGTGTGTGTGTGTAATTTAAGGTTTAAGAATACATGTTAAATAAGTATATGAGCAAACTTAAGTGATAACAATGCAAGAGTTTGTAAATCTGAATATTTCAAGAAGTATTATGATAGACCTTGTTACGAATGATTACTAAGATGCGTCTCAAGGGTCATAAAAGATTCTCCTTACTCTGCCATCATAGTAACAACCATTTTGCACATGCTTTATGAAATAGAAAACATAGTTTTTTTTTAGCTAATACCCTCTCCCCCCAACTAAAACAAGACATTGTCCTCAATGTTTAAAGGTAGAAAGATAGAGTATAGAAGATATCACCTGAAATAACGAACACTGACAAACCTGAAACACACTGAAACAAATATAAGTAATAACAAAACACCATAATTAAACCAAAAGACACAAAGAGCATATGTATGTACAGGTAGTTGTGATTGTGGCTCATATTTTCCCTTGGTTTTACGTCCAAGAACGGCTTAAACGCCCTCTATGGGTCGGGGATAAGCTTCCCATCTAGTTTTCTTAAAAACTGGCAAACAGGGTCTTTTTAGTCAGATTCCCAAGACTAAGTCGATCATGTTCTTTATGAAATAGTGGTCATAAATCATGAATTACACGATGCACATCTCCACTAAGATGCGTCTCAAGAGTCAATAGAAGGTTATCTAAAGACTCTTTACTCAGGTCATCCTTAATGAATTGTATTTTATCTTCACGGTTTATAGATACCATTCCTAAAGAACGACATTGTGTATTACAAGTCCATCTAGCACATCGATGACAAACTTTCAATCATTTTGCACGACGTTTTTTTGCAAAAGTGCTTTTACCTGTTTCAGGCATGTGTGAAATGAAGGAGTTAGAGAACTTACCTGATAATCGGACTTTTGCTTCAATCAACCAGCGAATATCTTCAGGAATTCCATGATTCATTAACAATCTCAATCTTGCACATCTAGCATGATAAATTTTTATAATCGCATTCTGAGGTAGAACGGGAAAATACTTTTTCAATTTTGCAAGATTAGTGTCTATTTTCAAATCAGAATTGGAAGAGAGATTCAAAAAATTGCAGAAATGTATATACATATATCAATTATTATGGGAAACTGAAAGAACCGACTTAATAAATTATTTTTAAATTTATTTTTACAACATAACCAAAAATTAAAATTTAACACGTGAATAATAGTAATCTAATTAGACAAGCCACAATGCTATGCTGTGAGTTTGCATATTATTTTATAAAATATTTAGATGTGCAAGTTTGTTTTAAGAAAAGGAAAAAAATTCAATAACCTGGGTTATAGTCATTGTTATAATTCAAAATTTACCTCTAGTTTTTTTATAATATTTTTAAAATTAAAATTGAAAAATAATTTTTTGATGCATTTTCTTTATTTTCAACATCTTCTCAAAAGATAAAAAATTAAATTACTTTGCAACGCATTAAACTTTTAACATGTCATTTTCAAAATTATTAATTTTTTTAATTGAGTCAACATTAACATTGTTATTTTTCAAAATAATTAAAATAAAAAAATAAAAATGGAAAAAATGACCAAGTGAAAAGGAAGAAAATGAGGGATAAAAAAACATTTAGGTTTCTTGGGAGCTAAGCAATTGGGAGAAAAAAAACAAATCATTTTGTCTATAAATAAATAGTTATCTTATACAAAAAAGAAAGGGATAAAAAAAAAAGAAAAAAAAAAGAAGCCTAGCCTAAAAAGACCTAAACCTAGTTGATACCCTTTACAAGAAAATAATCATTCTCCCCAACAATCACCACGTAAGCCAAGAACAGTACAACTCGAAACCACTACACATTAGTGATAGTTATTAACCTCACAATCTTCTCCATAATAACCTGATAATAACCCCATCTTTTTTTACTTGATTTCCTTCCTCACCATGAGCCATCAAAGGTGGTAACTCCTTTCTTTAGCTCAATAACAACAACTCCACTAATAGTAACCATTATTAAGTATGCCTACCACTATTTCTAAGCAAACCATCGACCAACCTATTATACCTATATAAGGTCAGTCATCATTATCCTTATGAAAACCTCTTTTGTTTTTTTTTTACTAAAAACCATCATATAATCTATAACACCTAACACTATAACCGACACCGAAAGCACCCTTGTAATTGCTGCTTCTTCTTTCAAACCACACAAATTGCAAATTCCTACAAAAAAAGACAATAAAAAACAACCAAACCCAAAACACCATCGACCAGCTCCTACCGTAGTAGCTCTTTTAGCCTCCATTAACTCCTATTGACTCGAAACCATCCCAACAACTTGTCCCTTTTCCTCCACTGAACTGATATAACATCACTCCTTCCAACCACTATCAACCCATCAACAACAATGCCAAAATCAACCCAACAACTTATTCATTTATTCTCTCATCACCAATAATTTCAAAAAATGACAACCTCTCTCTTTCAAACCTAAGCTCCTTCGAGCTTGCCTCATCCCCTCCAGCAACCCAAATATAAATTAAAAAACCAACCACTCTTTCTTTCTTAATTATAGTCACAACCCTTATTTACATAGAGAAAGAAAGAAACAAATCTAAAAATAGGACAAAAATGAGCTGCTTGTGATTTTTATTTTGTTGGTGACAGTGAGATTTATCGTGATTAGTATTTACAAATATATTTTTATCAAGGTTTTATATCATTATTTTGCACTTGAAGTATCAATAACTCTTTAACTAAAGCATGTTTTATAATAACAAGTTTGATACCATAAAATACCTTTAATTTATGGTAGATGTTCATCCTAAATATAGGCTTATCACACAAATAAAAGGATTGATTAATGAGTTGACGTATTGAAATTTGGTTTGCATGCTGAGGATATCAAGAACATATAGGACTTTCAATTCCAATTTCTTTTACTTTATATGTAAGTATTCTTCTTATTCCATCTTTATGGATCATTTGCAGAACTTAAGCATTTCCTTTCATGGTTATGCCAAGCTTAATGGGTTGTGTCGAGTTCCCCCTCATAAATAAATACATAAATAATTATAATTGTTATAATCATGCTATTGTCTTCTAAATATTTGTTGTTTAATTTTTATTAAATAAAGTATTTTTGGCATCAATTTTGTTTCCTTGAGTAAAAAAATTCAAACACCTTACTCTTGATGATCATATTCTACGTGCAAAGAAAAGTCAAGCACCTTGCCTCTCTCAATGTTCCCTAACTAGTTTGTATGATCTCGCTTGCTTTGTTGAGATACTAAAATTAATTTTTTTATTTATAAATAAAATTTTTAGATTGTATAAATTATTTTGATATTATCATTAAACTTAAAAATATAATAAGTTTTTGTTCTTTTCATAAAGATAAATTCTTGTACCAATATATCCTGTTGAACTTAGTTACACAATAATTTTAAATGAAAATATTGTTTTTGTTTAAACAAAATTATAATATGTAAAACAAACTATAAAAAATATCAAAATCATATGCCTATATTTTATGTGATTGAAAGCTTATAGAAATATAAATATAATAAAATTATATTTCAAGTCTATTCTATCATTTTAATAATAAACAACCAATTTAAATTAAAATTTCATAAACCATTTATAAATGTTTTTATTTTCAGTTCAATACCTAATAATTAAAAAATAAATTAGTTAAATTCAAATAAAAAATTATAAAAGCATTTAACAACCATGTTAAAGTTGAAGAGTAAGTAAATCCAAAATGATTTTTAGAGTGTCAAGAAATAAATCAAAGAAAAAAGAAAAAAAATAACACGTCATTTGTCATAATTAAAAAAGTTGACTCCTATACTAGCTCTCCAACCCTTTACCTAATCAATTATTACAGGACTTGAATTTATTATAAATTAATTAAAAAATATATTAAAATAATATTTATTTATTTAAAAAAATTATTTTTAAATATCAGTATATTAAAATGATATTAAAACATAAAAAAATAATTTAAAACAAAAAATAATATATATGTTTTTAAAAACACCTTTAAAATATAAAATGAAAAAAAGAAGTTACTAAAATTGTGAAACCACTTTGATTATTTCATATAGATTTTCGTGAGTGTAGACATGAATTGTTCTTCCCCATCCCCTTTTCGTTTGGTTTTCGTTAATCATTACGATAATTATTGAAAAAAAAAATAAATCTTTGCCAAGATAGTCAACTAAAATGCAGTGCTTTGAGAGCTAAAACCTGTAAATTTACATCAATAATTGCCCACACGTTAAGGAAAATCAGATTTATTGGTTTTGTTCCTATTTTTGTCCTGCTTTCAGTATGATAATTCTTAAAAAAGGGGAGGAATTATTTTCAATGCTGGTTACTAGGATGCATGTAGTGCAAAATAATTCTTAAAACTAAATTGCATAAAATGTGTGTAGAGGACATACAATCATATATTTCAACCTTATCTTACTTTCAAGCACATTTATTTTTATATTTCAAAAATATTTTAAGAAAGAATAAATTTATTTATTTATTTATTTCAAATTAATTTTATCTTGGTATTTTTAAATTATTTTAACATACTAATATTAAAAATAGTTTTTTTAAAATAAAAAATATATTTTTAAAATAATTATTATTATATTTTAGATATCGAGTATTTCATATAAGTAATCACTATTCTAGGTGAAAGTAAAGGTGAGCATATATGATATAGTTATTATCTAAAGTAAAGGTCCAATGGAGCACAATCTTTATTTTATGTTGTAGAGCCTATGAAAAATTAAGTTTGAAATATAATTTTTATGAAGAAGTTTTTATATATTTTTAATTTAATTTTATAAAATTTTATTTGTTTTTGTGTTTTAAAAATATATATTTTTTAAATTTTATTTTTTTTATATATTTTCAGAGCATTTTCTGCTATTAAAAATAATTTTTAAAAATAAAAAACTATTTTTGTTATATTTCCAAGTAAAAATATTTTTAAAATCAACTACAATTAAATACTTTTTACATATTTTTTACTATACATAAATTTCAATTATAATTTTGACCAAAAATATATTTAAATTTAACTAATCACATTTAGCTTTATTTTTTTTAATTACAACTATAAATACGATCTCAAAAACAAATACACTCCATGAGGATCCATGCAGGGGTGTCTAACTTGGGCAGCCGACCCTATTTGTCCTGTGAGCTAAGTCAACCCATCCTCGTGCCATCTAACCTGATTGGACAGCCAACACGTGGACGGGTCATTGACGCTCGATCTACTCCCTAACCAAAAGGACGATTCAGACAGCGTATTAGATACATCCACTAGCCTAGCAAAATCAACTAAAGAACATGATGTTGTTGTAACTGTTTATATTTTTTAATTGTTTTATAATATTTTCATGTCAGAGTTCAGTCTATTAACTAGTGGGTCTGAGCGGAGGTCATAGTTAATAATATTTTCATGTCACGGTCCAGTCTATTAACTTTGATTATTTCATGGATTGTGTTTATTAACTTCGGTTATTTCATAGATTGTGTTTTTGTAACAGGCCCAGCAGTGCTGTGTCACTCGGGCACATAAGTTTTGTAGTTGTTATTTATTTATTTATTTAATATTAAAATTTTATTGAATTTTATATTTAATATTAGATTAATTATAAATTAAATTTTATATTTTTTTATTATGTAATAAAATAAATAGATTAATTCAAGTTTATAATCCGATCCGCAAATTTAATAATTTAGTTAGAATTAACTTGTTATTTTTATTTTTTTTATAATTAAAATACAATAAGTACGTGGAAAATAACCCATATATTTCTAATATAAAAGAGTATATTTCTAACATAAAAGTCTACAAAGTGAAACTTACAACTCGTTTGGTTATGTGATGGTGTCCACGTTTTCTAGAGCTAAATTTTGCAAGCTGTTTGGTTAAGTAACAAGCGCTTGTTATTGCATATGGGTCTCATGATTTACTGTGTTTAAAACGCAAGAAAAAAAAAATTACAGGTGCTAAAGATGCGAACCAAAATAATTAGCTATTTGTACCTTTATTTTCCTTCGTGCAAGCTGGTGAGCTTTATGGCCAATGGTCAAATAAAAGGGTGTTATACTGCATTTGAAAAATGCTTTTTAATTTTTTTTTAAAATAATTTTTTTATATTTTTATAGTATTTTAATATTCTAATGTTAAAAATAATTTATTAAAAATAAAAAATATTATAAATATATTTTTTAATAAAAACTATTTTAAAATATAACCATAATCACAATCCCAACACGTTAAAAAAAATAATCCCTAGGTAAAGGGTTTCAATTTTTTTCAACCCAAACACTAATCATCTTCAACCATCTATCATCTTCTTACTAATGATTATGTAGAAACACTCTGTATCCCTTTTTGACTCTTAAAACTCCACCCTCATTCCTATTAGCCTTAGTATGAGCGCTGACTTCCCTCAACTATTGACCATGACAAATTCTATACCTAAGAAACCCCAGATATATGGAGAGATGTTGAGCAATCATTAAAGGATTACAATGGAAAAATCTCTTTTAGGGATAAAGTGTTGGGAAATAGAAGTACCCTCGGTATGTGATCGTGTAGATCTTCTCGAGAGGAATTTGGTGCAGATTGAGTTTGAGAATGGTAATAGCCTTTTTCCTAAGGTGTTCATAAAAGATGTCATTTTCAATAACCTCTGCCTTTCATGGAAAGATTTACTTGTCATCAAGCTTCTTGGCAAAGAAATTGGATTTTATCAGTCAAGCACGAGATTAAAAAATTTACTGAAGTTGACGGGTGGGTTAGAATCGATGGACGTTGCCAATGGCTTCTTTATGATAAAGTTTGATCTTGAAAGAGAAAGTTATCAATGAAGGCCCTTGGATGGTGTTTGATCATCACTTAGCTGTTAGTCACTGATCGATGAACTTTGTATCATCATTTGCCAGCTAAAATCGTTCCATGGTTTGGATTTGTATCTAGTTTAAACCTATTATTTTATGATGAGAATCTCTTGATAGCCATAGCGTCACTACTAAAAATAGGGGATATTAACATCTAAATTTAGCAATGGATAATTTCGTTGCTAAATTCAGCAATAAATTTGCAATGGATTACATATTTTTTTTTTTAATATTAGCAATGGATTTTAGCAACGGAAAATCCGTTGCAAACCTTACATTGAATTTAACAATGGATTTTTTATTGGTAATTAAAAAAATAATTATTTAAATTTTTATATAAAACCAAAATTACAAACATTGTTGATTACACTTACTAGGATAAATCGTAGCTGTTTATTTTTCATTGGCATTGGTAAATCTACACCAGTACTCTCCCCCCACACCGAAATGCAAACATAAACCAATTAACAAAACCACCGGATAAAAAATAATGATCTTTCACTCTTCCAGTCTCCTTCATCCCTAATAACATTGATCCATAACTGTAGAAAAATCACCCTCTCTTCATCGATTTGATTTTTCTTTATCCCAAACATTTCATCTTCTTCGCATCTTTAGCACCTGTAATTTTTTTTCTTCATCTTCTTCTCCTTTATCTGAATAGTTGCAATTTTTCTCTGTAAACCACTAAAAACACAGACCCATGGCAACATCGAACCAGACCCAGCATTATCACCAACGAACATGCTGATTTACCCCTTTTCCTTATAAAAAGGTTGGGTTTTTCACGCTTTTCTTCAATAGTTCAGGTAATTAATTTAGGGTTTTTGTTTTTCTTTGTTGCAATTTAACTTACACTAAAAATCTTTCACCTACTTTTCCAATCTCAGGTTTTTTTCTGTCCTGTAGGTCCATCTCGGTCACCTGTAACTGAAGAACACAGGTAACATTTTTTTTTTGATACTTTTAATATTGGTTTTAGGCTATTAATTCAATAGTATAAGGGTTTATGAAATTTTTTTACCATGATCTATAACTTAATTATGCATGTTTAATTGAAAATTTATTAAAACCCCCAATTTAATTTTTAGGGTTATGGTTCATAAATTGAATGACTTTAGGCTACTGGACTAATTCTGGTAATTCATGTGTTTGGAAGAGAGTGATTGATGGAAATTATGCATCAGTTCAATTTCTTCGCTTTCACTAAGATGTTTCATTCTATTATAACTTGTTACCCTGTCGCTTCACTTTTTACCTTGTAATGCTCTACTTCTATAATTTTGAAGTGTTAAAGCAGTGTATGGATGCTGTTAAAATCTAGAAAGTCTAGCAACTAGTTAACCTGTGATGATTTTCTTCTTCTGTAGCAGTCTAAGTGTTTTTTTTTCTTTATGTGATTTGATTGAGCATGCTTGCAAAGTTTTAGTGTTGCCTTTTAGTCATAACCAATCAAACTTATTAGGATGTGGTGGTTGCTGATTCGTGTAAATATTTTTTCAAAATATACAATTATTAGTTTTAGTTGCAAAAATTATACATATTTATTTTCCTTGACAAAACTCAAATTTTGCAATCCTATTTATATTTCTAATATCATATCATTTATTGGAATAATCCACCTTTTATCTTGCTATGTTATGTATGAGAAACCTCAACTATTTCAGTTTATTCCAAATTAAAAGCAGGTACCATTTGTTCAGACCATATTATATTCACAAAGTTGTATTTATTGTGATACATTCATAATTTTGTTTATCTGATTTATGCTCTCACAGGTCAAGGCAGCACACCAACTTCTCAAGACTATTCCACATAGCTATGGGAGTAGGAGGGTTGATGGAGTTCCTATTTTTAGTAAACAAAATTCAGATATTGCAATAACTACCAAAGACGGGATTAAATGGTGTGTATTGATTCTCTTGTAACAAAATTTAAATATGCATATTTCAATTTTCAAGGCATAGGATTGTTTTTTTTTTTTTATTTTCTTATTCAATTCTAGTTTGTATGTTGGTTATATTCAATTAACTTTTCAGGGCATAAGACTATTTTTTTCTTTTCCTTATTCAATTCTAGTTGTATATAAAAAAATTAATTGAATGATTTTCTTTCATTAAATCTAATATTAAGTTTCTTTTTAGATGGAAATTATAAGACCAAAATGAAACCTGAAGATGACTAAATAATATATCAATTAACTACAAATTTATTTTGATTGTTGCTGGGAAGTCAGTAGTTCCTTGCTGTGAATTCTTAGTCCTATACTGATTTTCTATTGATTTGACTTTTGGTTAGCTAGGTTTATTTATGCTATGCTTTTTGTACCTTGTTGTTCTGCTCTTTGAACTAAAAGCATCTAATTGGAATATCATTTTATGCAAAGGCTCGGTTTTGTAGAAAAATTATGTTCTAACCATATAGATTCCTATTAAGTTATAGGTTTTAAGAGATAATAATTAGAGTAAATTATAATTTAGTTTATGTATTTTTTATGATTTTATAAGTTAGTCATTATGTTTTTGAAAACCATAAGATATAATATTTCATATTAAAAGATTTATGTTGAAAATTAATTTTCATACGAAACTCAATTCAAATCTATTCTGAAATATGCTCTTTTAATCATGTTTTTTTTTTAAATTCTAACATTATGTGCTGGTGGGTGTTTCTTGGGTAGTTCTATGCTTTATTGATGTGCTCTTTCAAGAGTGGAGGTCTTACAGTGTGGTGAGACGCTAATTTAGGGTCTATTTGGTTAGCAAGAAATGATGTGGTCTTTAACAATACTAAACTATATATGCTAAGATGAAATTTATTCTTATATCTTTCATAGTGTTGCTAAGTGGGTAAGGTCTATTCATGGTTCCTTGTTATAAATTAAATGTTAGTTATTTTGAAATTTCAAAATAACTTTGTAATCTTGTTCAAGATTGAAAATTTTTAGGTTAGATCTTAGAAGAAAAAAAATTATTATGAGAAGATAATTGCCATGAAAATATAAAAACTAAGCAGTACTTTAACTTGGATATTCTTTTTTGTTTTTCATAGTTGAACTTAGATTTCTTTTAAAGACTAACAATTGATATAGCTGGATGAGCTTAACATACTGTTTATGTTTTTTTATTTTTCCAGCAATATAAATAGCTTATTGAATCACAATATAAATCAATAGAGTTGGCTAAATATGATTGAGTTGCAGCAAGGAAATCTCCACCTTGGGTCATTGATTATTGGGGTTTAGATAAGTCTATTTTGCTCTATTTTTTTTTATGGTTGTTTAATTAGATTATGCTTAATTTGTCTGCTGGGCATGCCTATTGTAATCTTTTTAATTAATTGGAACTTTGCATTTCATTGGGATAAGATTATTCATATTTAAATTTATTTTCCTTGTAGATCCTAGGTTTGGAGGTTTATGTGAACATGATATTGAAATTATATTCAATTAACTTTTCTGGGCATAATATTGTCCTCTTTATTTTTACTTTTACATATTGCTTCTGAAATTCATGTTTTTGGTAATTTTTCTCTTAAGAAGAATAAGAACAAGCCTTGGTATTTTTATTTAATTTCAAAACCATGAAGGCATTTAGAGGGCCAAATCCCATTTTGATTATTCGGTTAGACAATATAAATAATTGATTAGGCAATTTACAACTTTGGATGGGTAGTTAATAAAAAAGTCCTTTCATGTTTAAACTAACTTTAATTATTTTTAAGGCTGATTAATAGGTTGTCCAAAAAAATAATAATTAATGCTTTTTGAAACTTATACTCTATTTTTTAGCGGCAAAATCATTGTAAATAAAATATAATATTATAGTCTTTATATATTAAAAAAATCTGAAATTAAATTAAATTAAATTAAATTAATAGTTTACTCCAATAATTAAAAAGGAAATGGATAAATAACAATATTGTTTAAATTTGGAAAAAATAAATAACCTATTAGAATTCTTATATTTCAAATAAATTTTTGAATCATGTAGTTGAATTCAATATAAATGCTTAAAATATTTCAAATAAATACGGATTTTTTTTTACCCACAAACCATGCCATTAAGTAAAATCACCATTTTAAAATCATATTTCTCTATTAAAATATAATATTATAGTGTTTACATATTAAAAAAATCTGCAATTAAATTAAATTAAATTAATAGTTTAATCCAATAATTAAAAAGGAAATGGATAAATACAAATATTGTTTAAATTTGGATTCAATTAATAACCTATTAGAATTCTTATATTTCAAATAAATTTTTGAATCATGGAATTGAATTCAATTTAAATGCTTAAAATATTTCAAATAAATACTGCATTTTTTTACCCACAAAACAAGCCATTAAGTAAAATCACCATGTTAAAATCATATTTATCTAATTAAAATAT
Organism: Populus ilicifolia; assembly: GCA_015708895.1. Classification (NCBI taxonomy): domain Eukaryota; kingdom Viridiplantae; phylum Streptophyta; class Magnoliopsida; order Malpighiales; family Salicaceae; genus Populus; species Populus ilicifolia. The sequence goes on from SRLM01000733.1 coordinate 411,381, forward strand.
AATATTATAGTGTTTATATATTAAAAAAATTTGAAATTAAATTAAATTAATAGTTTACTCCAATAATTAAAAAGGAAATGGATAAATAACAATATTGTTTAAATTTAGAAAAAATAAATAACCTATTAGAATTCTTATATTTCAAATAAATTTTTGAACTCATTTAATCCTTGTCTAGAACTCCTTCAGAGCCTCTTCATAACAATTTCTTGTCGAACTTCTAGGTTACCCTAAGCGAAAATGTTTATAAAATACCAATTATATATAACTATGTGGTACATATTTTAATTTAAATGATTGTTTAAGTACTAGTAGTTAAAGAAGTATGCTTATTTATAAAAATACTTATGGTGTTATCATGTTAATTAGATTAACATGGATGATTGATCGTGGATGTATCATCGTCTTATGGATGGTCATCTTCGTTCTGAATATATTACAGGTGTTAGAAGATTTATCAATTTTGCCTTTTCAATTAATAAAAATATATCTGGGGGGGGGGGGAAATTAGATGTCCTTGTGTGAGGTGCAAAAATCAAAAGTTTTTAAAGGAAGATAATGTTTGTAAGTATCTATTAACAAAAGGTTTTTTACCTTGTTATGAAAATTAGACTGTATAGGGGGAGCCTTATGTCGCATAACCAATATTGGCTGGACCTACATCGGTTGAAATTAGTTATGTTGTGAATGATGTTTGTCTACAAAATCCATATAGGAATCTGGTCATGGATGCAATGGGGATTGGTGATGCATACTATAATGATAATGTGTCCAGTCCTATGGTAGTAGAGGAACTTTCAAATCTAGAGGCAATTAAATTTTTTCAGTTTTTGAAAGTTGCGGAGGAGCCTTTGTGGGATGGGTGTACAGAACAATCCAAATTATCTGCTTGTATACAATTGCTTAATATAAAGTTAACTTTAAATTTGACTCATACTGCCTTTAATAAGTTCATTGATTTTACAAAAAGTTGTATGTCTAATGATAAAAATTTGGTATCCAATTTTTATGATGTTAAGAAATTTATACGGCCACTTGAAGTTGGTTATGAGAAATATGATGTGTATCCTAATTACTATATGCTATACTATGAAGTAAATGCTATGAAAATAAATTGTGATTTTTGTGAAAGTTCATGATACAAACCTAGAAATCCAACTAATAAAGGTTCCAATAAGGCTGGGAAGCAACTCCGATACTTTTCCTTGACACCAAGGCTTCAGAGACTGTTCATGTCTCCATATCATGCCAAAGATATGACATGACATCATTTTCATACGTCACATAATGAGGTTATGGTGCACCCATCTGATGGGGAGGCATGAAAGGAGTTTAATTGTGTCCACTTAAGCTTTACATCAGATCTGAGAAATGTTTGGTTAGGATTATACACTGATGAGTTTTGTCCATTTGACATGTCTTCAAATATATACTCTTGTTGGCCAGTAATTGTTTCTGTTTCTAATTTGCCTCAATGGAAGTGCATGACTAGACCATTCATGTTTTTGATAATGATGATTCCTAGGCCAAAGAATCCGGGGAAAAAGCTTGATGTTTTCCTAAGACCTTTGATTGATGAGTTAAAAAATATGTAGTCTGTTGGCATTGAAACATATGATGCATATAGAAAGGAAAATTTCCAATTAAGGGCAGCTTTGATGTGTACCATTAGTGACTTTTCAGCATACGACATGTTATTGGGGTGGAGTATTCATGGAAATCTATCTTGTCCTTATTGTATGGAGCATAACAAAGCTTTTAAATTAAAAAATAGAGGGAAAACAATATTTTTTGATCATCATCTTCGATTCCTACCCATGAACCACCCATATGTCAATCTGATAAGTTTTTGAAAGGAGTAATTGAAAGGCTTCCTCCTTTACCTTATCCATTTGGTTTGGAAATGTTAAACGAAGTGTCCAAGTATACTAAGGGACATAATGGAAGTTCATCATGTAATGATAAAATTCCTTGCTTTGGTGTTAAATACATTGGGTGAAAAAGAGCATTTTCTGGGAGCTTCCATATTGGCATAAAAATTTGATTTGTCATAATCTTGATGTCATGCATATTGAAAAAAATATCTTTGACAATATTTTTTATACGGTAATGGATTGTCCTAATAGAAGCAAGGACAATTTAAAGGCTAGGTTGGATATTCAATTGTATTGTAAGAAGCAAAATTTGCATTTGCAACAAGATATGAGTGGTCGAGTTTACAAACCTAAAGGCACTTATTGTCTACACAAGAAACAATAATAAGAAGTTTTGTCATGGATGAAGGAATTATCATTTCCTAATGGTTATGCTTCAAGCATTTCACGATGTGTGAAAGAGGCACAATATAAGGTTTCGGGGATGAAAAGTCATGATTGTCATGTCTTCATTCAAAGACTTCTTCCAACTGCTTTCCGACCTTACTTACCTAGGTCACTATGAAAGGCATTAACTGAACCATCTATATTTTTTTGAGATATTTGTACAACAAATTTAAATGCCTAGCACATAGAGTTAATGCAGATGAATATAATTGAAATAATTTGCAAACTTGAAAGGATTTTTCCTCCATCCTTCTTTGACTCCATATAACATTTAATGATACATCTATCTTATGAGGCAAAAGTTGGTGGACTAGTTCAATATTGATGGATGTATCCATTTGAACGATATGTTTTCATACTATGCTAATTTTATTCCCTTTTTATTTTAAAAAATAAACTAATATTAAGAAATGATATAGGTATATGTTTTATTTGAAGAAGAAAGTGACTAATAAAGCTAAAGTTAAGGGTTTCATATGTGAAGCATACTTGATTGATGAAATCACCAATTTTGCATATCATTATTTTGGTGATGACGTGTAAACAATTTGGAATCGAGTTCCATGGAATGATAATGATGGCCTTAACATTGTAGATGAATGTCTCTATTTTTTCCATCTAGGGAAAAAATTATCCAAAAGATTTTATAGAAGATAATTGTCATATGCTGAAATGCAAATTGTGCATAACTATGTGATATTCAATTATCAAGAACTTAAGCCTTATTTAGAGTAAGTATGAAATATTATTTTGTACTTAATTTATAATAATTTATTATTAACTTTAACATTTGAAAATTTTAGGCAATGTCATTAAGAGTTAAAGTCACAACAACCACATGTGAGTGATATTGAAATTGAAAAAAATATGCGAAGAGATCTTTCCAAATTGGTTAAAAAATAATGTAAGTATACATAAGTATTTATATTTTATGTCAATTAGTTACTTTAAAAATATTACTAATTTCTTTCAAATCACTATTTCTTATGAAGTTAACTATTATGCTAGGTGGAACACCAATGTAACAGAATTGAAAATCAACTCTTTGAACTTGCTATAGGGCCTTCAATTTCAGTGAAATGTTATAATGGATATTATGTGAATGATTTTAAATTTCATCCTTGAAGTTATGGGTGTTTTAAAAAGACAATGAATAATGGAGTTTGCGTGAAGGGAAGTTGCTATGATAATAATGAACGTGATTATTATGGAATGCTTAAAGAAGTTGTTTGGCTCAAATACTTAGGGAGTAAGTGTAAGTTATTTATGTTTAAATGTAATTGGTATGATATAAAGCGAGGGATTAAATATTTATATAATTTGAAATATTGTGCACTCTTTTTACTTGGTATATATATTATTTGGTAGAAAAAATATTCCTTTTCTAAGGAAGATGAGTTGATAGTTCATAATATTTGGAAAAATAAGGCTAGGATAGTTTTGAATCATCAATTGAAACGAGTTCGCAAGAAAGCCATGTAAAAAAAAAACACTACAAATATTATTGATTGTCTTGGTAAAGGTTATGCTTGGATAAATAATGATGATTGGAATCAAATGATCAAAGATGTTTGGTCCACTCCTGAATTTTAAAGGAGGTTCGAATCTGCTAAGAAGAATTGATTAACCAAAACAGATGGTAAAATAAGCATTTATTTTGGAGGAACAATATCATTTACATCATATTGAGCTAACATAGTAAGGATTATTTTTTATTATGCTTAAGATAATGAATTAAATTTTATATATTTATCTTTTATAATATTTATTAATCTTGAAAGCAAGAGGAATCTGGTGGAAAAGAACCTCCATGGGATGATGTCTTTTCAGCTTTGCATCAGAGTACTAAGCAGTCTGGTAGCTTTGTCGACAACAAGTTTAAAAAAGTGGTTGTATGTATTTTTATTTGATTATTTCTTAATATAACATAAGTATTATTTAATATTCAAATGAATTTATTGTTGCTTGTATTTTATTTGTAGGAAAATTATAAAAAGAAGATGATTTCAAAGTATAGAACTAATTGGAAAAATCATCATTCATTTGATGGAGCAGCTTGGTGTGTGGTTTCAGGAGGAGTTACAAAGGGTAGGGTATATGGTACACCTCGTATGCCAAAATTTATAGTTAGTACAAGTTCTTTATCACATTCCTACTCGATGGATTCATTATATCCCAGTTCATCGTATCGAGCATTGCAACAGGAGATAAAGGATAAAGAAGAGGAGATAAAGAAAAAAGATGATTTTATTCTTAAAATGAAACGAGATATGGATTTTATGCAAGAATATCTTGTGAACAATCTTGGATATCATGGTGGGACATCAAATATTGACCAAGGTATGCCTTCACCTATGGCTCCCCAGATAATGACACTTATGGGTCCCACATCTCAACCACTTTATTGACTACACCTCGATCACTATATCCTGATCAATCTTGTGTCGATCTCCAATATCATGGTTCGTTTTCACAACTAGCACCATGATTGTATCTTTTCTTGTTTTTTTTTTAATTGCATTTCGACTTAATTGTTTTAATGCAAGTTTGACTAAATTTTTATAATATGAATATTATTTTTATTTTATTTTTTATTAGTTATACAATTATTTTTAATATTAATTTATGTTGGTTATATATATTCTAAAACTTTTAAAATATCATAAATAATTAATTAAACAAATTAAAAGTCATTTTAATAAATAAATAAAAATTAATTTAATAAAAATAATATACTCAGCAATGAATTGTCTATATGCTAATTCCTAAAATTAGCAACAGAATTTTAGTTGCTGAAAATCCGTTGCTAAAATTACAACAGAAAATCCGTTGCTAGTTTTTAGCATCGGATTATCCATTGCTAATTATAAGCAACGGAATTTTCGTTGCTGTGAAATTAGCAACGGATAAATCCGTTGCTAAAAAATTAACAACAACAAATCTGCATCCGAGATTTGTCATTGCTGATTCCGTTGCTAAATTGTATAAGCAATGAATTTTAATATTATTTGCAACGGAGTATGTCGTTGGTAATTACTATATTTTTTAGTAGTGCATAAGCCATTGGCAAGCTCATTAACGTAGCTATGCATACCAACAATGTACATAGAGGTAGATTTGCAAGAGTTTGTGTGGAGATTGAGCTTAATAACCCAGTGGTGGGTAGAGCTTGGATTACATATCATTGGTATAATGTTGAGTACAAAGAACTTCACATAATATATGGGAAGTGTGGATGTTGTGGCCACCATGGCAAGGAGTGCAAGCTAGTCACTAGTCAAGAAGACCGGACCCATCATGGTTGAGTCGAATGCTGTTGCTCAGGTGGAGGTGGCGGCGGACGAATCACGCAAGTTAACGGAAGCCATGGCAGAATCTAATCCCATGAAAGACATAACTGTCCCCACACATGGTGACTGGTTGACAGTTACAAGGAAAAAGAAATCACATAACTGACTGTTTTTTTTAATTGCTGAACGGTCTGATGAGGGTACGTATGACGGAGCATCACAGGCAAGGAAGTAATTAATGCGGCACGCGGAAGGGAATTTGAATCCAAGTTTTATTTCAGCTTCGACGGGTGTCAATGCTCATACTTCGGCCTTTGTTTTGAAAGATACTCTTCGTGACCTAGGTATTGAGCTTTCTCCTGTTACCCGAACTTCAGAAGGAACTATACCGAGGGTTGAGCGCATGGCTATGTTTATTAATTGTTCAGGAGGGTTGAGCGCATGGCTATGTTTATTAATTGTTCAGGTGATCAGGGGTTTGATGAGGGGATGGCCATGCAGATGGATGTTAGGTAGTAGCTGTTCTGCTATAGTTTCGCTACTTATTATCTATCTTTCTAATATGAATATGTTTACGGATTTTCTATAATCTCATGGAATGTTCATGGTGGCGCAAATAAGATAAGCAAACGCCACTCCAAAGAATTTGCAAGGCGGTACCATCTTTCTTTCTTTGTCTTGTTGGAAACGCATGTCAATTTTTTGAAGGTCAAGCATTTCTGGTACAATATTGGTTATACTCCAGTGGCTGTTTCTAAAGCTCAAGGACATGCTGGTGGCATATGGATTCTATCTTCTGTTAGCTCTGTCTCCCTTTCGACCTTGGATATCAATAAGCAATGTGTTACCATTCAGATTTCTATGGGAAGTAGATCCTAGTTCTTATCGACAGTCTATGCCTCGCCCATTCCTGCAGTTTGACTTTAGCCTTGGGATTATTTGAATACAATAAAGTTGAAAATACAAGGCCCTTGAGGCCTCATTGGTGACTTCAATGAAATATCTTCTCCTTCTGAAACTCGAGATCTCTTCTCCTAGGCTAGGGCTTCGCGTTTCTTGCAGATGATGTCAGGTTGTGAGGTTTCAGATTTGGGCCACCAAGGCCCTAATTTTACCTGGCACATACATATTCGTGAGGTTCGTTACTTAGCCAAATGACTTGACGTAGTGCTGGCTTCTTTGGATTAGCAAACTAGTTTTCCCGAAGCTTATGTTGAAACTCTTTGCAAACTTTATTCTGATCCCAACCCGATTATTCTTCGCCGTGGGATATCATCTAGACTGATTTGTGAAAGACCTTTTAGGTTTGAGGCAGCCTGGACTACCCACTCGGATTATCAGGATATTGTTTGTTGTGATTGAGATAGAGGCTACTATAATGTCCCGCGGGAGGTTTGAAAGTATTCTATTTCTTTCAATCAACACCTTTTGGGAATATTTTCCACAGGAAAAGACAGTTTGAAGCTCGGATTAATGGTGTCTAGAGGTGTCTTGAGCACTATACTGATGATTCACTTCTTTCTCCAGAAAAATCTTTACGTCATGATTATAATGTTATTCTTCATCAGGAGGAAATTCTTTGGTTTTATTAATCTAGAGAACAATGGGTTACTTATGGTGACAGGAATACAAAGTTCTTTCAAGCTCATACAACTATACGGAGAAGATAGAACATGATTAAAAGGCCTTTTCTCTCTGATGGGACTTGGTGCACTGATGATTCTAAACAGCAGGAAGAGGCCATCCAATTTTATAAGAATCTGTTCTGCTTTGAGGTAACTGTTACTACTCATTTTATGGAGTCTGTTTATTTCCTTAAATTATCTCCACAAGAAATCTCTAATTTAGAGAAACCATTTTCTAAAGAGGATGTTCATGCAGCTCTAATGAGTATGGGATCTTTTAAATCTCCGGGGAAGGATGGCTTCCAAACTTTTTTCTTCAAAAAATACTGGAATGTGGTTAGGGATGACATCTAGCATCTGGTTCAAGCTGCTTTTATTAATGGATGTTTTGATAAAGATCTAACTGATACTCTTATTGTGTTAATTCCCAAAGAGGAGAGACCCACAAGTTTGAAGTAGTTTCGCCCTATTAGCCTTTGGAATTTAGTTTATAAACTCATTACTAAGGTGCTAGTGAACAGGCTGCGACCTTATATAGATGATTTAATTAGCCCTCTCCAGAGCAACTTTATCCATGGGCGGAGCAGTGCTTGTAATGCCTTAGTTGCTCAAGAAGTAATGCACTGCATGCATCAATCCACAAGCAAGCGGGGTACTCTGGCGGCAGAGATTGATTTGGAGAAAGCCTATAATAGGGTGAATTGGGACTTCTAGCAGTCCACTCTAGAGCATTTTGGCGTTCCTCCTGGTATAATATCTCTAACTGTGTTCTGTGTGAGGTCTTCCTCCCTTACTCTCTTATGGAATGGGTCTGTCCCTCCCTTACTCTTACTGGAGGCCTTAGGCAAGGAGACCTAATTTCTCCCTATTTGTTTGTTTTTTGGGTGGAGAAATTGACATGTTTAATTACGAAGAAAGTTTCAGAGAAGATTTGGCATCCTATCCACCTCTCGAGAGGAGGGCCAGGTATATCTCACATGTTCTTCACTGATGATGTCCTGTTATTTGCTAAAGTCAGTACTGCTTAGATGCAGATCATGACTAATGTGCTGATAGACTTCTGTAATGCTTCTAGGTTAAAAGTCAATATTGATAAATCAACTGTGATATGTTCAACTTATGTGTTGCGAAGAATTAAACATGACATATCTCAGCTCTTTCCTATCAAATTTGCTAGCAGTCTCGGAAAATATCCTGGGTTCCCTCTTATCTAAGGAGAGTTAAACTTCCAGATTTTAACTTTATTATTGATAGAATTCTATCCAGGCTGGCGGATTGGAAAGGAAGGCTGCTTAATAAAGCGGGGAGGGCCACACTTGCTCTAGCTGTTATTTCTTTGATCCCTACTTATGCCATGTGGTTTTTTTTGACTGCCTCAATTAATTTGTAATGGTATCAAGTAAATTGATCAAGAATTTTATTCAGGGAAGGTGCGATGAAGAGGGTGGTCTTTATCTAGGTAATTGGGAATCAGTTTCATGACCAAGGAGAATTGAAAGTCTTGAAATTTGGGATAACAGAGTTGTAAATTGTTGTGTGTGATTTCATGTGATGTGATGATGAGACCACCATATTAATTAGTAAAATCTATTATTTTTTAATTAAAATACAGCTATTACTGTAGAAGACAATAAAAAAAATAAAAAAGAGAATAGAAAAACAGGAGAAAGAAAGGAAGAAGAGACAATAGAGCAATTTATCTTCTTTCTTTGATTTCTAGTGTGTTTATCATTGGATCGGGCAGAGATTTTGATAATAGCTTTTAGACACGTCACTTTTTATTTTGGTTGGTTGGATAGAAGATTGGTTGCGTGGAAGCTGACTATTTTGACAAAAAATAGGATTATCAGTGTTGTGATTTTTTCTCAAACACTTTTCTATTTAATCTTATTGTATTCCAAGAATAGATTGCTTTTGATGATATTATGTTGTAACCTTTAGTTAAATCTCATGAAGAATAGTTGTGAACCCATTATTTGTTGATAGTGGAAGTTTTTAGGTGGACTACAATCCGTGGTTTTTCCTTCATCGGGTTTTCCATGTAAAAATCTTGGTATTGATTTATGTGATTGTTGCGTTATATTTCTTGATTGTTTGATCTTGATTTTGATTGCACAAAAAAGGAAAAGAATCTGAACTTGTGAATTATGAATTGATTCGGGTAGATTGATGTCTGATTATTTTTTTCTAATTTTCATAACAAAGTGATATCAGAGCACTGATTGTGTAGATTGAATTTCTTATGCAGTTAAAATGGAAAAAAAAATTCAAGCATGATAAAGCTCACTTCCTCTAATTATTTTCTATGGAAAACAATGATGGAGGATCGCTTATATTGCAATGATCTGGCTTTGCCGTTTGAGTGTAAAAGAATAAAACCTGATGAGATGGATAAGGCAAAATGGAATAGGCTTAATAGAAAGGTGACTACTGATTAGTATTTAAAAATATATTTTTTTTATTAAGGTTTTATGTTATTATTTTGCATTTGAAGTATCAATAACTCCTTAACTAAAGCATATTTTATAATAATATATCTAATAATATAAGATACTTTTAATTTATGGTAAATTTTCATTTTAAATGCAGGTCTATCATATAAATAAAAGTATTGATTGATGAATTTAAGAATTGAAATTGAAAGAACAAAGAGATGGCCAAACTTAGAAAAGAGATGTTGGTGTAATTCAAACTGGAACATTGTTCGATAATTGAGTCATACCTGGAGCTATAGATCTCAAATTTAGGTCTACTTTATATGAATGGAAAGGTAAGATATAGGCCTACAACTTTTATACGGAGCCTAAGACTTAAAAAGACTATTTTCAAGTCCAAATTGTAGAAACAACAAAGAAGTCCGAATCTGTCTTTCAGCTCGAGCACTGTTCAGTGTTTGGCCCATATCTAGAATTCTAGAAGTTCAAATGACTTGAATTATTTACACAAGAAATTTGAGACAATTCCTATAACTTTCATGTTTTCAAATGACTTCAATTTTGATGTTATCAATGACGTTTTAGGCAGACAAGAGAAGATAAAGATTGTCACCAAGTCAAGAGTTGGTCATCCACTCATCAATTAGTCATCAAATCAATAGTTCTCATTTTTGGCCTATAAAATGAGGCATTTTCCATGCATTTAGGCATCTTAGTTTCCAAATTAAGATCATGCTCTTGCTTTCTTTCTTTATATTTTTTGTAATGTTTATGTTTTACTTTCATTAATATCAAGTTTATGCCTTTCATTTCCATTCATTTACTTAGTTAACTTTTATCTTATTTATGTTGTTTTATTTATTTATTTATTTTTCTTTTTTTTATTATATTTAATTAAGTTTATTATGTCAAGGTGAAAATGTTACACTAATGGTGTAAGAATAAGTATGGTGTAAACTTAATATAGACTTTAATGTGATACTAACATCTTTTGTATTTTTTAGCTTGTTTGCTTTTTAATACTTTGCTTGTTAAATGACTAATCTTGATTTATATGGTATAACACTTGGTACAACAAATGCTTGACACTTTCATAGCTCATATTGTATGGTATAACCGACACCTAAGCTATAAAAGGAACTTGATTTGTTGTTAATATAAGTTATAATCATGAATGCTTGATGAGATTTACAAGTATTAGCATTAATCAAATAAGATGATTAATGTAATCATGTTAACAATCTATAATCTAATTGGAACCTCCTTTGTGTGTGGTTTCCAATTGAATAATAAGAGTTTATACTATACTTGTTTGACATACCATTAGTGGATCCTCTAACCTTGACATTTATTGTTATCATTGTTTAATCCTTACATTAATATTCCATCTCAAAGTTCTCATTATCTTCTTCTTCTCCCTTTTTACTATTATTATTATTATTATTGCTACTAATATTATTGTTGTTACTATTATTGTTATTTATAATTGTTTATAATTTGTATAATTAACCTCCTTATAGTTCAACCTCGGTTTTACTGGGTTATTTATTACTTCAACACTCCTGCATTTGAGAAAAGACATCAATCTTTTAGTTGTGTCAACTACTTAATTATATTTCTTAAAAACATGACTGCTATATAATTTACAAGATGTTGGAAGAAACTTTTGTTAAGGAAAGTGCACAAAACAATGTTTTTATTATTAGAGACCTTGTAAATTTAAAGTACAAAGATGGTGAAGATTCTTTAATGCATATAAATGAATTCCAAGGTTTCTTGAATCAATTATTATTGATGAATCTTGAGTTAGCCAATGAGATGCAAGCACCAATCCTATTGAGTTCATTGCCAGATAGTTGGGAGACTTTGGTGGTGTCACTTAACAATTAAACTTCAAATTGAAAGATTACTTTAAAGAAAATAAAGGATAATATCCTCAATAAAGAGAAGAGGAGGAAAAGGAGAAGCACTTTTGAGTCTCATGCACTTATTATAGAAAGTCGAGTGAGAAGTCAAAGTAGATTCTCTCACGAAAAGCAAGATAGAGAATCCAACAATAAAAAAAGCAAATAAAAACCAAGAGGAAGATCTTAGTTAAGAAAGGGTTTTAAGTGTTATTATTGTGACAAGCCAAAACATATTCAAAAGACTATAGAAAGTATTAAAGAGATAAAAAAGGTAAAGATGAAGAAAAAAAATGAAGAGAATGGAATAGCTATAGTTGCATTTGATGGTGATGATGCCATTGTTTGTGATAATGGTTGCGTTAATCTTGCATGTCAGGATACCACATGGGTTGTAGATTCAACAACTTTTTACCATGTTACACCTTAATATGATTTTTACACATCCTACACTGTTGGTGACTTTAGTTAAGTTAGGATGAGAAATCAAGGGATAACAATATTGTAGGCATTGGAGATATTTGGTTGGAAACTAATACTAGGTGCAATTTGTTACTCAAAGATGTTAGCCATGTGCTTGATATATACTTACTTTTGATCTCTCCAGGTATTCTTGATGAAGAAGGCTATCACAATTACTTTGGAGATGGTAAATGAAAGCTTTCTAGAAATTCTTTAAGTGTTGTTAAAGGGAAGAATATGAGTCTCTACATGTCATAAGCCAAGTGATCAAAGGGGAGGTAAATGCAAATAATGATTTCTCTACTAATTTATAGCATAAACGACTTGGATATTTGAGCGAGAAAGGCCTTGACATCATTGCCAAGAAGAACTACCTTCCATTAAAGGGAATGAACTTGAACACATGTACTCATTATTTAGCTAATAAACAACATAAAGTTGCATTGCAAAGATCACCTTCATATAGAAGATCGTATGTTCTTGATTTAGTTCATACTAATGTTTACTCTATGATTGATAAGTCTCTTAGAGGTGCATTGTACTTTGTTAGTTTTATTGATGATCACTCTAGGAAAATTTAATCCACTTGTTTGAAATCCAAAGATTAGATGCTTACAGTCTTTAAGGATTTTCATGTTAAAGTTGAAAGAAAAACTGGTAGAAAGTTGAAATGTATTTGAGTTGATAATGGTGATGAATATAGGGATTCTCTTGAGAAGTATTGTAGGGACCATAGTATTAAGTTGGAGAAGATAATGCCTAAGACTTCATAACAGAATGGAGTGGCTGAGAGAATAAATATGACCATTATTGAAAAAATTAGATGTATGCTTTCTCATGCAAAGCTGTTTAAGTCCTTTTAGGGTGAGGCAATAAAGACTATAGTCGTCATGATCAACCTTTATCTATCATTTCCTTTTAAATTTGATGTTCTAGATAGAGTTTGGAAAGGGAAGGATGTCTCTTATGCATAATTGAGAGTGCTTGGATATAAAACATTTGTACTGTTCTTAGGGATGGAAGGTCTAAACTTAACAACAAGACAAAATAATGTATTTTCTTAGGATTTGAAGATGATGAGTTTAGTTATAGGTTATGGGATTTAAAGGAGAAATAAATTGTTAGAAGTAGATATGTTTTCTAGTTTGAAGATCAAACCATTGAAGACTTTAAATAAAAAGAGAAAACAAAATCTACTATTTTTATTCCATCTAATTCGACTCCAAGACTTACTCCATAGTTACCTTTGATGCCTACTAATCACCCTGAAAATTTGCAAAATGATGATAATAATAGTTTTTTTTATTGAGCTATTAGGTAGTGATCTTGAATCAACTAATGATGATATTGATGTTATTCCTGAACAGGTTATGCAAGAAACTCCAGATAAGCCATAATTAAGAAGGTCAATTAGACCTCACCAACCTTCCACCAAATATTCTCCTCATAAGCATGTGCTGGTTATTAATGGGAGAGAGCCATAATGTTTTAACGAAGCTATTTCATATGAGAAAAAAAGTGAGAAGTTGAAAGCAATGTAAGAATAGATGAAATTCTTGTATGAAAACCATACTTTTGAGTTAGTGAAGCTTTTTAAAGGTAAGAAAACACTCAGGAACAAATAAGTGTTCAGATTGAAAATTAATGAACGTCGCTTGCACCTAAGGTATAAAACAAGATTCGTTGTGAAAAGTTTCGGTTTATAAGAAGGGTATTGATTTAGAAGAAATTTTTTAACCAATAGTCAAAATGTCTTCAATCCAAGTTATGCTTGGTTTAGCTATTAGTATGAATGTTGAAGTTGAATAACTTGATGTGAAAACTGCTTTCTCCATGATAATTTAGATAAAAAGATCTACATGGAATAACCTAAAAAGTTTGAAGTAAAAGGCAAATAGTAGTTAGTTTGCAAGTTGAAAAAGAGGCTATATAGGTTAAAGCAAGTTTCAAAATAGTGGTATAAGAAGTTTGATATTTTTATGGTAGATTATAGTTATGATATGAGCACTTCTAATCATTATGTATTTATAAAAAGGTTTTCAGATGAAAACTTTATTATTCTTTTGTTGTTTGTAGATGATATGTTGATTGTTAGCCATGATGCTAAGAAGATTCAGATATTAAAGGAAGAGTTAAGCAAGTTTTTTGCAATGAAAGACTCAGGACTGGTAAAACATATTCTTGGTATAAAGATTACATTTGACAGGAAGAAGGAGAAACTTTGGCTATTTTAGGAGAGATATGTTTAAAAGGTATTTGAGATATTCAACATGAGCAACTCCAAATCTGTTTGTTTTCTAAAACCACTTTAAACTAAGTTTTAAGCAATGTCTTTTAAGTGATGAAGAAAGAGATGAGATGAAAAAGGTTTCTTATACATCCACAATTGGTAGTTTGATGTATGCCATGGTTTACACAAGGCCGGATATAGCTCATGCAGTTGGTGTGGTTAGTCAGTTTCTCTTCAATCCAAGTAAAGAACATTTGTTAGTAGTGAAATGGATACTCGGGTATCTCAAAAGTACTTCTAGTTTCAACTTATGTTTTGACAATAATAAACCTATGTTGGATGGATACACATATGCAGATATGACAGGTGATGTTGATTTTAGAAAGTATACATCAGGATACTTGATGAAGTTTGTAGGGGGAACAGTCTCATAACAATCAAGGTTGCAAAAATATGTTGTATTATCTACTACAAAAATTAAATATATTGCTCTTATTGAAGGGGGTAAAAAATTGTTATGGATGAAGAAGTTCTTATATGAACTTGGCTTAGTTTAAGAGAACTTTGTGTTGCACTATGATACTTAAAGTGTAATCCATTTCGATAAGCATCCTATTTTTCACTCTTAATCAAAACAAATTTATGGTAGATGTCAATGGATTCACGATGCTATGAAGATGAAGTTTTTTATTGTTAAGAAGATCCATATCGATAACAACGTGTTAAACATGATGACCAAACCTTTACCGAGAAAGAAATTTGAGTTTTCAGAAGGAAAACAGGCTTGTTAGAGTCTTCTAAATTAAAGCTTACATGTTGATTGTTAATATGACAAATGCCTCTTATAGTGCTTGGGGTGGTGATTTGTTGTGTGTGATCTTGCACCATGTGATGGTGGGACCATCATATTAATTAGTAAGAGCTACCTTTTTTGAATTAAAATATAACTACCACTGTAAAAGGCAGCAGAGAAGATATAAGAGAGAAAAGAAAAATAGGAAAAAGAAAGGAAGAAGAGGTAGCAGAGCAATTTATCTTTTTTCTTTGATTTCCAGCTTGTTCACCGTTAAATTGGGCAAAGATTTTGACAATAGCTTTTAAACATGTTACTCTTCATTCTGAAAGTTGGATCGAAGAATTGTTGCGTGTAAGCTGGCCGTTTTAACAGAAAACAGGGCTGTTAGTGTTGTGAGTATTTCTCAAACACTTCCTTTTCTAATCTTGTTGTATTCCAAGAATAGATTGTTCTTGATGATATCTATGTTGTAGCCTTTAGTTAAATTTGAGGAAGAACAGTTATGAACCCATTATTTGTTGATAATAAAAGTTTTTAAATGAACTATAGTCCCATGGTTTTTTCTATATCTTGTTTTCCATGTAAAAATCTTGGTGTTGATTTGTGTGATTGTTGAATTATATTTGTTGATTGTTTGATTCTGATTTTGATTGCACAAAGAGAGAAAAGAATTAGAACTTCTGAATTGTGAATTGATCCTGGTAGATTGATGTTCGGTTATTTGTTCCTAGTTTTCCTAACATGAATGTTGCTCTTTTGGGTAAGCAAGCTTGGAATCTGTGTAATAAAAATTTGTGTATAATTACAACTTCTCCTAATTCTTCTACCATGTGGTGGTCTCTTGTTAAAGCTTTTACTCAATTGCGAGAAGGCTCCATTTATAAACTAGGTAGATGGGATATTTCAGTCTGGTTTAACCCTTGGTTAGAAGAAGGGCATTTGAGTAATCTTGTTGAGTATATAAATGTGTTAGATGTAGACTATAAAGTGATGGATTAATGGACTAACAGGGTTTAGGACTTTAGCAAGTTGGCAATGTATATTCTAGAGGTTATTAGGTACTGTATAATGGCTAACCCCATTTCTTTATTACTTGGTGGAAAAGACAGAGTGTTTTGGGCAACTATTATGATAATGATTTATTCTACAAAATTTGCTTATTCATAGCTTCTGAATAGAGATGGGTGTGTCTGAAGTGACTTGAATTAGAGCTGGCTATGAAAGTTAAATGCTTTACAAAAGTGTAAAATCTTTATTTGATTGATTTTACATGACTACCTTTGTCGCGCGGTGCAAGCTAGCGTGATGTTGTCTAGCAACGATGGAGGCTTTTTGTTATGCCTCCTATGTGAGGTGTTGTGTGTTGGAAAGAATTTTTTGAATTTAATCATAAAATTATGATTAAGGTTTATGAGTCTCCACTTAGTATTATGGTCACTAGGAACCAATGGTCTGCGAGAGTCTGAGTAAGAGACTGGTTATGCAAGGAGAAGACACATCACCCTAGTGCACCTTACCTAAGGTAAGCTATGTTGTTGTTCGACTTTTTTTTGAGTCGGGTATCTATGGGTCTTTTTTAAGGCTCAAGGCAGATTTATTTTTGTGAAAGAGTTTCTACCTTATTGGGTTAAATTCTAACCATTCTAAAGTCTGAATTTTAATACTGTATTTATTTATATTTTTGTATCTTTAATACCTAAGGGTGTACTTTATCGTGTAATTTTACACTTCACAAATATTAAAGTCTACATCTGGATTAAAAAAGATTGGAAAAAGATTTTTGACATGTTGGTCAAATCTTAATAGATAGTCATAAACTGGTTATGATATTTATTTTTGGATCTTTTTTAAACATGAAAAAAAGATGTAATTTTTTTTATGAAAAATATGCTTGGAAAAATTTCAAGATTTGGTTGTACACAACAAAATATTTTTTTGGAAAATGTTTTGAAATTTTTTATTTTTTGAAATATTTTAGAGAAAATAGGGTATTTTAATACTAGATTTGTATTTTACAGTGTAAATATACAACCTGATATTATGTAAAATTGGTAAAAAAATATGCAAGAAAATCATTTTTTTAATGACTTTTGGAATTTTTTATTTTTTTAAATATTATAACACACACACATATAAAATTCATGTCCTGCATGAACAGTGGTATGTGAATTATATTTCACACCTACTGTTCATGTAGTGAATAGTAGGAGGGGAGGAAGGAAGAAGAAGAAAAAGAAAAGAAAAAGAGGCGCACGTGATTAAAATTTAATTTGGCCCATGATTAAATTAAATTAGCTTATTAAAAATTTAATTCTGTCATTGGACTCAATTTTTATACAAATTCATTTAATAATCATTCAATTTAATCGTAAACTTGTATTTTTCTCTATTTTATAGGCATAATAGGGTACAATTAGGTCTTGAATTTCCTTAAAAAATTATTGTTTGATTTTTTCTATTTTTATAGCCCTTCTTTATTTTCTTTTTCCACATTGTCAACTTTTATTTTATTTTTTAATTTTTTTTTAAAAATGATTTTTGAGAAATAATTCAGAATTGAGTTATGACAATCTTCCTATAAATTTGATGTGTTTTAATCACCACATTGCTCTTAACTCTAAATGCTATAGATGTAATCATGGGGGTTGAAGATGTCCTTTATTCTTTGAGGGATTGCAAGCCTGCAATGTTTATTTGACAGAGTATTGAGTTTGACTCAGGAACTGACTTTTGGTATTTTGATGCAAAATAATGGTAAGCTAAAATGTTAGTTGATGACACTCAATTCCCTTTTCTCATGGTAATATGGAGCCTTTGGCATCACATAAACATGGTTGCTTATAGAGATGGGTACAAGGGGTAAAAGGAGATATTTGCCATGCATTTAGGCATCTTAGTTTCCAGATCAAGATCATGCTCTTGCTTTCTTTCTTTGTATTTTTGTAAAGTTTAAGTTTTGCTTTCATTAATTTCTTGTTTATGCATTTCATTTCTTTTCCTTTACTTTGTTAACTTTTATCTTATTTATGTTCTTATTTTATTTATTTGTGTTTCTCTCTTTCATTATATTTAGCTAAGTTTATTATGTCAAGATGAAAAGGTTACACTAATGGTGTAAGAATAAGTATTGTGTAAACTTAACATGAACTTTAATGTTTGATACTGACATGTTTTTTATTTGTTATATTGTTCACTCTTTAATACTTTGCTTGTTAAATGACTAATCTAGATTTATGTTATATAACACTTGGTACAACAAATACTTGACACTTTTATAGTACAAACCGTATGGTATAACTAACACCTGTACTATGAAAAGAACTTGATTTGTTGTTAATTTAAGTTATAATTATGAATACCTGACAACACCTACAAGTGCTAACATTATTTGAATAAGATAACTAATGTACTCATGTTAACAATTTATAATTTAATTAGAACCTTCTTTATATGTGGTTTTCATTTGAGTAATAAGAGTTTATACTATACTTGTTTAAAATACCATTAGTGCATCCTCTAACCTTGACATTTATTGTTATTATTGTTTAATCCTTACATTGATATTCCATCTTAAAGTTCTAATCAATTTTTTTTTTATTATTATTAGTATTACTACTACTATTATTACTATTATTATTGTTGTTGTTGTTGTTGTTGTTGTTGTTATAAAATTAATCTCTTTATGGTTTGACTTCGGTCTTACAGGGTTATTTATTACCTCGACACTCCAGCATTTAGGAGAAAATATCAATATTTTAGTTGTGTCAATGATCCCTTTATAGGGTTATCCTCTTTTCTATTTGCTGACTCTATAAACATTTATTTTTATAGAGGTTTTTAGTTTCTGCTTTTTATTTCCCTTGTACCATAAAAAAAAAATCATTCAAAAAGGTTTTTTAAATGATTAATTTTCTATTATGAAAGTTGTTAAGTTGTCAATGGATATAATAAAATATCCAAGAATATTTGACTTCTTTTAAAAAGGAAATATAAGATTTGATAAAATCAACCATAAAAGAAATATGTTATTTAGAAATCAATAAAAAAAATTCTTTATTACCATTGCAACCAACAAATATTTTCCATATTGCATGAACAATATTAATGTGCATTAAAGGTACATGTTTGGTATTTTACTTAGATAGACAACCAACATTACATCACAAGCAATATCAATATTTATTTCTAGTGTAAAAAAAAAGTTTAGGAAAATAAATGATTATGAATGTTATGAGAAGGCAACTTGCCATGATTCAAAAATGATTAATACAATTTTACTAGATAATAAAGTAAAACATACATGGAATTTAATAAAAAAATATATGTAAAAAAATAATATTTAAGACCAAAATAAAAAAAATAAAAACCTAAAAAAAACATAAAAAATCGAGTCAACCTCTATTTAAACATCAAACACATGGTTGAAATTATAAGAATACAATGACCTCATAGAAAGAAAAAGAAAAAAATTATAAAATTTAATTCCTAGTCAACATAATGCTGAGGAAAGAAATTGATTTTATTTTATAAAAAAGATAAAAAAAGTCTGAGTTAACTTGAGTTAACGTGATAACACAATTCAAGTCATAAGACTGAGATAATCCCATAGAAGTAAAATTAAAAAACAATATTATGAAGTCTAATCCCAACAAACCCAACATAAAAGGATAAAATAAAACAATCAATTAATAAAAGGACCCTTAAAAAATAAAATACTAGCAAACCTTGGTAAGACTACCAAACTATGCGGCTCAGATCATGTCAACTAGATTACCTAATAAAAGGAAAAGAAATAAAAGATTACAAAGCCTGATTCCTAAATGAACTAAATATTGAAGAATGAAATAAAAAAATATTTAATTTAAAAAAACAAAAAAAACTTGAGTCAACCTTGACTAAATTGCCAAACCTGCAATCCAGGTTATAAGGTTAGAATAACCCCATAGAAGGGAAGGAAAAGAAAATCATAAAGCCTTATTTCTAACAAATTTAATGCCAAATGATGAAATTAAAAAACAAATAGATGTAAAAGAAAGACCTAAAAAGAGACTGATATTGTCAACTCGAGTTAATTTTTCAAATCTATAACCTGGGTCATGAGACTAAGATTACCTTATAAAAAAATCATAATGCCCATTTTTCAACTTAATATTGACTAATGAATTGTTAAAAAAAAATAATTTTTTTTGAAGGACCAAACACTAAAACAAAATACAATTAGAAGAATAAAGAACATATTTAACACAAAAAAATGATATGACATGTTTCAATTTTGGCAAGACAATATATTAGGGTGAAAAAGCCATCATAACCAAACAAGGTCACCTATGTTGTCACTGAGTAGAGTTTCTATAACATCAATAGTCTGCAATCAAAGCATCTAAAAGGAACACCAAAAGACACACTTATGATTGCTTGACATTGACCAAGCTCCTAATTACCCCTCTAACCACTATATAGATTAAGGTAGTAGCTGTCATCAAATGAAAAGAGTTTATGCAATATTCCCATTCAATGAAAAATAGCATGAACATGAGGAACCATAATAAATTTTGCCTTTTTCATCATGACCATGGGCAAGCCACTAAGGAATGTCACACCTTTAAATAAGATAGAAAAATTAATTATAAGAGATTACTTTTTATAGTTCATGGAAAAAAAAATAAAACCTGAGCTTGAAAGGAATGAAGCCTACATATTTGATGATCTACTTGAGATCAAATAATCTCTAAATTATCTAAAAAAATTGTATTTTTATGTTTTAAACTTTCAATAAAAGCAATAATTTTTCTCCATACCTTCAATGTATCCAACAAAAAAATCCATTAAAATCTACAAATTTGTCTTCATAAAAGTCTCCGCAAGCAAGATTTCTATGTCTCTATGAAAATTCTTAAATATATATATGGTCACCAGACCTTGTGTCATCATCCCATGCTATATATGACATGTGCAAAAGTGGTCACCACACTTGTTCCTACAATCATTATCACATGTGCAAATGTGGCCATCATCCATGCTCCCTAGCCATGCCATATTGTTTAGGCTATAAACATATTCTTCCTCCTCTGTTTTTTTCCATCATATAGACTATTCATTACATACACACCTAAACATTTTTTAGTCTTAAGAAGTTGGAACGCAGTGTTGTACTACCTATGATTTTTTATTATTATTTATGGTTAAGTATTATATTCTGTGTAAGTACACATTTTTATATCGGGTTGATGCCATATTTTCTATCCAATAATTGATAGTGTAAACATGAACTACTTTCCATTCAATTCAGCCACCTACATTAAAACCAATGTTTATTTCCATCAAATGCATCATTAACAATCACTCATTTCTCAATTAATGAATTGTAAAACACTGCAACCAATAGTGAACGCTAATGTTTCCACTAATTATAAAACTTTACACATCCCAAGGTAAGCATGATCAAGGTCTATAAATACATTGCATCATTAGGAAAAGAACATAGGCTATAATTTTCTTAAACTTAATATTTCACTCTCATTCTTATATTTTTCTTATTTCTCTCTTATATTTATTGATTGAAGTATATGAGATTTACTTGTTTTATTAAAAAATTAATGTTTAAGAATAACCAAGCCCATATTTAAGCCCACACATCTTAGCTTGGGATTATAGCTCGTGAAAAACTTAATGTTCATGTTAAGTCTTTTTTTTTAATGACTTCATCATATGTGTGTGTCTAATATATATATGTATATATATGTTAGTTTAAATAATACCTTTTATGTTATTTATATTACTAGTAAGATTATATGTTGGTTGCAGGTTTTAGTAAATTTCATTATTAATTTTTACTTTTTTTTATCATACGTATAGAAAGGAAATTTATACATATTTATCTATCAAAAGATATAACCTCTATCTAGATAGAACAATAAATTACTAAGAATTATATAGATAAAGAATGATAGGGGCTAGGAGAAGGATAAACTAATAAAGAGTCCTAAGCAAAAAATGAAGTGAATTAGAGATATTTTAGTTGATAAAGGAAAATAAAAGTTGCTAAAATAACAAGTAGGTATTAATTACTAAAAGAATAGCATATTTAGACAAGGAAATAGGTAGATGCTCAACACCTTATTAATTATGTTCTATTTAGAATTAGAATTATTAACATATCATATTTAGATTCTTATTATTTAATTATATTATTATATGATATAGGATTGTTATCCTATTCTTGGTTGGATGACTAGTTTTTAGTTTAAGAACTAGTGCCCCATTCTAGGATGAATGACTAATTTCTCGGCTTATAGACTAGTGCCTTGTTCTATGTTATGAAACTAGATATCCTAAATAGGATTAATGCCCTATTTCTAGGTTGTAAAGATGTTACATTGAATGAGGATCTATTACTTGGGTCAAAGTCAAGGAAATTATTTTAATTAATATGAAGAAAAGATAAAGAAGAATTAAGTTTACAAGGATTAACTTAATTCATAATAGATGTGTATACTTTAAGTTATTTCATGAATTTACCATATTGCATTTAAAAACTTTATGGCATATTAATTAATTAATGGTAAAAAATAGCTCTAAAAGTTACAATATTCATGAGAAGCTAAGCAGTGATTTCATGTATTTATAAAAAAAGTTACAATTATAGTGATGGTAACTGAGGTTTTGTGATAAAACTTAGTACCATAATGATGGTGACAAAGAGTATATAATGAAACTTAGTACCATGATGATGGTGAATTAGGTAGTTTATAAATGATATTTAATGACCATAGTGTCAAGAACTAAAGTGGTATGTGAATGATACTTAGTGACCGTGGTCTCAATAACTAAGATGGTATGTGAATAATACTTGGCAATCAAGATACTAATGGCCAGGATGTTTTTATGGCTCTTATACTTAGTCACAAAGAAATGGTAATTAAGGATAATACATGTTAGTATACTTAGTCCTGAGAGTTGGGTAAGTAAAGTCATTATTTAAATGATTATGTAGTCATTGAAGATGATTAAGATAAGCTTGCATTGTTAATATTTAGCTGTTTGACATGACTAAAAGATTGATATCTTCTTCCAAGTGTAGGAGTGTCGAAATAATAAATAACTCGGCAAGACCAAGGTCGAACCACTAGGAGGTTAATTGTACAAATTATAAATAACAATAATACAACAACAACAACAACAACAACAACAACAACAATAACAACAATAGTAATAATAATAAAGAAAAGAAGAAGAAGAAGAAGAAGAAGAAGAAGAAGAAGATGAGAACTTTGAGATATAATATTAATGTAACGATTAAACAATGATAATAAAAAATGTCAAAGTTAGAGGATCCACTGATGGTATGTCAAACAAGTATAGTATAAACTCTTATTATTCAATTGAAAACCACACACAAATGAGGTTCCAATCAGATTATAGATTGTTAATATGATTACATTAGTCATCTTATTCGATTAATGCTAATACTTGTAAATCTCGTCAAGCATTTATGATTATAACTTATGTTAACAACAAATCAAGTTCCTTTCATAACTCATGTGTCAGTTATACCATACAGTATAAACTATGCAAGTGCCAAGTATTTGTTGTACCAAGTATTATACAACATAAATCAAGATAAATCATTTAACAAGTAAAGTATTAAAGAGTGAACAAGATAACAAATACAAAACATGTTAGTATCAAACATTAAAGTCCATATTAAGTTTACACTATGCTTATTCTTGCACCATTAGTATAATCTTTTCACCTTGACATAATAAACTTAGCTAAACATAATAAAAGAAAGAAAAATAAATAAACAAAATAAGAACATAAATAAGATAAGAGTTAACTAAATAAAGGAAAGGAAATGAAAGACATAAACTTGATATTAATGAAAGCAAAGCATAAAAATCACAAAAAATACAAAGAGAGAAAGCAAGAGCATGATCTTGATTTGGAAACCAAAATGCATAATTGTCTGGCAGATGCCTCCTTTTATAGGCCAAAATTAGAAACTATTGATTCGATGACTAATTGATGAGTGGGTGACCAACTCTTGACTTGCTGACAATCTGTATCTTCTTTTGTTTGCCCAAAACGTCATTGATAACGTCAAAATTGGAGCCACTTAAAAACATGAAAGTTGTAGAAAAATGTCTCAACTTTCTTATGTAAAACATTAAGGTCATTTGAACTTTTAGAACTCCAGATATGGGCCAAACACTGAATAGTGCTCGGGTTGGAAGACAGATTCAGACTTTTTTATTGTTGCTACAATTTGAACTTGAAAATGACCTTTTTAGATCTTGAGATTCATATGAAAGTTGTAGGATATGTCTTAACTTTCCATACATATAAAGTAGATCTAAATTTGAGATCTATACCTCCAGATATAACCCAATTATCAAACAATGTTCTGGTTTGGATTACACCGGCATCTCTTTTCTAAGTTTGATCATCTCTTTATCCTTTCAATTTCAGTTCTTAAATTTATCAATCAATCCTTTTATTTTTGTGATAGGCCTGTATTTAAAATGAACATTTACCATAAACTAAAGGTATCTTATATTTGTTAAATATATTATTATAAAACATGCTTTAATTAAGAAGTTATTGATACTTTAAGTGCAAAATGATGACATAAAACTTTGATAAAAAATGCACTTTTAAGTACTAATCACTGTTGTATTATAGGTAACTAAAGGTATGATACATTTGGATAGTTAGTCCAAAGGACGGTGATTAAGGTTACGGTGCAAATAAGTACGAGGTTATTGCAAGGTCAATGACTATGAGGGGAGTATTATTTTCACGATGTCAATATATAATTGTTGAAATATCGATCATGAAAGAGATAATTTATTAGTTGTTGAATCAACATTGATATTATCAATTGTTGGGATACTAATGATTAAGGAAATCAATTATGAATTGTTGAGGATAATAATAATAATAAGGGAAATCAATTATGAATTATTAAGAATAACAATGATTAAGGAAATAAATTATGAATTATGAATTATGAATTATTGAGAGTAATAATGATTAAGGAAATATATATAGATAAGGGAATGACTTATGACTAAGAAAGAATGAATGTTTTATATTGGAAAATCGATTTATGATTTTCTTTTAAAACAAATGAGGAATAGATAACAACTGTTATGTGAGAATAATTGCATATGAAATTGACATTGGAATGATTATATTACACTGATTTATTTAAAATAATGACATCAATGATATTTTTGTATTACTTGATTTTGTGTTAGAACTAAAAAAATACAATTAATGATATCATCACATAATATTCTCTACTTAACTATTATTTATTGTAGATTCTAATCATATTAACTACATGTCTTTAAATTTTTTTTATGTTTCTTTTAAATTCTATGTAAACTTATGCCTGAACAATAATAGATTTTTATAATAGCTTTTTTATATAAATGGAATTAGTTATATATAGAATAAACAAGTTGTTGTATACATGTACTAGAATGAAATATCTCAAAATGAATATTATACTTGTTGTAGTAAAAGATAAATGATAAATGTTAATAGTGATTTGTGAGATAAATAATCTCTCTCTCTCTCTCGCTCTCTCTCTCTCTCTCTCTCTATATATATATATATATATAGACACACACACACTAGTTACATGACCTGCGTGATGCCATAGATTAATTTTTTTGTATAAAAAATATATAAAAAAACTAAGATTTAAAAATGTTAGGTTTTTCTGTAAAGCTATACTCAAAAGTTTTGGATTTGGTTATAACACTTTATCTAAAAGTAATATTTATAATATTAATAATAACATTAAACTTGCATGATCCAAGTTTAAGTAAGCCTGACTGCAACACTGGACCCAAGAGTATTGAATATGGGTTTGGTTATAAGGTCGTGTTATAAAAATATGATAATTAAATAGATTAATTTTAAAAAAATAACAGGAAGAAAAAGAAAAAAATTAAATTAATTGGGTTAACCCTTCAAATTAGGTTAATTTGTAAAATTTAGGATTCACATAATGAAAGTTTGATAACTAAATAGAAAAAACAATTGGCGGGTTTATCCAAAATTAATTGGGTTAACTCATTAAACCAAGTTAACCTATCAAGCCCAGGATACATGTTATGAAAATTTAATAATTAAATAGAAAAAAATTTAACATTAACAAAGTAAAGTAAATGAAAAAATTAATTAAACAGAAAAAAATTTGGGTTAATTTATCAAACCAGGATAACCCATTAAATTCAGGATTTGTATCATGAAAATCTAATAACTCAATAAATAAAATTTAACATTAGTAAACTAAATCAAACAGAAAAATTCATTAAAAAAGAAAAAAAAGAAAAACAAAAGAAAAAGACACTTCTATAATATAATATAATATAATATAATAATAATTATAATATAGTAATTATAATAATATAATATATTAATAAGTGAAAGGCAGGGAAGCATTGTGCAGCAACCTTCTCCTTAAATTTTCCAGCCTGAAACAAACCCATACAACCCTAAAATCATCGCGACCCCTCCACAGAAGCCACAGTGATATCTCCTTCCACAGCAGCCATGGTGATACAAACTTCACTCTCTCTTCTCAGTCCAGTGGCAGCTGTAAGATCTTTATCCTATCAGTCCAGAAAACAGCCGACTGTTCTCTTCCTCCAGCTTAACATTCAGCCCCTAACAGCAAGACCCAACATGCTCCTCCGTTTTCCAAGGCCAGCATCGATCATCTTCTCAGCTGCGGGTAGCAGGCGTTGCGTTCCTCAGCCACACCAGCAACTCCAATCATGAACAGCTTCAGCACAGAGAAGGACCTTCCAACAACAGCCATGGTAGCTCCTGTTTCCAGTGGTGTTACCATCTTTGCACCTCCAACAGAATCATTCCATTGATAAACGAAGAATTAGCTTCAATACTGCAGAGGGTTCCCATCGGTAGTAAAGGTTCAATTTCAGTCTAGAAGAGGTTGCATCTCTTCAGTCTAGAAGAGGTTGCATCTCTTCAGTCCTCTCCAGCAGCTCAATAGCAACAGCAATAGAGCTTTAGATTCAGCTTTCAACAAGCCGCCTCATCTCCTATGTTCCAACCGAGAGCCACAATAACAGAATCTCCAACCATGGGAAACAGTAGCAACAAAGCTGTGAGCATCAACACCTAACAAAAACAACGCCATAGGAAACCACATTTGCTTCACTGCCACTGGTAGCAATAGTTCCATACTCCAAGTTTTCTTCTTTTCATATGAAATCTCTTGCTTGACCATAAAGAAAGGGAGCATGGTGTAGATATAACAGGGGAGAAACTTTCCCTTACAATGCATCAGAACACAAATTTTGGGGAGCCAAGAATACTAAACCGTTGCCGTCATGGCAATGACTTTTCACGAAGTCATTAATCTTGCTCGCAAGTCATGAAGGGCCATATGTTTTTATCATCATCAAGAATAACAAGGGAAGTATGGAGAGAAAAGGAAGCGGCAACAAATAAAACAAAGAAGAAGAAAGGTGGTGAAGGGATAACAGTAGCCCCAACTTTGGATGTAGCAAGGCATAAGGGTTAGAACCAACAACATCAATTTCTTTTATATATATATCCTTCTCCTTGGTATGAGTCGCTGTGGATTTATCTCAGTATCAAAAATTCGCTAAATAATAACGAATTTACCAACAGAATATTTCTGTTGGTAATTTGAGGTTGAAATTACCGACAATTATATTCTGTCTGTAATTTAATCGGTAACTACTGACAGAATTCGCTAAATAACAATGAATTTACTGACGGAATATTTCTATTGGTAGTTTGACGTTGAAATTACCGACGGTTATATTCTATTCGTAATTCAGTCGGTAACTACTGATAGAAAATTTCTGTCGGTAGTTACCGATTAAATTACGGATAGAAACGTCACCGTCGTAAAAAAACGATTTGCTAACGTGGAGGTTTTGACAAGTTATTTTTTCATATGGAATCACTAAGAGATTCAAAAAGACAGGCCGTATAGCGACCACCGTTTATATTACTGACAGATTTGCCGACGGATCTGAAATGGCAGATCTATACGGTGATGTGTCGATTGTTCCATCAGAATCATTAACGGTTTCACCGACGGATTGCCCGTCAGTGAAACCATTGGAAAAAGTTAATATATCTACACGTTGCCAACCCTCTCCTCCCCTATTTCTCCTTCTTCTTCTTAATCCCAACTCTCCCCATTTGCAAACAACCAGCCCCCATCCCCCCCAAACAAAAATCTCCCTCATATCATCACAACAACTTATATTTCTTGAAGTTTTGTAGTCATAACATTCGTGTTCTAATTTACTAATGGATTTTATTAATTTTTGTAAGTAATTCTTACTTTTTAAATCTTAACATTTAATTAAATGTCAATTTTATCCTTTTTTTAGTATATGTATTTTGTTAGTAAATGTACATGTTTTATTGTTATTTCTCAAATAAACTTGTAATATATGAATGTATAATTCTATATTTGTTATGGTTTGTTTTAGATTTTGTAAGATTGTATTTGTTTGTAAATTGTAAAAACTTTATAAAACTATTGAAGTACATGTGTTGTTTTGAAATAATTAATAGCTTACTTATTGGGTCCATTTAAAGTTTTGTCAATGGTATTGCGGAGTGATAATTTCTCTGTAAATTTATATATTTTAATTTGTATGGATGTTGATAATGAATTTTAAATATTTATGAGAAGTTGTGATTGGTTTGTTGGATTATCTCGAGGTAAAGTAATATTTTTTCAAGTTTATTTACCTAACTTAGTTAATCAATGCATTATGTCATCATAATTTTATAGAGGTTCGATATAAATCATGGATGATCGTTCATGAATGTATCGAGATTTACAACATCTATTCCTAGAAATTTTTGTAACGGGGTTTAGGGTTTTATTAATTTCGCAACATCTATTCCTAGAAATTTTTCTGAAGGTGGTATTAGGTGTCCATACAGGAAGTGTCAAAATAAAAAGTATCTACATCTAGATGTTGTAATGATGCATCTTCTACACAAAGGGTTTATGGAGAATTATCAGTGTTGGTATGACGTGGAGAAGTATATGTTAGTGAGAAGAGAATGGAAGAAATGATGGTTGGGTCTACTTTTAGTGATAGCAACAAGAATGACAACACTAATCCTTATAGAAACATGGTTATGGATGCAATGAGAATGAATCAAGGTAATGTCAGTCAATGTCCAATCATAAAAGAAGAACCTAATATAGACGCAGCTAGGTTTTTTAATTTGTTGAAAGATTCCGACGAACCATTATGGGATGGCTGCACAAACCATAGTAAATTATCGACCATAGCACAAGTGTTCACCATCAAGTCAAAGCATAGGTTGAGTGAGGCCGGGTATGACAAGATTATTGAATGGGCAAGAAGCATTTTACTTGAAGATAATAGGCTAAAAGAGAACTTCTATGCTGTGAAGTCTATGATGAAACCCCTCGGTTTAGGATACCAGAAAATTGAAATGTGCCCTAACTTCTGCATGTTATACTACCTTGAAAATGCTGAGATGACCGAGTGCATAACATGTGGGCATTCTCGTTACAAACCTAGAACTGGCAGGGGAAAGAATCTAGTGGCATATAAAAAACTTAGATACTTCCCGATCACACCTAGATTGCAGAGGTTATTCATGTCACCAAGGACTGCTGAGCACATGACATGACATCAAGCATATTATACGATTGATGGAGTGATGGTTCATCCTTCTGATGGCGAAGCGTGGAAACGCTTTAACAACATTCATCCTCACTTTTCAGCTGAATCAAGAAATGTGCATCTTGGGTTGTGTACAGGCGGATTCAACCTATTTGGATCATTTGCTGCTCCTTATTCTTGTTGGCCGGTCATACTCATAGTTTATAACTTGCCATCGAGAATGTGTATGAGGCCGGAGTTCATGTTTTTATCTACTGTCGTACCCGATCCAAGCAGCCTGGGATGAAATATAGATGCTTGTCTTCGACCGTTGATTGATGAGTTGGAGCAGTTATGGTCCTCTAGAGCTCTGACTTATGATATATCGAGGAAATAAAATTTTCTTAAGAGGGTGGCTTTGATGTGAACTATCAATGATTTTCCAGCTTATGGAATGCTTTCTGATTAGAGCATGCATGGGAAACTCGCATGTCCATACTGCATGAAAAACAACAAGGCATTCATGCTAGCAAATAGAGGTAAAGCTTCTTTTTTTGACTGTCACCATCGTTTCTTGCCACTTAATCACAGGTACAAAAAGAACATAAAAGATTTCTTTGTTGGCAGGGTATAAAAAGATGTTGCATCCTCGCATCTTTCTAGTGAAGAATTGCATGATCTTGTCTTAGAGTACGGTGACATTGTGTTTGGCCTTCAATCAGGTAAGCAAAAGTTTCATGGTTTTGGTTTGACTCATAATTGGGTAAAGCGAAGTATATTTTAGGAGCTTCCTTATTGGAAGACTAATTTGATCCGTCATAACCTTGACGTCATGCACATCGTAAAGAACATGTTTGAGAACATTTTTAACATTGTTATGGATGTGAAGGGTAAGATAAAGGACAACATCAAAGCTAGATTGTATATAGCTTTATACTATAACCGTAAAAATATAGAGTTGGTTTATGATGAGTCACGGGTCGCAAAACCAAGAGCAAGTTTCATGTTAGAGAAAAACACACAATTGCTAGTCTACAAATAGCTTAAGAGTCTGTGTTTTTCGGATGGACATGTATCGAACATATCATGACTGGTTAATATAGAGGACTGTAGATTGTATGGAATGAAGAGTCATAACTTCCACGTGTTTATGCAAAAACTCATCCCATTAGCTTTTTGTGATTTGTTGTCAAAAGGAATATAGGATGCACTCAT
This sequence comes from Populus ilicifolia, assembly GCA_015708895.1. Taxonomy (NCBI): domain Eukaryota; kingdom Viridiplantae; phylum Streptophyta; class Magnoliopsida; order Malpighiales; family Salicaceae; genus Populus; species Populus ilicifolia. Next base: position 442,334 of record SRLM01000733.1, read on the forward strand.
GGAGACCAGTCATTTCTTCAGAGATATATGCTCCAACAAGTTAAATGTTGATCACATTAAGAGGCTTCAAATGAATATCATCGAAATACTATGCAAACTTAAGATGATATTCCCTCCATCATTTTTTGACTCAATAGAGCATCTCTATATACATCTACCATTCGAGGTAAAAGCTGGAGGACCGGTCCAATATAGATGGATGTACCCATTCAAATGATTAGATATTACAGTTGCAATGTAATTCATATATAAAAGTATTTTATATGTTTTTTTAATTGAAAATACTTGATCAATATTTTAATGCAGGCACGTGTTTAATCTTAAGAAAAAGGTTAAGAACAAGGCGCATATTGAGGCTTCGATATGTGAGGCCTATATTGTTGAAGAAATCTCACATTTATCTCATACTATTTCAAACCTCATCTGAGAACGAGAATCAATCATGTTCCCCAGCATGATGATGGCGGTGAAGTGCCTTCCATTGAGAACTTGTCAATATTCTCCAATACTGGACGACCCACACCTAAAAATGCCATAAGAGGAAGATATTTGTTGGAAATAAAGTTCAAACAAGCACACAACTATGTTCTATTTAACTGTGATGAGCTGAGACCTTTTATTCAGTAAGTTTATACTAATTAAACTTTGTTAGTAATATACTGTTAATTATATATTGCAATATCATACACTCATTATCAAAATTTACAGAATAAATTAAAAATAATAATTAATTTTCTATCCGTCGGGTAATCCGTTGGTAAAACTAGCATATGACCGTTGGTGAATCCGTCGGTAAAACTACCATTAAGTGCCCTCGACCGCCTCTTCAGTTCATTTTCTCTTCTTCTAAGTTTTTTACCTTTCTTTTCCTCTCTGTGCTGCTCTCCGTTCTTCACCGGCAATCTCAAGCATTTTTTGTCGTGAATCTCCATCAATTAAAAAGGTTAGTGTTTCTTCTTTTTCATTTTACTTTAATGGTTTTTCTTGCTATTGTTTTGTTATGTTTTTTGTTTTGGTGTATGTTTTGTAATGTAGATAAAGTCTATAGTCTTTTTTTTTTTTGCATAATTCATTGCTAAAGTCTATAGTTTTTTTTTAAATTTTTTGAATATTTTTTATTATTTTTTTGGCATAATTATTATTAGTTAATTCATTGAATATTTATTTTTTGTAATATAGGTGCTCATTTGGACATCTGAGTCAAAAGTTATGGGTAAAACACTGAAAGGTGTTCTAAAAAATCAAATCAGGTTAGCTTTGCAACCACTTTGGTGCACATTTTCTTCCTCATTTATGTGCTGTCTCTTTCTTCTTTTTGACCCAAAATAATGTGATAATGTCCCCTCTAGCTTTCTATCTATGTGCTTGCTTTCTTGGATCAATGAATTACCCAAAATAAATCAATTGTTTGTTGTGTGGACATGTAAGATCATGGATTGTACTTGGGCTGATTTGAAGGTTGATTTAAAGCTCAATTTAAACATCAAATAAGGATACAAATGTACATATTATTTGGGCTGAGATTGACATTGAAACCTTGAGTGTTTAATAGTTGAAGTGTGCACACAACATAAGGCAAGTTTAGGCTTGAAATAGATCATATGATATTCTTTTCTAGAATTCGAATAAAATTGATTTTTGGGGCAAATTTGGATCACTTATTTAAACCAAGATTTGCTTCAATCTTCAACTAAATGTCTCTTCCATTCTTTGTTTTGAATTCCAACATTGAATTTTCTGAATTAATTCATTTAAGCTCTAAAAACCTATCGAAACATTAAAACAAACTTCATTACTAAAAAGCACATCAATTTTTATAAAACAACCAAATAAAAACAATAAATACATATGTAAAATAAGAAACTTAATGACACTTTTGATGCACAATCACACCCCCCAACTTAGATTTTGCTAGTCCTCAAGTAAAACAAAACATAAAACCTTTGAAATAAAAAGAATAATAACAATCATAATTAGGCTCGATTCATCACACTTGAAGGACCTATCATGCAAAAATCGGTATCTTTAACTTAATGTACATAATAGCAAATAAAAAAAATAAGAATACTCACATTTTCTAAATCAAACATCCATACAAAATTTCTAAATTCAATCATATTTATCATGCAACCAACATAATTGATTCACATGAAAACTCAACTTGTAATCTTCCCTTCTCACCAACACAAACAAGATAGCAAACTAGAGAAATATCTATATATTTTTTTCTTCTTTTTCTTCTTTTTCTTTGAAGATATGATTTATTCTGCCTTTAAGTAGTCACTTCCTTTTTGATGAGAATACAAACATTTGTGATGAATGCACCTGGTTACTCACAAAGTCACAAACTTAAAATGCTTTGCATACTCATATTTCAAGCTGCCGTTTGACGTAAAGATAAACATTTATGATGAATACCCCTAGTTACCAAGCAACTCAAAACATTAGAGTAGATAGAACTTTGTACACTTTATTTATTTATTTATGTAATAATTATTACTCTATTTACTTAAACCTTGTTTAGGACTGGATCAAAAGGGATAATCATAAGTAAAGCATCGTACTCATCTTTCATGCATAATTACACAACTCACACAACTTTTATAAGGAAAGATGTACTTCAGTAATCTAAAAAAAAAATATGTTATATCTTGTTTTATAAGATATTATCTATCCCAAATTAAAGAATGCAATGTTCAACACAATAATGAACCCAAAAATATAATGATGATCCTAAACAAGTCTCATTTACATATGAATGCAAGCTTTTTTTTTAAGTTTTTTTTTAACAAGCATGGTTATCTCAAGCATTCAACATAATGAAATATCTAAAATTAAATTTTACATTATCCTCAATGTAAAAGAGAAAGAGAAGAAAAGTATAAAGATTAGAAAATTGTTACTCCCTTTCTGTTTTCAAGGATGAATGTCTGATTGAATTGGGCATGAGCTGATTTTTTGCTTGATTTTTTTTAACCTGCATATCACAACTAAAAACAAACATTGATTTTTTTTTAAAAACATAAAGAACCTCACATCCGCCAACTTAAAATAATACATTGTTCCTAATGTATGAACAAGAAAATATAAGAGATGGGGGAAGGAAAAAAAATAAAAATGAGAAGAAAAAAACAAAAAAAAAACTCATTACTTTTAATACTACTATGGTATTAAATCTTTAAGATCCAATGTCTCAACTTGAGCCACAACATTTTCAAAATAAGGTTTCAATCGATGACCATTTACTTTGAAAATATTTCCATTCTTAGGATTTTCTACCTTAAATGCACCATGCTTAGAGATGGATTTAATCACAAATGGACCAATCCATTTTGTCCTCAACTTCCCAGGAAAGAGATGGAATCATGAATTATACAAGAGAACCTTTTGACCAACATGAAAGGATTTTCTAAGAATATGTTTATCATGCAAAGTTTTCATCTTATGTTTTGAAATTTTTGCATTTTTAAATGCATCATTTCTCAGCTCCTCTAATTCATCTAATTGAAGCTTTTTATTTTTGTCAACCTTAATGCTCAATCTCAATAGGGAGATGACAAGGCTTTTCATAAACTAGCCTATAAGGAGACATTGTTAAAGAGGTCTTATAAGCAGCGCGATATGCTCACAAAGCATCAACTAGTCGCAGGGACCAATCTTTACGGTTTGGATTGATTTTTTTCTCTAAAATGTTCTTGATCTTTCTATTTGCCAACTCAATTTGGTCACTTATTTGTGGGTGATAAGGGGTACTGACCTTGTGAATTACACCATATTTTCTCATCAAAATCTCAACGGGCTTGTTACAAAAATGTTTTCCCCTGTCACTAATCATAGCTCGGGGCATGCCAAAACGAGAGAAAATATTTTCTTTCAAGAATTTGACCACAACTCGATGGTCATTGGTTTAAGATGCAATGGCCTCCACCCATTTAGACACATAATCAACAACTACAAGGATGAATTGGTAACCAAATGAGCTTGAACAAGGTCCCATGAAATCAATCCCCCAATAATCAAATATTTCCAAAACAAGAATGGGGTTAAGGGGCATCATGTTACGCCTAGTGAAGCTACCTAGTCGTTGGCATCAGTCACATGCAACACAGAAGACATGAATATCTTTAAACATGATGGGCCAATAAAAACCACACTGCAAGATTTTGGCAATAGTTTTCTTGGAAGAAAAATACCCACCACAAGCTAATGCATGACAAAAATTAATGACCTTTGGAATTTCATTATCAGGGATGCACCGCCTAATAATTTGGTCAGGATAGTATTTAAATAGGTAAGGTTCATCCCAAAAAAAGGTGCACACATTGCGCAAGAATTTTTGTGTGTCAAGTTTAGACCAATGAGAAGGAATCTGACTTGCGGCTAGGTAATTTGCTATATCAGCATACCATGGAGAACTAATGTAGTAGACAGTACCTGCATAAAATAAATTTTCATCAACAAAGAGTTCATTTATTGGAGATTCATCAATTATGGTTTCATAGCTTGAAAGACGAGATAAATGATCAGCCACTACATTCTCTACTCCCTTTTTATCTCGAATTTCAAGGTTAAACTCTTGGAGTAAGAGGATCCATCGAATCAAACGTGGCTTGGCATCTTGTTTTGTGAGCAAGTATTTCAATACTGCATGATTAGTGAAAACAATAACAAGAGATCCAACCAAATAAGACCTAAACTTGTCCAATGCAAAGACCACAGCTAAGAGTTCTTTTTCAGTTGTAGTGTAATTCAATTGAGTATCATTCAAAGTCTTGCTAGCATAATAAATGACATAAGGTTTCTTGTCTTTTCTTTGTCCTAAAACAACCCCAATTGCAAAATCACTGGCATCGCACATCAGTTCAAATGGTAAGGACCAATCAAGAGCTTACATGATTGATGCAGTGGTCAACAACCCTTTAAGCTTTTCAAAAGCTTCTTGACATTTTAATGTCCAATCAAATTGGACATCTTGTGACAACCAATTACACAATGGTTTGGAAATGGTACTAAAAGAATGAATGAATCTTCGATAAAACCCAACATGTCTTAAAAAGGATCTCACATATTTCACAGTCTTAGGGGTAGTTAATTTTTGAATGACTTCCACTTTTGACTTATCTACCTCTATCCCTTTTGAAGAGACAATGTGACCTAAAACAATGCTATGTGTCACCATAAAATGACACTTCTCCTAATTGAGTACAAGATTGCTCTCTTCATACCTTTTAAGAAGTTTTTCTAAATGCATTAGACACAACTCATAAGAATCCCCATAAACTGAAAAATCATCCTTGAAAACTTTCAAAAAAATTTCCACCATATCACTAAAGATACTCATCATACATCTTTGAAAAGTGGCTGGTGCATTACACAAACCAAAAGGCATTCTTCTATAAGCATAGGTACCAAAAGGACAAGTGAAAGTGGTTTTTTCTTGGTCTTCTAAAGAAATCTCAATTTGGTTGTAACTTGAGTATCCATCAAGAAAACAATAGAAAGCTCTTTCAGCTACTCTTTTAAGCACTTGGTCTAAAAATAAAAGCAGAAAATGGTCCTTCCTAGTCACCATATTCAATTTATGATAATCAATGCACATACGCCATCTAGTTTGGATTCTAGTTGGTACTAGCTCATTATTTTCATTCTTCACTACTATGACTCTAGACTTTTTAGGGACAACTTGGGTTGGACTAACCCATTTTGAGTTTGATATAGGGTAAATGATACTTGCATCAAGTAGCTTAAGCACTTCACCTCTCACTACTTCCTTCATGTTTGGGTTCAATCGTCCTTGCATTTGCCTTACAGATTTAGCCTCTTCTTCAAGATAGATTCTGTGTACATAAAAGAGAGCTAATTCCTTTCAAGTTTGTAATTGTCCATCTAATTGCTTTCTTGTGTTTTCTTACGACTCTCAAAAGTTTCTATTCTTGGTCTATGTTAAGTTTTGATGAGATCACAATATGATATGATTCATCTTCCCCTAGAAATGCATACTTAAGATCACTCAGTAAAGGCTTCCTTTCTGGTTTATAAGGTTGGATAAGAGATGCCTCAACTTTCACTTAGGGTGAAATCAAAGGCTCAAACGATTGGATCCATTGGCCTATTGACATAATAGGCATTAGATCTACATAAGTCTCAAGTTCTTTTACTTCCTCATCAACACATTCTAAAGAACAACGTCTTTCATCATGAATTAAAGCTCTCTCCAATGCATCCTTGATCCATGCTCTCTCAAAGTGTTCTTGACAAACTGTTTGGATCAAATCTACCTCTCTAATGTCCTCATGTTCCCCAATTTGTTTGGAGACATTGAATATGTTCATCTCCACCGTCATATTTCTAAAAGATAATTTCATCACCCCATTCCTACAGTTAATTAAGGCATTGGATGTAGCTAGGAAAGGTCTACCTAAAATGACTGGGATGGGAGTATTAGAACCCTGAATTGGTGCGGTGTCTAACACTACAAAATCAACAGGAAAGTAGAATTTATCTTCTTAGCCCAGCACATCCTCAACAATACCCCTAGGAATCTTGATTGACCTATCAACTAATTGAAGGGTGATTTGAGTAGGCATGATTTCTCCTAAACCTAATTGTTCGTAAACAGTTTAGGGTATTAAATTCACACTTGCTTCTAAATCCAACATAGCTTGATCTATCTTATGACTTCTAATAATGCATGAAATGGTAGGACAACCAGGATCTTTGTATTTGGGAGGGGTCTTACACTGGATGATGGCATTAGCATGTTCAGTTAGAAGGCTCTTTCTTTCACATTTAATCTTCTTTTGACTGTGCATAAATCCTTAAAAAACTTTGCATAAGATGGAACTTGTTTAATTGCATTAAGGAGTGGAATATTGACTTTCACTTGTTTAAACAATTCATAGATTTCTGAGTTCATAAGATCATGTCTAGGTTTCCCTAACCTTTATGGAAATGGTGCTCTAGGAACAAAATCTAAATCACTCACCTTGACTTTAATTTTTCTTGAATCATCTCCTTTCTCACTCATCTCTTTCTCATTTATCTGGCCTTTTTTGTCACTCAAACTCTCATTTGTCACTTGTGTTTTGATTCCCTCTCCACTTTCCTTAGATTTCTCCTCCATAATACCTCTAGGAATCCCAAAACCTATGGCTTTATCTACAATCTTTCCACTTTTAAAGGTGGTGATAACTTGGACTTATTTATGGTTTAAAAGTTCACTAGGTGAGGATTCACTCATGTGTACCTGACCTCTAGGATTTGGCATTGGTTGAGCTGGGATCTTTCCCTTCTCTTGAATGCTTAGTGATTGAGTCAACTTAGTTAATTAACTTCGAATGTCATCTAAGGTCTTATTGGTCTAGTCTTGAAATTTATAAGCTTGGTTGTTGATTCCTCATTGTGTTTGCATGAATTATTGAAGAGTATCCTCTAAGGATCTCTTATGAGGTGGTTGGTATATGTTATGTGTGGGAGCATGAAATGGTTGAGGTGGAGGTTGAAATGTTTGAGGTACTGAAGAGCCCTCATTTTTCCATCCAAAATTTAGGTGGTTCCTCCATCCAAAATTATAGGTCTCAGAGTAGGGATTGCCTACTTGGTTTGGAAATGGCTTTCTAACATTACTTGAATTAAAAGTTTGGCTATATAGCACTTTCTTGAAGGCTGGAATGGTAGGACACTCAATTGTCCTATGCCATTTACTTTCACAAACAACACAACTTTTCTCTTATTGTTCACTCATGATATGCACTTTTTTAATCTCAAGAGATTCTACTTTCCTAGCCAATGAGGCTAATCTAGCATTGAGGTCATCAGTCTCTTTCAATTGAAACTTTCCACTTGAATGAGAAATGGTGTTTCTAGACTCAACATGAACTAGGAAAGAAGTCTCTCATTACTTTGTGTTTTTAGCCAATTGATAAAAAAATTCAAAGGCCTCACCTGGTTTTTTGTCATAAAACTCACCATTACATATGGCTGACACTAGCTTTTTAAAATCTACGGTAAGAGAGTCATAGAAGAAACTTACTAACCTCCACATCTCAAAACCATGGTGAGGGCATGTATTTAACAAGTCTTTGAACTTTTCCCAAGCTTGGTGAAATGACTCATTTGGACTACAAGAAATATTCATCATTTGACGTTGTAAGGTTGTTGTCCTATGAGTGGGGAAGTATTTTTTAAAAAATTCAGCTTGCATTTCTCTTCATGTACCTATAGACCTAGGATGTAAAGAGTTTAGCTAAAGGTTGGCTTTATCCTTTAGAAAGAATGGGAATAATTTAATCCGAATGGTTTCCTTGGTGCATGTTCTATCAATAAAAGTATTACATACCTCTTCAAAGTCTTTAATATGTATGTATGGGTTTTCAGAATCCATACCATGAAATGTAGGAAGAAGTTGAATCATGCCCAGTTTCAAATTGAAAGCTTGTTGGTTAAGAGGTAAGATAATACACGAAGGTGTACTTTGCCTAGCCGGGTGAAGATACTCTCTAAGAGTTCAAAAATTAGGTTGATCATTGAATTGCAGAGGTCCATTACCTTGAACACTCTCTTCACCCTCTACATCTTCAACATTAGCCATGATAAAATAATAATAATAATAATAATAATATAACAATTATATGAATATGAAAGGAAAGGAAAGAAGAAAAAAAATACAAATAAAAGTAATAGCTCAAAAATAAAAATACAACAAATTAATAAATTCACTATCCATCTAATAAGCAATATTAACAACAATAAATATTAAAAGATAATTATAACAAGCTTGAATAAAAAGGCAGTAATATCGGCCAAGCACTTCAAACAATAAATATAAAAAAAATAATCATAACAAAACAACAAAATAAAATGAAATAAACAAGGGGCGGTAATACCGGCCAAGCACTTCAAACAATAAATATATAAAAAAATAATTATAACAAAACAATAAAATAAACTGAAATAAATAAAAGGCGGTAATACTGGCCAAACACTTTAGACAATAAATATAAGAAAAATAACAACACTAAACATTAAAAGATAATTATAACAAGTATGAATATCAACAATATCAATAAAATACCGACCAAGTACTTTAGACAATAAATAAAAACAATATCAACAAAATGAAATAAAATAAAATAAACAAGAAAAATATTAGAAACTAATAAGAATAGACAATAAAAGAAAAATGGTTGAACCAACCAATATCCAACAATTAATAGTCCAGTCCACAGTCCAACATCCAAAAAGTTGAGGTCAATTGTTTTTTTAGACGATAAAACCAACCACTTGATTTTTTATTTATATGTATTTTTTTCATTTTCCAATAATCAAATATAAATTTGTTACCTTTGCTTGCTAGCTCCCCGGCAACGGCGCCAAAATTGCTTGACTGCTTTTTATGATCGGCCTGTTTTAACTCGCAAGTGCACGAGTGTGCGATGTAGCAACTAACTCGGTAAGATCGAGGTCATATCCATAGAGAGCTAGATCTAGAAATTAAGCTAGGTAACAAAAAAAAACTCAAGAAAAATTAAATTAACAATAACTTGGTTAAGAATAATTGATGAATTTGTTTTCAAAGATGAAAAAGTGTAAATAGATTTTAAATGACAAGAAAACATAAGTCTTAGTCCAAATCAATTTTAATGGTGATGTATTGGTGATTTCTTCAACTTATATAAGATAACTTAACTTAAAATCAACGATGGTGATATCAGATTAGAAGATATTACAATGAAGTTTAGAAAGATGAAGATTGATTATTACTTAAGAATGAACAAGTACTTTCATATTAAGTAAGACATTGAATCAAGCAATCTCTATACCAAAACTAAAGTTTGTGCATAAAAATTCAAGATTATAACAACACCTAAATGATTTCTAAAATTTCTTTGTAATAATAAATCATTCATGAAGAAAATGAGAAGATAAACATTAAGATTCATTCATATCTTAAAGAACTCACTTCAATCACCATTATCCTTGATTTGGATCCAAGAAAGAGATTAGCAACCATGATTATATATAAGAACACTTCAATAAACATGAAATAACTTGAATCAAACTAAAATAATAAGTTTTACAAACTAAAGAACCGAAATCTATAAAGAAGAACACAACACAATTTCAGAAAAAATTTGGACACAAATCTGACTCTAACTTTGGACAACAATTTAACCCTTTTTGAAGCATCCTCTAGAGATGTCTATTAGAGACATATTTATAGGAAATTCTATCACCTTTCCAGATCATTAAATAATAGCTCATTTGGACACCTGAGTTAAAAGTTATGGATAAAACACCAAAAGATGTTCTGAAAAATCAAATCAGGACAGCTTTGCAACCACTTTGATGCACGTTTTTCTTCCTCATTTATGAGTTGTCTCCTTCTTCTTTTTGACCTAAAATAATGTAAAAATATCCCCTCCAGCTTTCCATCCACGTGCTTGCCTTCTTGGATCAATGGATTACCCAAAATAAATCAATTGTTATTTGTTGTGTGGACATATAAGATCATGGATTGTGTTTGGGCTGATTTGAAGGTTGATTTGGGGCTGAATTTAAGCATCAAATAAGTATACAAATGTACCTATTATTTGGGCTAAGATTGACATTGAAACGTTGAGTGTTTAATAGTTGAAGTTTGCACACAACATAAGGCAAGTTTGGACTTGAAATAGATCATATGATATTCTTTTCTAGAATTGGAATAGAATTGATTTTTAAAACAAATTTAGAGCACTTATTTGAACCAAGATTTGCTTCAATCTTCAACTAAATGTCTCTTTAATTTTTTGTTCTGAATTCTGACGTTGAATTTTTTAAATTAATTCATTTAAGCTCCAAAAACCTATGGAAACATTAAAACAAACTTCATTACTAAAAAGCACATCAATTATTATTAAAAAAACCAAATAAAAACAATAAATACATATGTAAAATAAGAGACTTAATGACATTTTTGATGCATAATCAATGACCTTTCAATGTAAGTTTGTTAAGGTTTTAGTTTTTTCTTTTTTATATTACAACCTAATTTATGAAATAATCACTATTGAATTTATTTCATTTATTTTCAAGTTCACAAACATTGAAGTCACCCTAGTAATATCATCGGCGTTTAAATCATCAACGGAGATTTCATTGTTTTAATGGAGTCAGATATCGAAGCATCCTAAATGGATGCCTCAAATCAATGCATGGTTTAACAAATTTGAGGTTAGTATTAATTTATAATTTTTAGCTTATTAATATAATTGTAAATAAATTATTATTTTTATCTAAAATTTTTTATTTATACACAGTACAAATTCTGCTAGGACAGTGAGTATAACACTATTGTGAGGAGAGTGTGGGAAAATCATGCGGCAACTAGGTAAGATCGAAAATAATACAAGATATTTTTAAACAAAAAATTTATGTTTCAAAATGTAATTTTTAGATGTGTGAAGTAGGTTCGTGATTTTTGGTATAAAGCACAAAAAAAGCCCCGAGGGATAGGGGTTTTCAAAGCTGGAACGATGTTGCGGTTTGGAGGGATTTCAAACCTATATACATCCAAAAAGATATATAGCCGCACTATATTGAACACGTGATGTCTGAGCGATTCACACGACGTTCACGGTCCGGTACTAGCAACCGAAATTGGCCAATTCATGACAGGGTGACAATGCACACTAGCGGCTCCATTCTATTTGCTACACATGCGAAACGGATGGTAAGATTAATTTAAATAAAATATATTATTAAATTCAGTTGTTGTTCATATATCTTTTTTCATTATAGACTGCGTCTCTTGGACGTGAGCTTATCCCGAAGGAGTTGTTTGTGGAGACGCACGTGCGGAGTTAAGACCACTAAAAGGGGGTGCAATAGTTTGTTGATAACCGTGCTCAACATTTCATGGTATGTTTGTTCAACCATTTCATTTTGTAAGTTATTATGTTTATTGAATTGAATATGATGATTTTTTTTAGGAGACCTATAATAATCAGTTGAGGGAGAGATACAAGGATGATATTTTGAACTATTTGAAATTCGATTTGAATTTATGGATGGAGGTTAACTCCTCAGGTGGACCCGATAAAAATCAGGTTTATAGGCTCTCCAACACTACGACTGACAACTTGCAGTCGACCCATAGTGTTTCAACCATTAGGAGCTCCCAATCAATATTGAGCTCCAAATCTAAGGAGTTCGAGGCCTTGTAACAACACATGACTCAGCTTACCAAGAAATATGACAACCTATCAGCGCAGCACGCGCAACTCAATTCATCTTAAGAGCAACAAAAAGCGGAGTATGAATAACAAAAAGCAGCTTACAAACAGCTCCGTGAAATAGTTATGAACATGGCAAATAGTGGAACATGTGCACCTAATCTTTTTTGGCCATATAACTACCAGCCTTCTCCAGGATCTCCTCTTCCTCCTCCAGCTCCACCATTATATTAATTTGTAATAAACATTATTTAATAAACAATTACCAATGATTTTACTATTGGATTCATTCGGTCGGTATTTTAAACACTCACCAACCGACTTGACGACGGAATTACTTCGTCGGTATTTAACAATAGCTGCCACACTTATCGACGAATTTATAAATAGATATATTCGATTGGTATTTCATACACTCACTGACTGACTTACTGATGGAACAACTCTGTCAGCATTTGATAGTAGCTGCCACACTTACCAATGAATTTACAAACGGATATATTCAGTCAGTATTTCATACACTCATCGACAGCCCTACCGACGGTTAGTTTGCATCGGTAAATCATGATATCACCGACGGAAGACAAATCTGTTGGTTTATTCAAGTGGGAATCTTTTTTTTTACGCGTAAATTTCGTCTATGAAACCATTGGCAAATGATTTTTTTATTTTGCCAACCGATATAGTGATGAAATGTTGAATCATTGACAAAAGGTAACTTGACGGACATAATCCATCAGTGATGATGTCAGTAAAAAAATCACCAATAACTTCTAATCACACACCGGTGGAATTTTTTCGTCAATACAACTATGAAATCTTGTAGTGTCTATTCATGCCTGTGAATACGTAAAAGCAACTCTACCGAGCTGTCAAAATGTTTACAATGCTAAAAGTACAACTCATATTTTTCTACCCTTGACAAAGTTTAGTCATAGTTTTCTTTTATATGTATGCTTAGGACTTGGTTCCTTTGATTTTGTTTTCATTGCATATAAATCACATGATGTACCCTATAGTCTATAGCCATGCACATGCTCAAACTTATGGTTTCCTATGTGTCTGTATAAAGTTCATTTTTTAACGTAAAGTTAGTTGCTTGTACGAGTGGTTCTTATTAAAAATAATGATAATTATCTAAATATTTTAAATAAATATGATCAAGTCTCTCAATGTGTGTGTATATATATATACACATAAATAATAATAATAAAAATAAAAATACATAGCATGGTTTAGTCTTTTTTTTAATACCAAAAAATGTAATAAAAATAGTTTTTATTTTGCATGCATATTAGATTTAATAATTAATTTATTAAAGTCATAAGAACTTATACGTGAGATTATGAACTTATACGTGAGATATATTCTCGATATTGAATAAAAAGATAATTTCTTTTATTTTTATATTTTGACTTTAGAATAACTATACTTGATCCCTAAAGCTATGATCCACTCTACTAGGGTGGACCGATTTTAATTTTTAAACAAATCAATGGTTAGAAAACATAATATTATCATAGTTTATATTAGACAAATAAATAATACAACTTACTTTGTGTAAGGTGTACTAGGGTTGATATGTCATTCTTATATATAATTAGTCCTCTCATTCAGATTCTAAGACTAGTTAGGATTCTTAGTGATCAAAATATTAGGTAACAATTTTTTTTTAATAAGAAACAAGAATTTATTGTTCCTTCCACCCATCACCATAAAGATCATGATTCAGGAGAATACTTATTACGACACCGCACATGTGCAACACCTTTCACCCAATGTACCAGGGTGACAACTTTCTTTACTTTAAGTGTAATATTGAAAGCACAAACTATCCTTGTTGCCATTACTTTAACCAACTGCTCTAGGAAGGCAGGTTTGAATATGGCATACGTGTGATAGCCAGCACCATCAATAAGGGCTTTTTTATCTACCCTTGTCTATTAGATGCCTCAGGAAGCAACACTTCTACTTGCCAAGAAACAAAATCATCATAGTGTTCGATTGGTTCACCCCTCTTGAAATTTATTGAAGTTGTAAGTATATGTACAACAATATCTACCAATGCATCTCTTCCTTTCTTATAATCATTATGGAGTATACTCTTTTCCTCGAACTAGGGATGAATCATTTTTGTTCCATATATAGTCTGGACCATTCTAAAATATATTTCAAATTATGATCAATCATTAATCCAAATCTACTAGATCAAAGTCAATGTTATGACACTAACTATAATAGTGCTAATTTATAAGAAAAAAAATACACGTTTTAATATAGAATTACTGAAATGTTTTTTTATATCATATACTCTAGCACAAGTTCTACTAAATTTTTGGCAGAGTTTTGTCTAAAAAAAATTTCAAGTGATCAGTTTAAGCCTATTTTACTTCTGTTCACAATCCCAACCTTTTGATCCAATCATCTTAGATCATAATCTATGTGAATTATTTTTTAATATTAACAAATCGTCCAAATCAACATATTAACTATAAAATATTAAGAGTTTATATAAAATTGTAGTATGCATAATAAAAAGTGAATAAATATAAAGGGTCATAAAAATTCATACACTCATAACAAAAGTTAAGCATTAATATTTATATGTTTAAATAAAAACACATTACAATCCAAAATAAGCATATTATACCTAATTTATGTAAACAAAAGTAATAAATAAGTCTACTCCTGGAGTGTGTGAGATAGTCTTGAAAAACTCAATAAATAAATATAAACAGATGACATAATTTTACTAATAATATTATATCAAATAAAATATAGCTAGGTTTTCTTTTCTTTATCTTATGTTGACAAATAAAATCTTTTTATTCCATTTACCTATCATTCCTCTATCTTTTATTCCAATTACCAACATTAAACACTATATTATTATCTTCACTTATAACTGGGGTCAACTAATCAATACTTATATCAATTCCAGATTAATATCATTAGCCACCACTTTGAGTGTGGCTAATCAAAGATATGCCAATACCAAATCTACTTGGTATCATTAGCTTACATTAATGTGATTTGATAACTAATCAAATTATCTAGTATATCTCATTGCTAATAAACCCATTGAAATCATTAGTCTTCCTATATTTTAGGAACAACTAATGCAGTCTATTTTTATATATTTCTTTCATGTCATGTCAATGCCAATAAATCTGTTGACATCATTAGCCTTTATACATTCTAAGAACAGCTAATCAAATTTATTTTTAGATATTTCTTTCATGTTTATATAACTACTAATGAATCCTTTCACATCATTGACATTCTTGTGTTCTGGGAACAACTAATTAAATCAAATTTCATTTATTCCTTTCTTATTAATGTTGATGCTAATAAACCTATTAACATTATTAACCTTTCTATTTTCAAGAACAACTAATTAAATCCAATCCTATTTATTCATTTCATGTTCATATCAATGTCAATGTCAATGAATCCATTGGCATTATTAGCCTTCCCATGTTTCGAGAATAACTAATTAAGTTCAATTTCATTTATTCTTTTCATGTTATTGCTGATGTCAATGAACCCATTGACATTATTAGCCTTTGTATATTCTGGGAACAACTAATCAAGTCAAACCTCATTTCTTTCACCCTTTATTCTTTTATTTATTAATCATAAATTTTGATAAATTGTAAATTTAAATAAATTACCACTAAACAATTCAAGTGATACAAATAAAAATATCAAGGTGTAGAACACTTACCTATTGCACTCGAGGTCCCTCCATTTGCCCCTAACTGTTGTCTAACTACTACAGTATCCCTTGTCAAACAAAATTGTTTCATTACGATCACTTCTCATAAACTTAGGTATTGGCCTCCAGGTTTCAAAATTATCAATTCCAAATTTCATATAATAAAATTTACTCAAGTAAACTAACATCTTTATAAATGTAGTGGATTTAATCATATACAAATATAACAACACTTTATCCATTCCATTATACATATTTTAAATCAATAATATTTATCTTTTCAAAAAATTAGTTTAGCTAAACAGCAATATCTAAACAATATACATTTCATTTTTCATTTTATTCTCCTCGAGTGCTCCCAAATCTATTCTCTATACATCTTATGAACATTCCATCACAACCATAAAAATTTTATTTTTCTCTCTCTTAGCTTTAATTTGGTTGAAATGGCCCTAATAGTTTTCCATGATGTCTTTTTTCTTCATTTTTTTTCTTATAATTTATCATCAACATAACACAATTTGGTTTAAAAAACACCTTCTTATAATAATTACATGAATAAGTATATCAATTTCTCCTCCCTCTTCATTAGCCAATTTGGTTTAACTATGTCAATAGAAAACCAAAGGTTTCTTTTGACTCCTACACAACTAAATCATTATAATTATTCATTATATATCTATTCAAACATAATTCAACTCAATATTCTAATTATTAAATCAATTAAATTTATTTAAAATCATCATAAACTTATCAACACATACTAAACACACACAAATAAACAAACAATTACTTTGGTTCCATAAATTCCTATTTTTCCTAATGTAACTGACCCCTCATGCCTTTTTCTCTTAACCCATTTATCCTAATTTCTATTTCAAATCTATCATCAACACTCATTTTACAACTCTACAACTTTACATAGAAACATAAACCATTTTCTCATAAATTCTTCAAAAGTTAATAATTCAACTTCCATCAAGCATTTAATCACAACTAGATAAATTAGTTAAATCCATTCGAATTCATCATTAATATAAAAATCCATTCCAATTCATCATTGATATATTAACGCATATTAAATACACAATTGAAAAAGCTTTTATTAGGTTTTTACCATTAATCATTTTTATTTGAAGTGATTAGCTTTACCCCTCTTAGAGTACTAAAATATTTTCTTCAATATTCAAGCAATTGTTTTTGTTTATACACATTTATCAAATACTCAACATAACACAATCTAACAAAATTTCAACAATTTAAACTAGAAAACTCAAACCCTCGAATTCCAACTTGGCTGAAATTCCCGTGAAAAATGAGGCATGATTTTTTTTCTTTACTTTTGTGTAAATTTCACATGACCCAATCATTTTTTCAACATTAAGAACTCATTTCCAAAGCAAAACC
Organism: Populus ilicifolia; assembly: GCA_015708895.1. NCBI lineage: Eukaryota > Viridiplantae > Streptophyta > Magnoliopsida > Malpighiales > Salicaceae > Populus > Populus ilicifolia. Next base: position 459,674 of record SRLM01000733.1, read on the forward strand.
ATCAATTAAAATAACCTAACACGCCTCAACTTTCCATAACTAAATCATAATATACCAAGTTCCAAAACACATTAGAATTATAATTAATCAAGGTAGTGGTAATTCTTACCTCTTACTAACAAGAATTCAAGAAAAAATTTGCAAGAAAAAATAAGTTTTCTTCATCTCTTTTTTGAGTTTCAAAACCCTAAAAGACTTGAATTTCCTTTTTATAATCCACCAAAAACTTCTTTACTCTCCCTAATTGAAAATGTTTTTAGTGTTTTTCTAATGAATTTAGTGAAAGAAAATTAAAAAAAAAAGAATCCTTTCTTCTCCCTTGAACAATGTTGTCAGCCATAAAGAGAAGAAAAAAAACATGTATTTTGTAATATCCCTTGTATATTTACTATGAGAGCATATAATAAAACCAATAATATAAAACATAAGAATTGTTTAAATTTTTTTTTATCATAACCTTAGGTGTATTCATACCTACTATATAACACTATCCATAACCAACCATATATATTTTCCAACCAGACAATCACAAACAAATTTTACAACACAATGCTATAGTAGATTGATTTAAAAAAGTAAACCATCACAATCTTATATATATAATGGAAAGAAGTAATTCATCGACTTTACCATAATAACCCTTAATGATTCAACAATTATTTTTATTATAATCTTCCAAGAACTAACATGAATATCATAAAATATAGAGATCCCACATTTAAATGGAAACTAGTAAAAGTCCTACAACTAAAAGAAATTGATAAAAAAAATCTACAACTAAATAGTTTATCATGTTAGTCTAGTTTCAAGGAGCATATGAAAAACTTATCAGAAAAAGGAGTATACTATGAATTTAGAATAAAATTATATCATCACATAACAACATTAACAAATCAAGCATATATTAAAATCTACTTTCACAATTTCCATATATTACATTTTTACATCATTTACCATAAACATTTCATCTATTAATAATAAGTATTAGTATTGCACCATGTAAAACCTTTTATATCAACATCTTACACATAAGCCCCTAATCTTTAGGCTAACTCTTTTGTACAATATTAAACCTAAAAATGATTTTTTTCACATAAGAATATCAAAAGATAAACTTAACAATAAAGGTCATCATTTCCAACTTTTTTTAATCTTTATTTAGAGGTTCATTAATATAAACAACAATCAATACTATATTTCACTTAGCTTCCACACCAGGTATGTACATCCAACACCTTCCTAGTGTACGCTCATTCAGCTGACTATAAATTACATTACCCCTATACTTATGGTCGATATATTAAATTTTATAATCAAGTCCCTATTTTCTTATGGCTGACTTAAAGTTAAAAGTTTAGAGCCCTACTCTTGTGGTTGACTCTCATGCATAAAAATGCACCCAACTTGTCCTCTAGAGCACCTTGACTCTAGCCGCACACATGTGACCAACTATCATGCTCATAAACAATGTGTACCTATTTTTTCAATTCAAGTTTCTCAAGCTAAGCCCCACTCATGTGGTTGGCTTTTCAAACAATAACTCAAACATCATATAAATAAACAACTTATTACTCCAAGCCCTACTCATATGGTTGGCTTTATGAACACAATATTTGTCTAAAAATAATAACCACATCAAGACTTCATTAGTATTTATCAATTCATCACAACACATATGTATAAATCATTATCTTAATATTGAAAATAAGAACTTATATAAATTGTTGTAAATTAAAAAGGATAAAGTGACAATCTTGTACTTGTTCATTTTACTAGTGTTGTCTTGCTTGCCTAGGGTTCCGCAGTTGATGCCTCTACAATGAGTCTTAAATATAAAGATCATTTTCTTCAATAATCTCTTGATTGATTTACCTTCTTCTTTAATTTTTCCTCTTCTCTTTAATATCCTTGAATTCCTTATTATTATTCTTGAATTATTGCTTAAGTAATGTTTTCACTATTAATCTTTCTCTATATTCTCTCAATTTCTTGGTTTGATATGCTCCTTATTAGAATTAAAAAGTCAATGAGAGTTCTCCCCTCCTCTTCTCTTTTTTATTTAAGTTATGGTTCTGACACGACGAAAAGATTAATGTCTTCTCTCAAGCGTAGGAGTGTCGAAGTAATAAATAACCCGGCAAGACCGGGGTCGAACCACAGGGAGGTTATTGTACAAATTATAAATAACAACAATACAATAACAACAATAATAACAATAACAACAATAACAATAATAATAGTAATAACAACAATAATAATAATAATAATAATAATAATAATAAAGAAAGAGAAGAAGAAGATGATGATGATGATGATGATGAGAACTTGGAGATAGAATATTAATGTAAGGATTTAACAGTGATAATATCAAATGTCAAGGTTAGAGGTTCCACTAATGGTATGTCAAACAAGTATAGTATAAACTCTTATTGTTTAATTGGAAACCACACATAAAGGAGGTTCCAATCAGATTATAGATTGTTAACATGATTACATTAGTCATCTTATTCAATTAATGCTAATACTTGTAAATTTCATCAAGCATTCATGATTATAACTTATGTTAACAACAAATCAAGTTCCTTTCATAGCTCAGGTGTCGGTTATACCATACATTATGAGCTATGAAAGTGCCAAGCATTTGTTGTACCAATTGTTATACAACATAAATCAAGATTAATCATTTAACAAGCAAAGTATTAAAGAGTGAACAAGATAACAAATATAAAACATGTTAGTATTAAACATTAAAGTCCATATTAAGTTTATACCATACTTATTCTTACACCATTAGTGTAACCTTTTCACCTTGACATAATTAACTTAGCTAGACATAATGAAAGAAAGAAAAATAGATAAATAAAATAAGAACATAAAAGTTAACTAAGTAAAGGAAAGGAAATGAAAAGCATAAACTTAATATTAATGAAAACAAAGCATAAGCAATACAAAAAAAATATAAGAGACAAAACAAGAGCATGATCTTGATCTGGACACCAAGATGCCTAAATGCATGGCAAATTCCTCCTTTTATAGGCCAAAATTGGGAACTATTGATTTGATGACTAATTGATGAGTAGATGGCCAACCCTTGACTTGGTGACAATCCTTATCTTCTCTTGTCTGCCCAAAACGTCATTGATGACGTCAAAATTAGAGCCACTTGAAAACATGAAAGTTCTAGGCAATTGTCTCAGCTTTCTTGTGTAAAAAATTCAGCTCATTTCGACTTCTAGAACTCCAGATATGGCCAAAATACTGAACAGTGCTCGGGCTGGAGGACAGATTCGGGCTTCTTTATTGTTGCAATAATTTGGAATTGAAAATGGCCTTTTTAGATCTTGGGCTCTATATGAAAGTTGTAGGCCTATGTCTTACCTTTCTATCCATATAAAGTAGACATAAATCTGAGATCTATAGCTCCAGATATGACCCAATTACCAAACAGTGTTCCGGTTTGGATTGCACTGACATCTCTTTTCTAAGTTTGATCATCTCTTTGCCTTTGCAATTGAAGTTCTTAAAGTCATCAATCAATCCTTTTATTTATATAATAGGCTTGTATTTAAAATGGATATTTATCACAAATTAAAGGTATCTTATATTATTAGATAGATTATTATAAAACGTACTTTAGTTAAAGAGTTATTGATACTTCAAGTGCAAAATGATGATATAAAACCATGATAAAAATGCACTTTTTAGTACTAATTAGGTTCTTCTTTTTTTTTCTAAAAAAAGACCATTACTTTTCTTTTCTTTTATTTTTTTATTATTCTTTTTTTTACTTTTCATAAATTCATTTTACTCCCCATTTTAATTTGCATCTCTCACATTTGGCCCTAATCCTCTTTTCTCTAAAAATTTCGGCCTTTCTTTCATTTTGTTTTCTTTTTTTAAACCCAATAAAGAAAAAATTATTTATATCTTATTATTCTTCTTACATTAAAAGCTTGGGGTTTTACATTTTTATAGTCTAGAGTTTCAATATTTACAACAATACCTTTATGTTTAGTTCATGTATTTCTTGCTTAACTAGATACCCCATCTCAGCCGACTTTTAATTTATTAAATGTAAACGTCTATCTTCCAAAAGTTTTATTTCTAATTATCTAGCACTATTTCATTTATATTTTTTAGTTAACTTATGTCATCTTCGAGTTAAATTTTTAATATTTCAATAATACCATAAAATCTTTAACTAGGGTTTACACCTAGTACCAAGAACTCGTTCAAGAGACAAGAGCAAAAAACATAGCCTCTTGATTAGAAAAATAAAATAAAATATGAGATTTTAGATTTATATTAGAATCCTTGAATTATCAAGAACTTTATAGGTAAAAAAGTTCATATACTGGTTGAACGATGTTGAAAGATTTTTTTAGAACAAAAAGGTTTTTGAACATCTACAAGTAAAACTAATCACGATCATATTGGGCTTCTACTAGGTGGAAATAGTTAGAAAGGTTTTGGGAGAGATAAGAAAAATAAAAGATTAATGATTGAGAAAAAATGAAAAAGCATTTTTTTTCCATTAAGGTAAACTTAGAATTTATATAATCAACTATATATATTAAGATAAACTGGGAGAATTACTAATGAATACATTAATGATTTCTACCAACTTATGGTTAGGAATGTAATATGACCAAAATATTGATGTTTTCTCCTAAGTGCAAAAGTGTTGAAGTAATAAATAACTTAACAAGACCGGGGTTAAACCATAGGAAGGCTAATTGTATAAAATATAGATAACAACAACAATAGTAACAACAACACTAGTAGTAGTAGTAGTACTACTACTACTACTACTAATAATAATAATAATAAAAAGAAGTTGATAAAAACTTTGAGATATAAAATATTGTAAGGATTAAATAATGATAACAAAAGATTAGAGGATCCACTAATGATATGTGAAACAAATATAAACTTTTATTATTCAAATGAAAAACACACACAAAGTAGGTTCCAATTAGATTACAAATTGTTAATATAATTACATTAGTTATCTTATTCGATTAATGTTAATACTTATAAATGTTGTTAGACATTCATGAGTATAACTTATGTTAATAACAAATCAAGTTCCTTTCATAGTTCAGGTGTTAGTTATACCATACAGTATAGGTTATGAAAGTGTCAAATATTTGTTGTACCAAGTGTTATATAACATAAATCTAGATTAGTCATTTAACAAGCAAAATATTAAAAGTGAGTAAGATAACAAATATAAAACATGTTAGTATCAAACATTAAGGTCCATGTTGAGTTTATATTATACTTATTCTTACACCATTAGTGTAACCCTTTTACCTTGACATAATAAATCTAGCTGAATATAATAATAAAAAAAAACATAAATAAACAAAATAAGATAAAAGTTAACTAAGTAAAGGAAAAAAAATGAAAGGTATAAAATTGATATTAGTGAAAGCAAAACATAAGCAATACAAAGAGAGAAAGCAAGAGCATAATCTTGATCTGGAAACCAAGATGCCTAAATGCATAGCAAATGCCTCCTCTTATAGGCCAAAATTAGGAACGATTGATTTGATGACAAATTAATGAGTGGATGACTAACTTTTAACTTGGTGAAAATTCTTATCTTTTTTTTTTCCTAAAAAATCATAGATAACGTTAAAATTAAAACCATTTAATAGATGAAAGTTGTAGAAAATTATCTTAGATTTCCAAGAAAAAAATTACAGTTATTTGGACTTCTAGAACTCCAAATATAGGTCAAACACTAAACAGTATTCAAGCTACAGGACAAATTCAGATTTTTTTGTTGTTGCTACAATTTGGACTTGAAAATGACCTTTTTAAATCTTAGGCTCTTTGAAAGTTTTAGGTTTAGGTCTTATCTTTTCATCTATATAAAATAGACTTAAATTCGAGATCTACAGCTCTAAATATGACTCAATTACTGAACAATATTTCAGTTTGGATTGCACCAGCATCTCTTTTATAAGTGTAGTCATCTCTTTGTCCTTTTAATTTTGATACTTAAACTCAACAATCAATCATTTCATTTATATGATAAGCCCGTATTTAAAATGAATATTTACCATAAATTAAAGTTATCTTATATTATTATATATGTTATTATAAAAACATGTTTTAGTTAAAGAGTTATTGATACTTCAAGTGCAAAATAATAATATAAAATCTTGATAAAAATACACCTTAAAGTACTAATCATGCTACTGCCAAATTTGATGTGGTTTTTATGAGGTTAGAAGAAATTGATTCTAGGTATTTGAGTTACTTTGATGTTGATTTAAAAGGGAAATAAAAAATACTTAGGTCCTCATGTTTTAGAAGATTGGAAAAGAGCTAGATCGTTTATGAAGTTCTTGAAACTATTTTACATGGTTACATTAAAATTTTTTAACTCCTTGTATATGACATCTAATTTTTTTTCTATGAATTGATTTCTATACACACAAGCATATCTCATCTTTGTAGAAATGAAGATGTTTATGTAAGTAAAATGACCAAAAGTATGATGACAAAGTATAAAAAATATTAAAGGGATTAAGATACACAAAACTTTATGTTGTATGTGGCTTTTATGTTAGATCCATGTTTCAAATTGAAGCATGTGAGATTTTATTTTAAGAGATTATTTGAAGTTAAAGAGGCTAAAAATTTTACAATGAAGGTTAAAGATACTTTGCTAAGGTTGTTTGAGAATTATATGAAAGTTAATGAGGATGTTAAGGTTGTTCATAGGGTTGGAACTGGTATAAATAAAGATGTTAACATTGATTTAATGGTGATTGATGATATGTCAGATGACTTAACTTCTCAATTTAAAAATATTTAGAGGAAGAAGGTGGTGTAGAGAGAAAAAATAAGGTTGAATGGTATTTAGGTGATAATTGTAAGGATCTTAATGACTTTAAATTAGATATTTTAGGTTGATGAAGGTATAATGTTATAAAATACAAGATTCTTTCTAAAATGGCATAACACGTGTTAGCTATCTTGGTATCTATGTTTGTTCTTGAAGCAGCCTTTGATACTGGTAGTTGTATATTAGATTCATTTCAAAGCTTTCTATCTCCATTGACAGTTCAAACACTTATTTGTTGTCAAAATTTGACCCCAATTCCAATTAACATTAGAACCTTCATAAATTATATTAAAAATTCTAAAATGATTGAGCTAGTTAGTTTCTCTTACAATTATAAATGTAGTTATTTTATAATATTGTTTATTTTTTTATGTTTAATCTAGCATTTTAATTTATGATTTTATAAAATTTGGTGGAAGTTTGAAAATTTCAACTAATTGTAAATAGTATTGATGGTGTTGGTGTAATCATGGAATATAATTATTTTAGATAATTGATTTACTTTACCTTATTAATTCCCTTTAAAATTTTGGATTATTAATTGTTTTAATAGTCGAACTCTAATATGTTGCTAACTTGCTAGTCTTTATAGCACTATCCTCATTGGATCTTTTGGTTTTTACTATTGTTGAAAGTTTTGGATGCTATTGTTGCTTAGATTTTTTTTTTCTTTAAACTATGTCAAATGTTTATGATAATTAATTGTTGGTTACTATTATATCCATTTGATAATGTTAGCTTTTCTAGTGTGAGCAATTCTTTTAATTTAATTTGAGGTGTCAAAACTTGATCATACATTTTCTATATTGTATTGATTTGGATTTTCAAAGCCTTCATCTAACAAAAAGTTTATTTGCACATTAAAGATTACAATAACTAAGATGTGAAGTATTTTAAATTTTTTATTACTCGTATATATATATTAAAGTTAATAAGGATAGTTAAATTAAAAAAAATATCAATCTACTAATTTAATTAAAAACTCTAATAACAAATTAAACCTAATAAGAAAATTTTAAAGAGTTTGAATGAAAATCCTGTAAACTTGATCTAAAAAAAAAATTGAAAGCTTAATTTAATATAAACCCATTGAAAAAAAAATAAAGTTCATATATAATGGGATTAGGTTTCTTGGTTTTATGATTAAAAGAAATCAAATTTCACCAAACCAAATCAATTCAATTTAAATTTTTAAAAATGTGAGCTAGTTTGATTTTTGTAACCTCAACTACAAAGAACCCTATGTATAAGTCCCTTCCTACAAAACATCTTATTTTGATGGTTGTCGGTGTCATATTACTTGTAGCAACCCCTTCGCTTGTTTTCTCTTTTTTTCCCTCTAATAATCTTGGATTTATTTACTAGATTCTTTTAATAACCCAAATAATTACATATTGAGATATATATGATCTAATATTTATGATTTTATTTGATTTATTACCTCTAATATTTGAGTTTTTTTAATTTGTGTTTGACTACAAGTTTGTTCAATGATCCATGGTGGATTACAGTAAAATTACAATTTCAAATGTATTTTTAGATGACATAGTTGTTATATATGTTGCTAGGAAGAAATTTTAATATCTCACTGCAACCTTATTTCTGAGTAAATATTATTTTGGATTAAGAAATGAAAAAAATCTTATTTTTGACAACTCGAAAAAATAAAGACTTATTTGAAAGATAGCAAAAAATAGAGAGGATAAGATTCTGCTCAAAATATCAATGGTTAATGTTATAGTGTTAAGTTTCTTTTTTATTTTATTAAATTTAAATATTCATGCTTATAAATATATTTTTTTGGTTTACACGGCAACAATGACTGCATTTTGATGTGGTGTATGTAGTGGATGGTTGTTTACGCGGCAAAGATTGCGTTTTAAAAGAACCATAAAAATAAATCATTTGGTTGCTGTGAAACACAAATTATTGTTAGTGGGACCCATGACTATTTTACGTTTCAGCCGCAGGTTAACAAAAAGCACCTCAAGCTGCTGCTTGACAGATGACAGTGAGGAATGACCTGGTTAATCAATGCTGCCTCCTCTCTTCTATTCTTTGTGCTTGCTGGATTCTCTCCTTGGCTTCTTTCTCTGGTCTGGGGGACACAGTTGAAGACAATGTCTTTTTTTTTTTCTCCTTCACCTTAAAGCTACTTTCTTATCTCTACAGTTCACATTACATGTGAATAGTGGAGAATGACTGGCCTTCCTCTTCATTACTCACTTACACTGCTCTTCCCTTTCCCCTGCATTGCCTTTGCCTTCCCCTTCCATTGCACTACTCTTCCTTTGTGTTTGGGTTGCTCTCCATTGTTCTGCAAAGTGAACAGTGGAGAGTGTTTTCACTCTTTCTGTTAAACCGGGTATGTATTGAACTGATCCCACTCCATAAAATAAAAAATTCCGATCAAATTTCTCAAATATTGTATTTTATTAAAAAAATTAGTATTTAATATTAATCAATAACACTATATAATTTTATTAGATAAAAATTACTTGATGATGTAACATTTGTACAATTTGATCGTGATCTTAATTTTATTTCGTAGATATTTTATCTGATATTGTTGCATAATTAAAAAGTCATAAAAATTATAATCCTGGTCAAATGTATTTTGTACATAATAGAATTACAAATATTTTAATGAAACAATAAAAAATATTTTATATAAATTATTGTTTATTTTATAATGTAATAGCAATAGTTAAGTTTACAAGATTAAAATTAAAAATCATCAATATAAAAATATATATTTTTCACTTATTTTATAACCTTAATTTTAAAAATATTTTTAATTAAATATATTAAACTATTTTTTATTTAACTTCAATTTCACTCACACTTTTAACAAATTATATATAAATACCAAACCAACTTTAACCAAAATACTTTTATAATATAATTTTTTTCAAACCATAACCATAAAATCTATCGTAATACCACAAATTCTTATAGCATACATTAAATTTTGTTTTATATTTTAAATTAATTTTTTAGTATTTTTATATTGTTTTAATGTATGAATATAAAAATAATTTTTAAAAAATAAAAAAATAATTTAATATATTTTAAAATAAAAAAATATTTTAATGGTAAATTTTTATTACGGAAAACAATAAAAAATTATTATTATTTCCAAAGCATACGTTAAGTCAGAGATTGCCCAAACCCACCAATAGCAAAACTTCTTTCTCCTTGAACTCTACCCTCAATCTCTTTCTCAGTCTGTGATTCAAAACAAGAAAAGGGAAGAGAAAAGAAAACAACTTTGACCCAGAGATCTAGGACTCTCCCTCCTCCCTTCACCTCCATTTGTCCTTCAATCTATTCTATTCTGAAGTCTTCAGATCACAGCACATACATTTTTTTTTTGTTTTCTATTCTTTCATCTTTCTGTTTCTGTTGTGTGTGTGTGTGTGTGTGTGTATAATGGATAGCAATTACACAGCTATATCAAAGAGCTCATTTGTAGATTTACAAATACACGATGATATTCAAAACCCGTTACCCCAGAGAAAGACCCACATCAAATTACTACCTCTTGATGATGTTGAGAGAATTACCGATCCCAAGATTGGCAATGGCCAAAATTTTGAAGAAGATGATGGTGATGATTTTGATATTGATGATTATCCACTTGTTTCGAAGACGAAAACAAGTAAAGGTTCTGGTGTTCATGGTGCCGTTTTTAATCTCACTACGTCCATTATTGGGGCTGGGATTATGGCCTTGCCTGCTACAATGAAGATTCTTGGGTTGGTTTTGGGATTTGTGTTAATAATATTGATGGGTATTTTGTCTGAAATTAGTGTTGAATTGTTAGTTAGGTTTTCGGTTCTTTGCAAGGCTTCTTCTTATGGTGATGTTGTTCGGTATGCGTTAGGCAAACCGTCTAAGGTTTTGTCTGAAATTTGTATAATTGTGAACAATGCCGGTGTTTTGGTTGTATATTTGATTATTATAGGTGATGTCATGTCGGGATCGCTCCATCATGTGGGTGTTTTAGACCAATGGTTAGGAAATGGTTTTTGGGATCATAGGAAGGTGGTGATTTTCGTTGTTGTGCTAGTTTTTTTAGCACCCCTTTGTGCATTGGATAAAATTGATTCCTTGAGCATGACTTCAGCTGCTTCGGTGGCGCTTGCTGTGGTTTTTGTTGTGGTATGTTTTGTTGTTGCTTTTGTTAAGCTCATTGAAGGGAAAATCGAGGCCCCGCGGATGACCCCTGATTTTGGTTCAAAGAGGGCTATTTTGGATTTGCTCGTGGTGATTCCGATCATGACAAACGCTTATGTTTGCCATTTCAATGTTCAGCCTATATACAATGAGCTTGAAGGGCGAACACCACAGAAAATGAACAGGGTTGGCCGGATCACCACTGTTCTTTGCGTTGTGGTTTATGCTTCGACTGCTGTTTCAGGTTATTTACTTTTTGGTAAGGATACTGAATCTGACGTGCTGACTAATTTTGACAAGGATCTTGGAATTCGTTTTAGCTCTGCCTTGAATTACATTGTTAGGATTGGCTACGTTCTTCATTTGGTTCTCGTTTTTCCTGTTGTTCATTTCTCTCTAAGACAAACTGTAGATGTCTTGGTGTTTGAGGGATCAGCTCCCCTTTCAGAGAGTAGGAAAAGGTCTTTGGCCTTAACAGCTGTTCTATTGGCACTGATTTTTTTTGGGTCTACTATGATTCCCAACATCTGGACTGCTTTCAAATTTACTGGGGCTACAACAGCGGTTTCATTAGGTTTTATATTCCCATCTCTTATTGCATTGAGGTTAAGTCAGAGAGGGGAGTGTTTAAGCATCGGGGAGAAGTTTTTGTCATGGCTGATGTTAATATTGGCTGTAATAGTTAGTATTGTTGGAGTGATTGGCAATATATACAGCCTCCAAAGCAGTTCTGAATGATTCTGAGTACTTGCTGGAGTTGCTTTTGTGTAACTGCAGAAATTCTCAAATTTGCACAAAATAACGGGGCTGTGAATTCTCTGTTGTCATCTTGATCACTGCCTACTTGCATCAAACCATCAAGTCAAACCGGGTTTGACACTTTACCAAGTACACTGTTTCAGTCTGTGAAGTTCTGGGTCCAGTTCAGAAAGTCCTCTGTGGCTTACTCTTTTTTAGATATGGTTCAGCATTCATGAATACTTCAGGAGGTCCCTTCAGTGGTTACCAGCCATCTTCAAGTTGATTGAAAATTATACAGTGTCAAGGGAAGTAGAACTTTATTTAGCCTCTGACAATTCTCAATGGAAGCTATTTAAACGGTATAATTCTGCAACAAGACTTCTATTGTAATTTTTTGTTAGAATAAGTGTTGGTGGAAGCTTTATTAGTTCTTCGTTATATGAAAACATTCTTTTCAGTTTTTGTTTTGATTATAAAATTCAACTCCTAGCCTTTCTTATCCTTTCTTTCTATCATGGATACGCTGCCTGCGCAAGCTGCATGTGTTTCAAGTTTTTAACAACGAAGAAATGAGAACCTCAGCTAATTCCACTTGATGTAATGTTTCTCTACTGTTAGTGGGCTCTCCATTATTGTGTGAAAAAACAACTTGAACAGCAGATTGCATTTTTCAGTTCAGTTCATGCAATATCCAATCTTTCCTTATCTCATGGTATCGACGCTGTGAGCTGGGAATTTAACTACTTGTTAAATTGGCATTTCTTCCATAGTCATTGTTCATTTTAAGAAAGGGGCATCCAATTAGAAAGCATTTTCTTCTCATTGGCAAGGATGGCATGTCATTAGTAAAATGGAAGAACGAGCCTATGGCTCAACTTGCAGCTAGTTTACTCTTCCCTGGCGTAGCAGGAGGAATGGATTTAGAACCCTTTAGTCTCTCTCTCTCTCTCTCTCTCTCTCTCTCTAATGGGACAGGAGGAAGTGTTTGGATGACGGCACAATCCCTATAACAACAGAAAGGGGCTTGCTCTAAACTTGAAGAGGCATTCTCGCATTTAGCTGAAGGCAAAGCATTTTCCGATCATATACTAGATGTCCTGCGGGTTGGTTGTGGATGAAGGGAGAAAACCCAGCTTTACTTGTTTCACTTTATTTAGGAATGAAACGATATCCCATCCACAACTAGTGCAGTCCGCCAGCTAAGCTTTCTATTTGTCTAGATAAGAGAGCATTCAGACTAAATAACTCAAGATGCCATGGGAAACATTACCTTGAAAAAGCGGACACCAAGACCTTAATAGGATAATACGGGAAATGGATTTTTGGAATAAGGGGAGCACCAAAGGGTATGTGCAGAGGCAGGTGCCATTGATATAGCTGTTGTCAGAAGCACACAGCACAGGCTTCAAAATAACAGCAACAAAAACTGCATCCTCAGTTGCTAAATGTAGCTCAAGAATCTGGTTGATTTGTAGAGAACGCGGCACAACGATTTTATCTCAGCTTCACTGCAATGGTCACAGACAGAACTTCCTTCAGCAATTTGAGATGGTCGGCAGTTCTGTATTGATCTCGTTAAAACAAGCCAACTCAGAGTCCCTCCATAAAATCCTGTGTTCGAGTCACAAACAACAATAATCAGCAGCAATGAACAACAGAAAATAATCATGAGAATATAGTAGTACAAAGCCAAAAAATATTGAACAAGAGATTTTGAATAATTATAGATGTTCTGTTAATAATAAATAACATTAGATTATCCCGCAAGCCATGAGCTTTGTACATTTCAAGAATGTTGAATGGGTAAAGGTAATCTTTAGACTACAGGGAGAGAGACGCCTTTGCTAATAACCGGCATTCCTATCCTATCCATGCATATCTGCTCTTCGTAATGCTCTTCGTAACAAGAAAACTGTTGCATGTTTCAATCTATAAGAGGATCAAACATCAGACAACGGAGCTAGGGAAGCAACTCTTGACAGTTGAAGCTTCTACCATCCAGGATCTCTGCTCAGCATCTCCTCCTCCTGATGAGCATAACCTGTCACATGGGTACATAACCCCTTCCTCCAATCTTATATTGTACGGATAAAGAAACCGATGCATGGTGATTAAACATTTTTACCACCCAGCCCTCGGGTCACGATGCTGCCCATTTTTCACTGGAAACATCTATTGCTGACAAGTTTACGGACCACGTAGATAGGACTAGGCCCGAAATAAAGTCCGCAAAGAAGCTCGGACGTGTTTGATATGAACCTGATAAAAATCACGATAACAAAGAATTTGACTGTTTGATCATCCTCAGATTTTTTTCAAAAAATCGTAAAGGTAGTTTTTTTATATGAAATCATTTAATCATTCATTGGACTAATAGATCTTTTAAAATTAAATCTAAAAGTTGTTTTGTTTATTTTAATTATTTTTCTAGTTAATTTCGGATTTTAATTAGTTTTTTCTACTTAATTTTGGACTTTTTAATGAGGTCAGTTTTATTATTAGACAGACTATTATTCAAACTTTAATAAAATATCAGATATTTCTCTATTCCTATACCTTGCTTATGGCTATAATTTTAGGGTTTGAGAGTGCTAGTTTTATCTCTTTATACGCTTCAACATCCTTCGGTGAGAGTGCTGGACTAGAATTCAAGGTTTGGAGCTAGATGGAGAAGTTCAAAACCTGCCGAACATGAGTTGGATTGATTAATGTTATGAACCCAGCAGCTATGACTGACAATATCTGGATGCTTATTCCATGTTTACAGAATATTTTAAACACAATAATATAAATGGATCGTGGGAGACAAACTTCAGAGGTTACTAACTGCAGAACTCGGCAGGCAATGCAACAACAAGAAACACAGCACAGAGTGGATGTTGGCTAGTTTAGCTGAAAATTTCACATGATAACACAGGAACAAGCCCCTGTTGTGTAGTCCAAAGCCTGATGGGCATTCCGATAGAAGTAGAAGAAAGTAACAAACAGAAGGAAAAAAAACCTGCCCTAACATGGATATGTGTTTGACAAGAAGACACAGGCTCAGGATCTTTGTTTCCCCATTTTGAAAAGTCTTTCAGGAATTATCTGGCCAACATTGATGTTCTGACGGAACCTGGAAGCAGCAAAAAAGTGAATCCCAGATCATAAAATAAACACAATTACCATTTCAAATGACAAAAATATAAAAATAAAAGGTAAATTTACATGATGATCCCAGGCAACTGACATTTCTTTCTAGCTAAAATACCAAGACATGAAGCTTCGAACTACGTCACAAGGGGCCTTCAGCTCTTCCACTTTCTCCTGCACACACAATTTGATACGTTCAGTGATGGTATTCCTCAAGGGTGCATATGGCTTTGTCTTGGGTTGTGCTAGGGAAACCATGCGGCTACCCTGGCGAAACCTTTCCCATTATTATTTATTTATATTTAGCAAGATTCCATGAATATTAAGGCATGTAGGAGGTGGCTACGAGAGGGAGAGATTCTTTCCTATTGTTTTTTCTTATTTTTCTGGGATTTTCTAGTCTAAAAACTATTCAAGGAGATCAAGTTAACCTTGATTCTTTTTAAATTTGAGAGGATTAAGGCCGGCAAACAATGAAAGAGTATCATCCAATTATTTCTTTTCATTAATCTGAATTATTTTAAAATTTTATTTTATTATTTGGATATTTAAATTTAGTTTAGAATTTTTATTTTGGTTTGTTTGAGTTCAAAATCAATGTTTTAGAATTATATTGTTTTAAGCATTAGGCTTGTTTTAGCTACTTATTAGCTTAGACACATTGGTTTGCTTCTCCATCAGGATCTACTAGAGTTATTAGGAGGACTATATATGTTTTTCATGTCAAATTTTAATAGCTTTTTATTGTTGATTTTTCAAAGTATAGTTAACCTTATGATATTTTTATATATTATAGTTTTTATTTTGCTATAAATAATAAATTCAAGTTTATTTTCTATATCTTTAGATTTTTGTTACGGTTAAAATTTATTTATTACAAATTTAATTTTTATCTCGTGATTTATGATCTGATTTTTCAAATCTTTATATTTAAGCTATTCACATCATAATTGGGCCCAAAATCCATCATGTGATCTATGAACTTGCTCCAAAGATTGAGGGCCATTATATGTTCTCTTTTGAAGCAAGGTGTATATGCTGGTAATCATTCATCAATATAATATATGGTGTTTTCTTTTAAGAAATTAACTAAGCTTATTGTAAAATTTCCATGCGTATGCACGAGAAAGAAAAAGAATAAAATAATCACATGTGAACAACCCTAATTTATATGGTTAACAAAAGCAAAGTAGGTGCGCGTGAGATGATGCCCCCCACTAGCTAGTAATCTCCTACCATAATAAACATCAATACCAAGCCATGTCATTTTTTTTGCTTTGATACTATGATAAGGAAATGTTTGAAAGAAATTATCTCTTACATATATTAAAGTTTAGATGTAATGAAAATTCGTGTACTCCCTGTATAAATGTTTAAAATAAAAAAAATAATGTATTTATTTATTTATTGAAGTAAAGGGACTCATTGAATTAATTAAAAAAACACCAAATGAGGAGAAGTTATTGTATCCTAAAGAATATTTCACCGCCCATTTAAATAGTAAAATTACTTATTACTCAAAAAAATTCTCATTAAGCATTAGAGAAATGTAGTTTTTTCAATATGATAGAATTGTTTTTATTTATTTATTAAAATAAAGGGACACAGAACACTAAAAAAAGAAAGAAAAGTTATTGTAGTCCATGAAATATTTCACTATTCATTGGAATAGTTAAATGGTAATTTCCCCTGACCTGAAAATTTTTTAATTAGGCATTGAAGGTGAGGTTTTTTAACAATAAGACAATTGCCTTTTTATATACTGTATGGGGTTAGATTGATTTTTTTTTTCAAAGTAAAATTATAAATTTAATCCTAAAATTGAAAAATATAATGCCTATTATTTCAGGATATTTTGGTCTTTTTTAATTTTTAAAATAGTATAATTATTTTGATGCCCTCAAAGATAAAATTAACTAAACTCTCTCACAAATTTATTATTATTATTTTGCATTAATTTTATTATAAATTTAAAAGATTACTCACATGTATTTTTGTATTTGATATATATTAAATATTATTTTTTAAAAAAATAGATGATGTGTGGAGCTATCGGATAACAAATGTATTTTTGTATTTAAAAAATCTCAGTGTCCTTGATGTGATGGGATGTTATGTGTTCCAAGAATTTCAATAATATAATTATGCTTGATACTTGCATTGACGACCATTTTCCCCTCCTCCTCTTTTTGCCCACTTAAATTTCAACCTCCTTTTATTATATTTTTTTATCTTGAATAATTTATAAAATTAGTTTGCTTTTTTAATTTCATCTCCCTTCAATTTTTATCTTTTGAATTTGATCTATCCTTTTAATTGCTATTAGTTTTGTTTGGAATTATTTTTTAAATTAATTTTCTTTGACGATTCCACTCTTCTTTGGTTTTTTTTCTATATATATCAAATCTAATCTCCATTCACTTGCCTTTCAATTTTTTTTATTTGATAATTTTTTTAAATTAATATTTTTAAATTAATTCGTAATAACTTCCTAATTAAAACCAAATCCAGAGCTTCACAAACTATGAGTTTTAAAGATCTAATTAGTTTTAAAATATTTATCTGAGTTTGCTTAGTTTTTTTAGCTTGCTTTCTATAGATTTTTTTGTTGGTCTAAAAAATGACCCGGTTGTCTTGGAATTTTTTGTTAATCATTCTTTGATGAGTTTTTTTATGGCTAATTCCTTAAATTTACTTTTATTCTTTTGAATTTAGCTCTCTTTTTTTATTATTTGTTTTATTTGAGATAAATTTTTTAGTTTATTTTTATTTTTTTAAGATTTTTTACTGATTTTTAAAATGACCTAGGTTTTCTTGGATCTTTTTAATTGTTTATTATTATTATTATTATTTACTTTGGCTAAACAATAAAAGTGACTGGTATTGAGTTTTTTAATTCAACTTGGATCTAAGATTTAATAGGTTGCGAGCTTGAGATCTTTGCCTAAATTTAGAAAGTTTATCCA
This sequence comes from Populus ilicifolia, assembly GCA_015708895.1. Classification (NCBI taxonomy): domain Eukaryota; kingdom Viridiplantae; phylum Streptophyta; class Magnoliopsida; order Malpighiales; family Salicaceae; genus Populus; species Populus ilicifolia. The sequence continues at coordinate 477,554 of SRLM01000733.1, forward strand.
GGTATTTGTTTTTTTTAAAGCTGATTTTTTTAAAATTTTACCATTCAATATTTATATTATTAGTAATTATGATTTGAGTTTTTTTTGTTTATTTGTCTTATATATCATTTTTTTAACCATTATTTTTTGGTGGTTTCTTTTTCTTTTTGGTCCATATATTAGCATTTTTTTCATTAGTTGAGTGTATAACCTTCATTTTTTTAAAAAAAAAAACACATCCTAAAATCACAAATGTTTTTCAGTTTCATCCCTTTTATTTTTTTAATCTTTCAAATTCAATCCTCATTCCTTTTACTTTATTATTTTTTCTTTTGCAGGTTTTTTAAATTGATATTTTTTATTATTTCACTTTTCAAAATCAAATTGATTGAGAATTAAGTTTTTTAATTAAACTCAAGTCTAGAATTTTACGGGTTATGAGTTTTGAAAATTAGATCAAGTTTAGGAGGTTTGCTTAAGTTTTTTCTTTTAATTTTTTTATTTTTTTAAATTAATGTTTTTTAAACTATTTTTTACCCTTTTTTTTAGAATTTTTCTTTGTTATTTCTCATAGTTTTCTTTCTTTGGGTTAGTCCCAAGTTCATAAACAAAGTCAATGGTTTTAAAGATTAACATGAGTTGACTTTTGTTTATTTTTTTTTTAAAAAAATTATTTCATTTTTATCATTCAATATTTGATGTGTTGAAATTTAGTATTCTTGCTCTTCTTTTTTATTATTATTCCTTACAAGTGATTTTTTTTTATGAAGTTATCTCAATCTTTTGAGTTAATCATATTTAATTGGGTTTTTTTATTTCTTGTTAAATTTTTGTTATTTTGTATTTTTGTCATTCAATATTAGATTTTTTGATACTCTAAATGAACTCATGTTGGGTTCATTTTATCTTTTTTTCTCGGTTATTTTTTTATTATTGTTATGTTTTTTTTATATTATTTAAATTGCTAATTGAATTGATGACTTAGGTATCAATTGTTTTTAGAATTATTTTACATAAAAACTTTGATCATCCTATAGCAAAACGTTGACTACAAATATAATTTATCAATAAAACTATATTGATTACAACAAGGCACAATAATTTTTATACTCACCACAAAAACACACATAATATATGATGAGGATCTCAAACAGTGATATATTAAATAGATCATGAATTAAAATTGTGTCTTATTTGGATAAAATTTTACATTGCAAGTCTAACTTCTCATAGCTACAGTGATGTATTATATAGATTGTGAATTAAAATTGTGTCTTATTTGGATAAAATTTTACAATGTAAGTCTAACTTCTCATAGCTAGTTAGTGTCATGTTACTTAGCTAGCATTTGGTAAATATTCTGAAATAAAAGAGACATAAATAAGAAAAACAAGATACAAAATAAAACAAAAATATAATTGTATGTGGTAATGATATACAAGATAAAATGATATGATGAAAAAATTGATATCTTCTCACAAGTGTAGGAGTGTCAAAGTAATAAATAACCCGGCAAGACCGGGATCGAACCATAGGGAAGTTAATTGTACAAATTATAAACAATAATAATAGTAACAATAACAACAATAATAATAATAATAGCAATAATAATAATAATAATAATAATAATAATAATAGTGGTGGTGGTGGTGGTGGTAGTAGTAGTAATAATNATAATAATAATAATAATAATAATAATAATAATAGCAAAGAAAAAGAAGGAGAAGGAGAAGAAGAAGAAGAAGAAGAAGAAGAAGAAGAGAACTTTGAGATATAATATTAATGTAAGGATTAAACAATGATAATAACAAATATCAAGGTTAGAGGATCCACTAATAGAATGTCAAACAAGTATAGTATAAACTCTTATTATTTAATTAAAAATCACACACAAAGGAGGTTCCAATTAGATTATATATTGTTAATAGGATTACATTAGTCATCTTATTCAATTAATGCTAATACTTATAAATTTCATCAAGCATTCATGATTATAACTTATATTAACAACAAATTAAGTTTCTTTCATAACTCAGGTGTCGGTTATACCATACAGTATAGACTATGAAAGTATCAAGCATTTGTTGTACTAAGTGTTATACAACATAAATTAAGATTAGCCATTTAACAAGCAAAGTATTAAAGAGTGAACAAGATAACAAATATAAAACATGTTAGTATCAAACATTAAAGTCCATATTAAGTTTACACTATACTTATTCTTACATCATTAGTGTAACCTTTTCAGCTTGGCATAATAAACTTAGCTAGACATAATGAGAGAAAGAAAAATAGATAAACAAAATAAGAACATAAATAAGATAAGAGTTAACAAAGCAAAGCAAAGGAAATGAAAGGCATAAACTTGTTATTAATGAAAGCAAAACATAAGCAATACAAAAAATACAAAGAGAGAAAACAAATACAAAGAGAGAAAACAAGAGCATGATATTGATCTCGACACCAAGATACCTAAATGCATGGCAAATGCCTCCTTTTATAGACCAAAATTAGGAACTATTGATTTGATGACTAATTGATAAGTATGTGGTCAACTCTTGACTTTGTGACAATCTTTATCTTCTCTTATCTACTCAAAACGTCATTGATAGCGTCAAAATTAGAGCTACTTGAAAACACAAAAGTTGTAGGAAATTATCTCATCTTTCTTGTATAAAACATTCAGCTCATTTTGACTTTTAGAACTCCAGATATAACTAAAATACTGAACAGTACTCGAGCTGTAGGACAGATTCAGACTTCTTTATTGTTGCAACAATTTGGACTTGAAAATAATTTTTTTAGATCTTGGGCTCCATATGAAAGTTGTAGGTCTATGTTTTACCTTTGCATTCATATAAAGTAGACCTAAATCTAAGATCTATAGCTCCAGATATGATCCAATTACCGAATAGGATTCCGGTTTGGATTGCATCGACATCTCTTTTTTAAGTTTGGTCATCTCTTTATCCTTTCAATTTTAGTTCTTAAATTTATCAATCAATCCTTTTATTTATATGATAGGCCTGCATTTAAAATAAATATTTATCACAAATTAAAGGTATCTTATATTATTAGATATATTATTATAAATCATGCTTTAGTTAATGAATTATTGATACTTCAAGTGCAAAATGATGATATAAAACCTTAATAAAAATATACTTTTAAGTATCAATCAGTGAATAAAACAAATTAAAATATAAAAAATTATATTTTATCTTTAACATGTATTTTTATCAAAATTACATATTTTTACAAATTAATATATATATATGGGTTGACCTCGAGCCTAAACTGGTATGAGTTAAAAAATAATTACGGAAGGATTGTCTTAATTAAACCTAGTTAAAAATTCAGGTCAACTTGAAATGAAACACGTGTCAAAACCTCATTGATTTTTTTAAGAAAAAAATTAGTAAAAACAAGGTTGCTTTAATTTTTTTTTATTTTAGGTCAGTTGAGTTGACCCTCCTAACTCGCAACCCAAATTTTTTCTCAGACCCACTTCTTAATTAGGTTTTAAAACTATGATAATAATTATTTTTATCTATACATTGATTTAGATCAACTCATATTGACCCTCCCAAATCGTGACCTAGACCTTATCCAATGAATCCTTAAGTCGGGTTTTAGAATTATGATAATAATAACTTTTATTTTTATATTGACCTGAGTTAACTCAGAATGATTCTTCTGATTCGTGACTCAATCCTTTTTCCGGATTGACCTTCAATTAAGTTTTAAAACTATAATAATTACTCCTTTTTATTTTATGTTGAGCAGGATTGATCTTCTCAAGATGTGATCTAGGTTTTACCTCAGATCAATCTTTAAATTAGGTTTAAAAACTATGATAATAATATATTTTTTTTATGTTTATCCGGGTCAATGATCAACCCTACTCATGATCTAAATCTTGTCTCTAGTGACCTTCAAATTAAGTTTTAAAAATTATGTTAATAACCATTTTTATTCCTAAATTAACTTGGATCAACCCGATCTCTAACTTAGGCCTCAACTAGAGACTCGAACCTTACCCTAAGTCAATCACTGAATTAAATTTTAAAACTATAATAATAATTATTTTTATTTTTACATTGACTTGGGCCAACTTATTGCAATTCACCTGATAACTCAAGTCTGGATTAGTGACCCAAATTTTATTTAGAATCGACTAATAAATTAGGTTTCAAACCCATAATAATTATTATTTTTATTATTTTATATTTTAATTGAAAACATTATGAAATTGAGAGTTTTTTACTTAGATGTTTTTGAAATAAAAAATAAAAAATATTATTTAAAAAAATATCTTATATATATTTTCTGTTTTGAAAATATAGAAATTTATTTTAAAATTATCTTAAAAATAATTTTATTTTTTCAACTAAATATATTTTTATTTTTATTATATTTTTTTTATAATAGTAACCAAATAATATTATGTTGCGGATGTCATTAACAAAAAGCTTACGTTGAAATAAAAGTTAGAAAGTAAATGGCAGAGGGCATAAATGGTTATAGTTAGTTCGGTGTCACGTCAATAAAGATGCTGCAGGCTTAATAATCCACTTGTCTCTGAACAAATACAAGTTTGAAAACTAGTGATAATTATTAATTTTATCAAAAAAAAATTAAATGATTATAGTGTTTTCAACGAAGTATAAACTTAACACTTGGGTTGTTAACTTAGTATGTTTAATAAAATTAGTTAATTTAATAAATTGATTTAAATTAAAAAAATGAATTACAATTTTTTTTGGTAATAATTAACTAAAAAAATAAATTATTAATATCACACCTATAATAAAAAAGAAGAAGAAAATTGTTGAATATTTACTGCTATTCCACCATAAACATCATCCACAATCAAAAGAATTTGCTAAGACAGTTCAAACCTCATTGCAACGGGATGCAAGATAACATTGAAAGTAGTCATACGGTTCACAAGAGCAATGTTTTGAAAGAAAAAAAAATGAACAAAACACAATGAAGTAAATATTCATTTATATTTAATCAATCAATTCTATTTAATTCAAGAACAAAATTTATTTAAAAAAAATAATAAAAATAACTTAAGATAACCTAATAAAAAAAAGTAGAAAGCATATAAAAAAACATAAAACCTAATCACCAGTAAAATAAATATTTTTAATGAATATCTTGAGTTAATTTCTTAAATTACTAGTTAAAAAATTCTAAATATTAATTTAATCAAGAAGCTCAAATTCAGATTAACTCAATATTAAAATATAAAATTGAGTATTAAAAAATACTAAAATAAAAAAAATTAGGAAAACCAAAACACAAAAATAAAATAAACAAGGATAAAACCTGATAAGAAAAAAAAATAAAGGGTGAAATCAACAAAAAAAATTATAAAAAATCATCTCATATGACATAAATAAAATTAAAAGAAAAGGAACTAGATCTGATATATAAATAATCCAAATAAGATGAGATTGAGAGAAGTTTTAATTTTCAAAGAAATTTTAATTTTCATAAGTTACTTCAAATATTAACCATAATATTAAGGACTAAATTAAAAAAAAAAAGTTGAGGAGATGATTTGAAATATTGCAAGGTAGGGTTTAAAATCTTGAAGAGAGAGAGAGGAAAGAAAAAAAAAATAATAATTGTCAGAGTGAAACTAGAGATCTATTTTGTACACACGGCATCGTGATATGGAAGAGACATTGAAATGTATCTAAAGATATTCTAGAACGGTGCTTTTGATGACTGGAATTAGCCATTGCATCATTCAAGGATAATGGAACGACCAACACATGCTCTATATGGATATATATATTAATGAGATTTTTTTAAAACACTTTTAATTAATTAAAAGACAAAACTACCCTTCATTTTACTCAATATAAATGGAGAAATAGAGAAACTATAAAAATACCCTCAAATCTAAGATATAAAAAATCAAAACCCCAAGTGTAAGGAGGTATTTTACTACGCAGATAAAAGGATTCAACAACCACACTACCTTTATAAAGATAAATGAGTCACTTTACTTATAATTAGCCATTGCTTCATTTTAATATGTATCTTATAATTAAAAATATAAATCTACCTAATATCCAACAATGTATATTACTCAGAAGAAACAAGTTCTACATGATTGGATGTTTAACTAAAATTGGTGATGAATTTGGTTGGTTGCTTACAGAAATTCCCATCATTGAGATTGGTTCAAATCCCTTGGTAGCTATGAAGAGAATTTGATTGCTCTTATTCTATCGAAAAGAAGTCTCATCTTTCTTTTTCCCAAGGAGATGCCGTGTTTGAAGATGCACTCCCACTTGCCACTTTCCTCCCTTAGTCCTTAGCCACACTCCAAACACTTGAAGACAAGTGCTGTTGTGTCCCTACACATTAGCCTTTTCCCATGCCGTGATTGATGGCATTACCATCTCCACATGGAATCCTTAGGTTTCACTCCTCGAGAGCTTGATGGCAATTTGGCCGCATATTTGGAGGGAACTCGGCCATGGAAACCCTCCCCACCTCCCTTTAATATCTTTCTCTTTAAGTCAATCTCGAGATTCAACCACCATAACAATTTGTGAAATTAAAAAATAAAAAAGCTAAGCTTCTGAATAAAAGTCCAAGTCTACTAAGAGCTCCACCTTTTCTTCTTGTTTTACAATTGCCTCTCCACTACATTATATACACGCACACACTTCTCGAAGACATTGAAGCACACAAAAGCTATGGATTGGTTCTCGTGGCTATCGAAAACTGGCCTGGAGCCTTCACTTGTGTATGAATACGGCCTTGCCTTTGCTCACAATGAGCTTGAAGAAGAAGACATAGCTTACTTTAACCATGAATTTCTTCAAAGCATGGGGGTGTCAATAGCCAAACACAGGCTCGAGATCCTCAAGCTTGCAAGAAAGGAGAAGGGAGCGAGCTCACGTGCCATGGCAAGGGTTCTTGTTGCAATCAAGAGAACAAAGAGGTCTCTAGCTAAGTACGTAAGGACATGGGTTCACCGCGAGGAGTCGGCTCTTGTTCTTGTTCCAAGGCCTGGTTACAGTACCAGATGGAGAGGAGCCATGTTGAAGAGGAATAAGAAGTTGATGATGGCTAAACAAAGCAGGTTGTTGCTTACAAATGGTAGTTTTTCAAACACTCCTATGATTTCTGCTGCGCCAGCCCTTGATAGTTTTTCAAGTCCTGTGATTTGTGGTCTCAACAAAGAGGAGAAGTTAGAGGAAGATGACGAAGGGTACTGGACAACTGGTGTTGAAGAGTTCAGGTGGGATACCATGTTCCAGAATTTGAAACCAACATGAATTGTTTTTGTTTTCTTTTGTTTTTTCCTTCTTGATTTCAGTTTAAGCGGTGAGAGATGGCTTTTTTTGTGCTCTTCCACCATAGAGTCTCGAGTCTAGTTTGGTACTAACATTTTGATCTTGTTTTCATTATTGGTGGGTGGGTGAGATGGGGACACAATTTGGCACCACGGTCTGTTTTAGTACTAGATGGCCTCCCTTGCTTGCGTGCTTGCAGGCATAGGAAAGTATTAGCAGCTTTAATGCCTGTTACTGGATTGATTGTTTTAGGACATGTAGTGAAGAAGATTCTGTGCAGGACCAAGTCCAGCCATATTGTCTTTTGGTAAAGAATATGATAAGATTCACTCTTGTGGATCGATTTTACTCTTCTATATCTTTAGATTTCCTTTGGTAAATTCATGTTCACACTCAGTTGGCTGCATTAATCACTTCCTCGTGGAAGTGGCAACAGATCAAAGCAGCTGGCAATAAAGAGGTGTATAGAGACAAGGCAAAGTGCGTGCAGATTAGAGCTGCAAAGCAAGGAAGAGGGAGCTGATCTTGAACACAGATACAGCCCTTTCTACCCCAAGAATTTTTTTCTAAGAAACATAAATAATAGGCACCTGCACAATGATGTATGGGAAAAAAAAAATGTTGAAACAATTCCAAGGTGATTTCCCCTACACAATCCTGATTTGTGTTGAGATAGCATTTCAATAACCTTCCTCAAAAGGTGGTACAACTTGGATGTGCCTTCCTCCAACAGTATGACAACAACAAAGATACCGCCATTGAGCTACCGATGACAAACAAAATATAGCACCTTAGTAACTGCAGCATCTAGCAAAAGACAGACGCTGTAAGACAATGAAGCATGCCTCTGCAAAAAAGGAACTCAACTTCATTAGACGATAATAGTAATCTCCACTGGTCAATGGCCGGGTGTTTGAGGCAGACGGAAAGAGCCCTGAAAAAAGTAGGTGGTAAACTGGCCGAATTCTAACTGTCAAAATTATGCTCAAGATTTTCCCCAACCCGCAGACACCAGCTAGAACCAGGAACGTTACCTCGAAGCAATCATGACCAACACAAGCAGAGCATCTTGCTTAGCAGCTTCAGCATCATATGCATAACCAGCAAGCAAACCTGAGACAAGAAGTGCACCAACGGGATTGACCAGCCCCATAAAGCTGTAAATCAAATCAAATGTTTCAAGCCAAAAGGCTCGGAAGCAGTTGGCACCATTACAGCATACAAAATCCCGTAGCAGATGCCAAGAAGAGGAATTGCAGCATAAAGAATTCCACTAACAGCCGAAGAAAAAGGAATGAAGCTTATGAGCATATGACCGTTGGTGCTAATGTCATCCACAAGGTTCGAGGGATCATTATCACATTCACCGTCATTCCCTTATTAGCAAAGAAAAAAAAAAAAAAAACCACTTCCAAAATGATAGTTTAAAAATCCATCTGATATGATAACTGTAGGAACAGAGCATAAACCAGGAATATTAAGAAAACAAATTAAGAAGCCAACCAAGTTAGGAACAGAATGAAGTCCTCATATTGCAAAAATCAAGAACTTTCAGAAAAATTGAATTACTAAATTGTCCAGGGAAAATCACGCTAGGAATGCCTAATGATAGTATCAAGCGTGTGCTTCTTCAAAAGAAAAAGGGACTTTCACATTCTAAATTGGTACTTTATGTTAGCAACAAGTAATGACCTGAGCCAAGACTGCCAACAAAACTGCAAAAGCTGAAGAGAGTAAGCAATATTGTTTGTCTTCAAGTCCAAATGCAACACCAATTTGAGCCAAATTATTTAGAACAGTAACTCCAGGATCAACCCCAAGAAAGTTCACAACTCAGAGAAGCCAGAAATCAGTCCCGATAAAAACCTCACGAATTTTGGAATCTTCACCTCCACTGGGCCCCCTTTTCTTCTCCACTGCTCCCTCACCCACGGCAAGAAGCATGTCCACATCCAAAGCATCCTCATTCTCAAAAAACTTCCAAGATTAGTAGCTGAGGAAGATGGTGTCAACAAAGAACCAGTTGGGGTTGATTCACCTTCAGATCAAATGATTTAAAGAATCAGTTGGTGGGACATGTCTCTACTGTTTTGCTGGGAAAAAGTGTCATTTTGACCGGCATTGCAAGAGGGGACATCAGAACAATAGCCATTATCAAAACTAAGATGCATGAAACATTATCACTTAGAGAAACCACATCACTTATTATTGTGGTTATGAGAAGATAAAGGGCAAGCAAAACACTTGCAGCTTGACTGAAAACAAAATGGACATGCTCTGAAGAATCTTCTCCAGAAACTCATTGCTAAACATAAAATGGGAACGCCATGTGTAAGAATTAGCAGAAGCTTTAAATCCGAATCTTTGAGCACCAGTTTGTATATCAAAGTATATACTGCAGCTGCAATCCCACCACAACCTTTGAGAATTCCTGAAACAGTGCCTCTGCTGGAAGGGAAGTTCCTCATGTTGGTTACAAGCACAGCTGTGCCAAACCATGTAGTGCTATTAATGGCGATAACAAGTCCAGCCCATATCTGAAATAGCAATGGAGAGCGAAGCCTATAAGTATAAAAATCATGAAACTAATATACCAAGACCAAAACTTAAACTGCAAGTATGAATCGATAATTTAATGGAAAAAAACAATTGTAAAAGCTTCAAGTATGACTTGAAAATTTAACGGAAAAAAACAATTGTAAAAGCTTAAAGTATGATACCAGGGGAAGAATGCATAATTTCTGGAAAAATCTTGTCTTCACAGTTCACAGCCTAGCCACTTCCATATCGACTTCAAAATTTCATTGATAATTTCATACCTCTGCACATGCCAAAGCAATATAAAAATATTCTCGCTGCAGAATATAAATGGATTCAAACTGAAAAATAAAGGTATAAGATTATGATGTTTGTTCTACACTATAAACTATGTTCTTTAATACTTGGGAATCAGGCCATCTCTGACTTCCTGTTGCATCAAGATTGCAAGAATTGGTCAGGAATCTGAGTCCACTGCAGGTTTCAACAATGCTTTCAGAGTAACGTGGGAAACTTTAAAGCCAAGTATACTTCTCAAAATTAGCACGGACCAATACGATCCAACTCATACCAAAGGATCTATTAGTAATTCCAGTAGACCCAATCACTAGAGCTAGAGCAAAGAAGTACAAGGAAGCCTTTAATGGGCTTTTGCATGATATATAGATCGAGGTGAACTACAAAAGAGCAACAACCCAAGAGGAACAAGTCTAATAAATTTGATTTATATTCAACATGGGCTTAAGGACCATGGATTTCAGCCAGGGAAGTAATTTCGGCATCACAGGGCTTATTTTGTCAAGTATTTTGTGTTTCCTAATTCAACAAGAAAATCATGAATTATTTAGGAAAAGAAAGTCTACTCTATCAGGGAGATTTGATTTGAGGGAAAAATCCTACTCTACCATTAGCACTAAAGGTGGCGGCACCATAAAATAAAAATTTCAGAATATTCATTTTATTATTTTTCAAGTTAATTAGTTAGTTTTTGGGTTATTTTGGACTAGTTTCAAATTGGAGCAAGTGAACCCATTCTTAAGAGTTTATTTTCAAGAGTATAAATATTCTTTGGAAAGACTTAAATTTCAGATTTAATCCACATAAAGTTGCCGCATATTGAAGCATAGAAAATAGGGATCTTTCTTGCTTGATTCTTGATGGAACTACACTCTTTAAAGAATTGATCAATTTTTATTGTGATTTTATACTTTTTGTGATCATCTACATGTGAGAATGTTGTGTGAGTATGGTTATTTTCCTAACATGATACTCTTATATTACTTTTATATTGGGTTTCATTAGCTGATCTTGTGGCCACGATCACTTGTTACATGGAAAAAATGTGAGTCTAGATTGGAAAGAAAGAAATGCATATTTAAGTATCTAACTTCTATTGAATTTTTATTTGACTTTTCCACCCTTAATTCTATTTGAGTTTCTTGACACTTTATTTTTTTAATATGACATTCTTCATGACAATTAGGGTTTGTTTGTTAATGTGGTGGGGTGTGATTGAAATTGCGTTTTCCCTAACCATAGCCTTGAAAGTGTTCGAGATTAATCAACACACCAAAGTTTTGCATAGATTCCACTGAAAACTCTCTCTTGAAACCTTGATTCAGAAAAAGCTACAATTTATAGTTTTTTTTTTAACCTACTCTTTTAAACTGCAACCACAAAGCTAAACACACACTTAGAAAAGTAACGATACAGCCGCTATCTTGTGTCTCATGGTTAAAAAAAAAAGGGTCTAGATTACGAAATGTGAAGATGATTATTATTATTTTTTAATTCAAACCCATTTTTTCTACATGGTAGTGTTCCTTATCATCCTTTTTCTAGCATTGGTTACAAAGAATGACACATTTAAAAAAAAGAAGTCTTAGAAACTCAAATAGATTGAGTTGAGATGGGGTGCTGAATTAGAAATTCAACAAAGGTGCTAGATATGTTTGTTCTCTTTTTCCAATCTAAGCCCACTTTATTGTCATCACTCAAGTGATGAAACTCACCATAGGTACCACATTAGGAAAAAACAACGTTAAGCAACCCAGAAAGGTGAGATTGAATGTTGAATACTTGAATAGAAAACCAGTCAAATGTTGGGTAACAAATGTGCAATCTTCTTCTCATTTTAGTTTTCCTTCAAAATTCCGAGGAAGAAATGGTGTATGTTGTGGAATATGTTTGAACGATTTGCTTTTAAAGACACTGCAATTAGTGGACACTGAAGTGTACGAGTCCTTAATAAGGAAGAAGACTTACAGCAAGAGAGATTACAATCTAGCCTAAATCTGGGAAACCATTCCTTCTGTGGAGTAAGACAAGCCCCGGAAAAAGAACAGTGCATTTATTGCCATTTCATCTGGGTAACTACATTTCCTAGTTTCTCATTCTTCTCAAACATCTAGATAAAATATAGAGAAAGTTGTGACGATAATCATGAATGAATTTACCAAAATCCCACACCACTTAGATAGGTGAAAAAAGAGGATGGTCACACTCACTATTTCAGAAGAAAAATGAAACATTAGAATCGCTCATCTAAGAGGGAGAATATGAGGCAGTCCTATGCTTCAGCATTTTATTTTTTTGATGGAGTGGCTGCCTCCTTTCAAGCTCAAATATTAAACCAAGTTATAACGGGTTTCAAAAATCATGGAACTGGACCCCATGGTATGATTCTCGAGAAACTCCAATCAAACACAAAAGCAAAACCCTAGTCTTGTCTGGAAAACTATCCATGTTAATCAATCTTAAATGGGCAGCCCAGAAAAGAAAGACAACAAACAAACAAATAAATAGGGAGTGATAAGGAATAGTAGAAAAGAGACAGATATTAAGCAGTCATCATCCTGCAATTTCAGTGATCAAATTTGGAAAACCCATCAAGCTCTAAATCCCAGGCAATCAAGATTATATGGTTTGTGCAGTGCTGGGGGAAAAAAACTCCAATCAACAAATCCACTTAAATGCAACTAAGCAACTAGAAAAAGGAAAGAGTTGATCACTTACCACCCAGTAGGGCAGGCCAGAAACAATCTGGGTGATTGCAAGCCAGAGCCCATGGAAGGAACTTGTTGCATGCAATGCCGGGGAGCTAACCTACACTCTCTCCAAAATCGTTAGCCACCCCCAAGATTGTTATTTGCTGCTGGTTAAAACACAACATTGATTTCAGTGAAGGAGAGTATAGCGGGAAGTTGTAGCCATTCCCAGCCGCTATCAAAACCCATACTGCTGCTGCCAAGCCCACGCAGGGTGGTCTACTTGCTTCTTTCACAACTATATTTGGCATTTTTACTAGTTACTTTCTACTTTGCTCTCATCTGACCAATCTTAAATTGGAAGGGATTGACGTGTATGTATGCCCTCCTTCTTGCATGGAGCTCAAGCACTTTCATCCATGAAAGTAATCGGGACACTAGTTAATTATATTTATATTTATTTATTTTTGGCATATTTCAACTTTATAGGGTGTTAGATTATTTTTTCTAAAATAAACTATATTTAGATTTTTTTCAATGCGCTTTTCTAAAATAAATATTTTTTATTTAGAAATATATTAAAATATTTTTTAAAATTTTTTCAAATTATTTTTAATATAATATATCAAAATAACCTAAATATATATATAAAATAAAAATTAACAATTTTTTTAAATTTTTTTTTAGAAATGCAGTTTGTATGGTGTTGCCAAACATGCTTTAAACAAGGCATGGTATTGTTATTGGGTCCTCGACGAGGAAGGCATGGCGTGATGCCTTGCATGAAGAAACCATGAGAGGTGACTTTCTAGAGGTTGAGGAAGAAAGTTTGGATCACAGAGCTTCAAGCAGTTGGGAGCTCCTGTTAGATGGAAGGAAGAAGAATGAACTCCCATCGCCTTTTTCCCTTCTTCATTGACCTTAGGGGAAAGGAACCTTCTACCAGCTGGAGATGCCAGTTACGGCAGACCGTGCTCCTCCCCTTGAACTCGTGCAGTCACCGCTTGCAGTCGTGGTGGTTCTTCTCGTGGAGAGTTGCCATAAGAGATGAAGGAAAGAGCTTCGTATTCAGAAATACAAAACGATCTGGCCCTTGGATTTATTTATGCAAGATAAGTATAGTTCCGTAAATGCTATNTCCCACTGAACTCGTGCAGTCACCGCTTGCAGTCGTGGTGGTTCTTCTCGTGGAGAGTTGCCATAAGAGATGAAGGAAAGAGCTTCGGATTCAGAAATACAAAACGATCTGGCCCTTGGATTTATTTATGCAAGATAAGTATAGTTCCGTAAATGCTATGGAAACAGCAATGTCATCACTGACTATGATTATCAAACCATTCGAGTACAGTTGTGGCACATGGTTATGGGGGATGGAAATCAACCTATAGGATTTATCATTTTTCTCATCTCTTCCCTGGTAGAATGCGAGAGATTACTACCTTGTGATTTACATAAAGCAGAGGAAGAATTACACAACCAATCGAAGCCATTATTTAGCACACTACAAGACTCCGATGGAGCAGTCCTTTGCAGAAGAAGGGGTGTCCCGCCACGTTTTTGAGGTTACAACTAATAGTTGCCACTCATCAATGGCCTAAATTCTGAGGCAGATGGTAAGAACCCCCTGAATAAAGCATTTGGTAAACTGGCCATATTCTAACTGTTAAGATTATGCTCATGACGGTTCCCAGTCCACAGAAGCCAGCTAGAGCCAGGAATGTTACCTTGAAGCAATCAGGACCTAAACAAGTAGAGCTTCCTTGCCTGGCAGTTTCTGCGTCGTACACATAACCAGCAAGAATACCTGAGAAAAGTAGCGCACCAACAGGATTGCCTAGCAGCATAAAGTTGTATATCAAACCAAAATGTCTCAAGCCAAAAAGTTCAGAGGCAGTTGGCACCATTACAGCATACAGAATCCCATAAGAGATGCCAAGAAGAGCAGTTGCAGTGTAAAGAATACCATCGAGTGCAAATGCAAAAGGAATGAACGTTACGGCCATAATTATATGTGCACATGTCATCAACAAGGTTCGAGGAATTGTTCTTGACCTGCAATAAAGTGTGATTTCGTCATATAAACAAGAAAATCCTGAAATTCAGAACTAGGAGATTAGAGGCCATAAACTAGTAAATATGAAGAGAAAATTGAGAAGGCAGGGGAGGAACAGAATAGATTGAAATTGCACATCAATGAAACAACCAAGAATTGTCCAGAAAAAGCTTGTCCAGTCAAATGATAAAAGAAAACTGGCATTGCTTCATTAGGAATGAATGCCTAAAAAGATAGATCATTGTGCTTCCTTAAATGAAAAGATTTCAATTCTCAACTTAATATCTGATATTAAGTGAATGAGTAATAACCTGACAAAATGTTCTGAAACAGTACCCGAGCCAATGCGGCCAACAAAATTGCAAAAGCTGAAGAGAGCAAGCAATATTGTTGTATCCTCAAGACCAAAAGCAGCCCCAATTTGAGCCAAATTATTGAGAATAGTAACTCCAGAACCAACCCCGAGAAAGTATACCACCCAAAGAAGCCAAAAATCTGCCTTGATAAGAGCCTCGCGAATTTTGAAATCCTCACCTCTCTTGGGCCTCCTTTTCTTCTTCACTGCTCCCTCTCCCATAGCAAGAAGTATTTCCACATCTGAAGCATCATCATTCTCATAAAAACTTCCTAGAGATGTTGCAGATGAAGATGGTGTCAACAAAGGATCTGTTGGAGTTGTTTCACCTCCCCCAAACACCAAATGATCTGAAGAATCAGATGGCGGGTTTTTCTTGGGCCTTGAAGGAAAAATGGTCATTTTTACAGGAATTGCAAGAGGAGATATCAAAAAGATAATCACGATTGCCGCTAAAACGTAGGAAACAGCATCACTAAGAGAAACCACAGTCCTTATTATAGTGGTTACAAGGAGATAAACAGCAAGTAGAATAACTGCAGCTTGAGTGAAGAGAAAATGGGCATGCTCTGAAGAGTCTTCTCCAGAAGCTGGAGTACATGGCCGGATAAAGTACATCATAGCTAAACACAAAATGGGAATGACAAGTGTAAGAAAGAGCAGGAGATTTGAAGCAGAGCCTTTAAGCACCAGGCTATACACCACTGTGTATACTGCAGCTGAGATCCCAGCGTAACCTTTGAGAATGCCAGAAACAGTGCCCCTGCTGAGAGGGAAGTTTCTCATGTTTGTCACAACCACAGCTGTGCCAAACCATGCATTGCTATTTGTGGCAATAACAAGTGCAAGCCATAACTGCAATAGCAACAAAAAGGAAAGCATACTTTAATGTTTTTGTTACAGGTCACACTTTTGCTTCAGCTGGAAATTGGATAGCTCCAACCAAACTTCTCAAAATCTCAGCAACATGACAACCAGCACAGACACAAATAAGTTATCTAGAAACAATGATTAGTTTAAGATTGTATTAGAATCTCTGTGTAAAGATTTTGGGTTCTAGATATCCCCATTGCTAGCTGAAAATACGTATCTTTATTTACCAAACATTGTTTTCACCTTCCATCAGGCCTACGCAACCCTCAGTATATTATTTGGATTCTGGCCATTCAAAGATGCTTCAAAACGTACACCCAGCCTTTCCAACAGGAAAGTACAATGACAACCACTCAAACAATAAGTTTGTTCCATCCAAACATGTAACCACAGCCAAACTCTGCATATTGATGTTCTTTCTATTAGTTAGGGCCATCTCGATAGACTGGATCAAAATAATTTAGCCAGAGTTTTCTAGTCATGAAAGATGAAACCTTGAGGTACAAATTCTTGCTTCAATACTCTGAATGAGGAAGATCCAGTGCTTGAAACACTGGAAATATTAAATGAGTTGTTTTAGAGGGGGGGTGGGGGGGGGGGAAGGCAGCAGGGGAACAGTTTAAATCATGGAACACTCCCAGACTGAGTTTCAACAGAAGAGAGTGCAGTATTACAGCATTTAAGGGAGCTTTAGTATGAGGAAGTGAAATGATTCCTTAATCGGAACAATTGCATTCATAGAGCTCAAACTTCAAACTTCCCCCAAATCAACTAAGCGATAACTTTCACAGAGAAGACAGATTTGCCCTCAACCATTTATATAGGCAAAAAAGAGAAAAGGGAGGGGGGTGTCCAATTAAAAAATTTGCATTGACACAGCCTGTGCAAGCATCAGAGGATATAAATCCATAATGGAAATCCATCTTATAACTAAATAAAATCTATCTATCATTCCTTCCTCAGGAGGAAAAAAGAGAGTAGAATCACTAGTTCCAAGACATTAATTCTATATAATAATGGTTCACCAAAGCCTGATGATCAACCAAACTGATGAAGCAAGAGGTAATCAAACCTCTGATTTGACCAACCAAGATTGGAAACACATCAAACCCGATGACAAAGCAATGATACAAAAGCAAATACAATTCCATAGAGTAGAATTCTTTCAAAATCTACCTCGCCAAGAACTACCTACTAGCAAGCAAGGCAACCATCAAAGTACGTAATAAAAAGAAACAAGTTGATGATGTCTGACCAGCCAGTAAGGTAAGGGCTTGACAGTCTGGCTAACAACAAGCCAAAGAACACCGTAGCCCAAGAAACAAGCAAGAACACCAACAGCGAGGACAGCCCAGGGAGGGAACTTGTTGCAGGCCATGCCAGGGAGCAATCCCACATTCTCTCCAATATCATTGGCCACACCCAACATTGTTAGCTGCTGCTGATTGAGTCCCATTACTGATTTGAGAGCAGGAGAGTAGAGTGGGAAGTTGTATGCATTCCCCGCCGCTATCTCAACCCATAATGCTGCTGCTAATCCCACCCATGGAGGTCTGCTTCCTCCTTTCACCACTAAGTTTGCCATTCTCTCTCTCTCTCTCTCTATGACTCTACTACACTGCAACTATTTCCACGCTATCTACCAGTCCACAGTATAAGGCAGCTACAATCCAAGGAGTTTGCCGGTGGTTCTGGCGTTATTTCTCACTTCTTTGTATTTTTTTTGGGGTTTAAACTATGTTTAGTTTTGATTTACGTATAAATTCTTCTTACCTCCCTAAACTATCTTTATAAACAAAGAAGAAATCAGTCTAAATTAATATGAAAATTGTTTTGAAATTACTTTTTAATGTAACAATTAAAAAAAAGTATTTTTTATTTGAAAATTAGGGTTCGGATTGTTGTGGACTTGTTGTGTTTGTGTGTGCTGTGGAGAGTGATTGTGGCTGCCGCTGTTACAGCAGTTGCAGGAGGCTGTGGAGAGAGAGAGACCCATGGCAGCTTCGCCCACTTGTCAAAGTCCCTCTCTTGAAAATGCCATCTTACACGCATCACCGACTTTAATTATGGTTGTTCAACTAGACAGATGGCACGTGTCGTGATATTTTTCCTCTAAAATATTTTTCATGCATTTTTTTAATTTTTTTTTATAATTTAGGTTATCATCCCGATCATTTAAATAAATTAAATTTTATTTGAATCATATTAAAAAAATAATAAAAAACAATAAAAAAAAATCATTAATTATATTTAATAAATTTATTTATTAAAATTAATTTGTGACAGTGATACATAAAATTAATTGAATAAAATAAAAAAAATATTATACAAGGCTATAAATATTAAAAATATAATAAAAATTAAATATTTAATATTAAAATAGTTTTTGAAAAAACATGCAAAATATTTCATTTATCATAAACAAAACAAATAAGAAAAAAAAAAACATCAATTGTAACACGTAATCAATCAAATTCAATTTCGATTTGGCTACATTTTATATTACAAAAGCGCTGATTCTGAAGCTTTCTTTTATTTAATATATATATTTTTTTTAACAAATCTCAAAAAGATCTCCAGGTGGTGTCTCAATCTCACCATCAGTTTTTATCGATTTTATCTCTAAGCTTCCAAAAGACTTCCAAGGCTTTCATTCAAATTGTAAAAACGACATCGTTTTACAAATTGAACCTGCTAAGCTTTTTGACACTAATTACAAGCAGATGAAGAAATGATCATCGAGTCAATGGTTCCACCCATCTAGAGAATGTGATCCAGGCACGAAAAATCGACAATAGAGGTCCACTAGTAGGATATGTTTTTGAAATTGCTAGATGATTTTAAAGAAAGTTATAAAAACACACTCACAGAAAAAAAAATACTAGATGATCTTAAAAATTATTCAGAAATATAGTGAAAAATATTTTTCAAAATACTTTAAGTTCAGAAGTATATTAAAAAAATATTTTTTTATTTTAAAAAAATTATTTTTGATATCAAATTTAAAATAACAAAAAAATAATAATGTAAAGAAAAAATAAATATTTGTTTTCAAAACTTTAAACCTCAAAAACTAGAAATAGCCTCGTTGGAGGAACACGAGTATAAGAATTAATTGCACCATGTGCAGGATTTGAGGGGGCCTTGTTGAGGGAACCCTTGATGTTCTTGAAAACAAAAACACATGTAGATTGTTTATTGTCGTATCAATATTATATAACTTTCGAGTATTTGTTATATTTAACAGAAGACGAGGAATTCGCTTTATTTCACAGATGCCGGTAGCCAAGAACGCATCCGATAATACAAACAGAAGATTACAATTTTGTGTTTCACCAAACAACAAATATGATTATTCTATGATACGAGAACCCTGAATTCTTCAGAAAGTGAACTTCAGACGATTTGTGCTTCTGAGAAATCCCCCTGCCAGTGAATCCAAAAAAGCCCGTTTGGTCATCACAGGAGAAGCAGCCCATGACATCTTCCATCTCTGCTCTGAGTAGACAATCGTGCCCAGAGCTTCCTCAGCTTTAAAGATGATCAAGCTGCACTCAGGCAGTTTTCCCAAGAACCATATTTTGAGCTGAAGGTGCCACCGCCACTCTGCTGGGCATGCTCTGAAATAACCAC
Organism: Populus ilicifolia; assembly: GCA_015708895.1. Taxonomy (NCBI): domain Eukaryota; kingdom Viridiplantae; phylum Streptophyta; class Magnoliopsida; order Malpighiales; family Salicaceae; genus Populus; species Populus ilicifolia. The sequence goes on from SRLM01000733.1 coordinate 497,300, forward strand.
ACGGGCGCAGACATCCCAAGTCCTTGCTATCTCTCCAAGTGACATGGGTTGTGAAAGGCTTCGGAGAGAGATGCTGAACCTGGATTTAGCTTTTATTGACAGATCCTCGTACTCTTTACTGTTAGAAAGAGTTGCATAAGAACCAGATTATTGCGGAAAGAAGAGTAAGATTTAGATATCAGAACGTAAAAAGCTGCCAAGTGAAGGAAAGACTCTTGACAAACTATCAAGTTGATTATCTCCGATTATGGATCAGCATAATCTTTAGAGAGATCAATAAAAGAAACATTTCATCTAAACTTTGAGCAAAGCAAACCAGATATCATTAAGGGTTCATTTCTAGTGAGCAGATCGAAACAGTTTACAGGTTTGCTCATCATTCCAGCTATAGGCTTGATCCAAAAGAAGGATTGTCACCCTACTAGCATGACAATGAAAATGATCTCAAATGATCAGACTCCAGGAAACCCAGGAAAAAAAATATTCCCATATGGAAACATCAAATTCTATGTAGATTTTCAAGAGCACGCAAAAATGTATAAACTGCATAGCCACATTTTTTACCTGACTTCAACTGGAAACCTGTCTAACAGTATAGGTGAGCAACTTGGATAATTTGTAGGCACGAGCAATCTGAGGGGCTGAATTGGTGACTGCACATGAATAAAGCGAAATAAATACAGAGAAATGGGTAGTAGTTTATTAAAATCATAATAGCAGGTTTGAAAGCACACCATTTGCGCTGAAGCATACTGTGATTTCAAATTTTGACTAAGAGCCACAGCGCTAAACGAGCATTTGACGATGGTTCCTTCACCCCCTTCAGCAGTAGCAGCCACTGCAGTTGAATCAACATCTTCATCACTAATATCAACTACCGTGTCTATAAGTCGCTGATTTATTTCCCTTATCTCTTCCAAAAGGGCATGATTGGCCTGCGAAAAAAGCTACATTATTCATCCAGCGAGAATAAGCTGAAATAAGCCTTCCTATCAAGAGTCAGGTGTAAATCACACAGCACTTAGAATGCATTCTAAATCCTTTTAAAGCGTAATTTCCTGGATATCTATTACATGATAAAATGCCTTCCTCTATTCACTCACAACAGAGATTTTTAGCAAAGATACATCATCTAATTGTTGTGCACTGCAGATTTTTTTTCCCCTTTTATGTTATTCTTTTTTAACATGCAAATATAATCGTGGGAGAGGAAATTGCAAAAGGAAAACTTTAGAAATAATGGCATTCTATGGAACTGCATAGCAATATATTTCAACATAATAAGATAATGTTGTAGCCTGAAATAAGAGCAGAAACATTCAAATTTCAAACAGCATTAATTAGAAACAATAAGAAAACAAATAGCAGAAGTTCAAATAGAATAGAGGTAAGAGCACACATAACACACGTTGTTATTAGTTTTGGACTAAAACACAGAGAGATGGTTAATACCTCAATTCTAGGCCTCTTGACACTTGATGTTGCAGTTGACTCCAAATCAGAAGTTTCTGGACCAGTAAACTGCTTGAAACTGTCACTTACACTGCCAGCTGATGATACAACATTCAAGGGCATGGCACTTGTATGGCGCCTCATTTTCCTTGATCCGGTCATCCCATCTTGGGTGATGTAATTTCTTGCCTGAAGGCGACATTTTGTCATCGCTACCAAATCCTCACCAGCTGCAGCTCTAGATCCATTACCAGGTGCCGAACCAGCAATTCTGTCAATCATACTGACAACGGAGCCAATGTCACCGACAGATGCACTAAGTGCTTTGGGTGACAGAGATTTCACCTGGGAAAAAAATTACAGCATCACCATCTCATTCACAAAGAAGTTCTTTTCTTTTTCAGAAACCTCCAAAATAATGGTGGGGTGGAGTAAAACCAAAAGGAGAGCATCACTAACCGCTTTAATCAAGCGCTCAAGTGGTTGCTCCGTAACGCTTGACTTGCCAGAAACAGTGGTCAAAGCACCACCATGAGCACCTTCAGGACTGGTAAACTCTGCAAGCAAAGGTGATGCAGATATCCCAGGAGTGCCAATTGCAAGGGATGGAGCCGGTGCTTGTGCAACAGATGGTTGGTGTACAATATTTCCAGTATTTACGAGTGAGGAAATACCAGGCACTGGTTTGTCAGAATCTCCTGGCATAGGAGATGGAGCTAAAGGAGTTGAAGGAGATGGGACAACAAAAGGCGAGTTTGCAGATTGCAGAGGTGTTCCAGTTTTGGTTACAGAAGATGGTAGATTTTGCTGGTCAATCTGAGGAGATGAATGTTGTAATTGAGGGGAAGCATGCTGAGGTAGTTGAGGTGAAGAAATAGGAAATGAAGGTGCTGGTTTCATGTGCTGACGTGGGAAAGCTGTGCGTTGACCTGTTGGGAGATGCTGTTGGAAGACTGCTGGCTTAATTCCAATCCCCTGTCGCATCTCATTTATATCATTCATCTGTTGCGGCTGTGGAATTTGGTGTGTCTGCATCTGTCCAGGCAACTGCTGCTTGGCTTGCTGGTGTAATTGCTGCTGCTGCTGCTGCTGCTGCAGTATCTGTTGATTCTGAATTAAATTCTGGCGTTGATGAAATCGTTTAAGCTGCTGCTGTGTTTGTAGCATCTGTTGTTCATGCTGCTGCTGCTTTAGATGCTGGTGTTGAATCATATTGGAATTCGACTGAAGGGGGATATTTGGCTGCAGCATGCTCACCCCACTTTGTGTTGACATTGTGTTAACATTGGTTGGTTGGGAAATGCTCACGAGATTCTGTTGTACAGATCCTACAGGTGTCTGCTGCAATGAGCTCAGTGCATTTCCCTGTCCAGAATCTAAATTGGAGCCTGGTTGTATTGGATTCATCATGTTTGATTGTGACGTTGAATCCCCAGATAAAGATGAAAGAGAATTATGCAGCAAGCTTGACATATTGTTCTGCTGTATCTTTGGTACAGAAGCTTGCATATTCATTGATTGCAACTGGGGATTCAGTTGATTTTCATGGGACTGCAATTGAGGAACTTGAGATTGGGGTTGCTGCATAGTTTGAATATGAGGTTGGGGAAGTTGTCCTTGCTGTAGATTAGGAATAGGCTTCCTGTATCTGCTTGGGTGTAGAAAACTTACAATCTGCTTCTCATAGGAACCCAGTTTCTCCTTGAAATTAAGTGTGATGTTGTTTTTAGAGACCTGTAAGAATGCAATCAAGCGCTCCAACATGGCCTTGAATACCTTCAGCTTTTCAAGCTGTTCTGACTTTGGTTGTTGCGGAAGAGGGTCATGCTGGAAAGCAAAGTTAACATACACGAGAATTAAAAATTGCATTGACCCTTTGCAGCAAAACTAGTAAAACATTAGTGAAAAAAATGTTTCTATTCCAATTCTTCTGTGTCAATGCATGGTTGTGGGGTGGTTGGGGCTGGGGGAGGTAATTAGTGCAGATGATACAGTGACAAGCAATGCTGATCATGTGCGGGCAAATAAATCAGAAAAAATTACAAAGACAATTTACCTGCTGTAACTTGGTAGCAATTCTCTGGTACATTTCATTTATGTCAGGCAAATACGTTTCCTTCATAACTTTGATCTAAGAAGTACATATAACCAGCAAAACATTATCAATCATATGCTTGATTTCTTCAGGTGCCAGAGTCAGAAAGAAACATAAGCAAACTTGAGAGAATTGATAAAATAAATAAATAAATAAAATGGCAGAGGACAGCATTTATTGTTTGAGATAAAAATAGCAGAGTGGAATCAATGCCAAAAACTCAAAAAAGAATATTGTTATTGATTGCATGCAAAGATGCAAAGGATTGTGTAGTTACCCCTTCAGCAAGATTCAGGGGTTGGTCAAGTTCAGTTACTTTGTCTCACGGCAAACTACTCACCATTTTTTTCTATTGTTCTAACTCAAGTCAATGGATGTCACGACTTTGGTAAACACTTCTTAGCTTTATAACTTTGGATTTGTTACCCTTATATCCTAATTATCAACAACCACTCCTCTTCCCGTTTTAGTACCCTCCCAGGCACAAAAAAATCGGCCTCATCAAATATGCAGTTATGAACTGCAACTACAGCCATTAAACAATTCAGAATCTCGACCTCATTTTCTATAAAATTCAACGATACTTGACATGGTCATGATTCTATGGATTAGGTCCACTTATTTTCCTTTCTTCCATTGTCACATGTTTCAGAACAAATTTGATTGTAATCCTGAAAATACCAGTTCACTTAACCAAATATAACAATGACTATCCAGAAACAATTCACGCATGTTTTCAAGTCTGTCTCTTACAGTCAGAAGTATTGTCAATTGGACTTGTTGGAAAAAATAAAATAATAATTCATCACACAATAAATGTATGGAAATACAGGGAAAAAATTGAAAGAGAGAGATTTGCAATAGAAAAAATTGTCGTTTCAATACCAAGAAAATAAACCTCTTGACCTAGAAATCTAAATACTTTACCTTTAATCATCTTATCAGTAATTTATTGTTTCTTAGTTGCTGCAATCATGGAACTTACAATGCTTCCTAACTAATCCCAACCATAGCTGAATAAAACTCCGTTGTACCAAATTCCAGGAAACCTTTTCCATTGAAATCTTGCAAGACTATGACATGAATTTCATATAATGAACAGTAAACCACAGAAATTACCTTTTGGTAGATCTCCTCTTGCCAATCAGCACCATTTGCATGCCCAGTCTCTGCTGTAGAATCTAGGGATGCTACAAAAATGTTGATGCAGCCAACAAAAGATTAGAATACATGTATTTTTTGAATGTTTTCCACACACAAGGGTATTTCTGCAATTTTTACACTTGCTGAAAATTATGGAATATTTTAGGTCTTGGTTTTATTTCTATTTAGTATTTTATTGTTCCTAAAGAATAAGGAGCTTTAATAGGTTTTCCCCATCCTAGATAGGACCATTAGTATTTTCTGACATAGGAATACAATTCCTTTTTGGACTTGGAGTGCTAGGAACTCCATAACGTTTTGTAATCATTCAAACAAATGTATGTGCAATTGCAATGGTTCCAATAGCAGTGGCATTTCTGATTCCATAAGTGGCAGCCGTAGCTCATAAAGCTACCAAAAAGAGCATTCCTGACTTGAACCATTATTGTATTTTCAAGAGATTTAAATACATATGTTATAATCTAACATGAAAGCACAAAGCTGCAAATTAAAGTAGGAGCAAGGCTAGAAAGCTGCAAGGATGAGAACAACTTACTTGAGGACGTTTCTGGAAGGGCTCTTTGAGGTTGATATAACTGCTTTTGCTGATCAATCACATTCGGCTGTTGAAGCAAGGAGCCTGATGCTTGAAGCCTTTGCTGCATATCATGTTGTAATGGATTTGATTGCTGTTGCAGCTGTCCAGGCTGTGATTGAATCTGTGCCATCAATTGCTGCTGTGGCAGCTGTGAGTGTGACTGCTGCCCCTGATTCAGCAACAAAGCACTTCCACTTTGTTGTGCTTGCTGCTGCAGTGTAACCTTGGGCTGTTGCAGCATGTGTAGAGAGCGCTGATTAGATTGCATGCTTGAGTTACCAGGCTGAGCTCCATGCAACTGCTGTTGCTGTAAACCAGTGACATTACTTTGAGGGCCCAACTGTTGCTGATGCATGCTTGAGAGGTTATTTTGTTGAGCCATTAACTGCTGCTGCTGCTGCTGCTGCAGATTTTGAAGGTTATTCTGCTGCCCTAGCAATCTCTGCTGCTGCTGCTGCTGCAAGTCCCCAACAATGTTTTGTTGTCCAATCAACTGATTTTGCGACATGTTAGTGGTATTTGATTGTTGCCCCATTAGCTGCTGTTGTGGAGGCAATAGTGGTTGCTGCATCATTGGTGTTTGCTGCTGATGAATACCAGCAGACTGTTGAGGTTGTTGCTGCTGCTGCCTAAGGACTGATTGTGGATGTTGCTGGTGCATTGGTTGTGTTGACTGTTGAACAGAAGATGGTTGGTTCTGTTGAAGGCCAGAGACAGTTTGCATCATTGAAGGCTGCATAACAGTTGATGTTTGCAAACTAGATTGCTGAGAAGATTGCAACTGATTTGGCTGCAACAAGTTTTGCTGCTGCTGGATGTGAGATTGCACAAGTGAGTGTGGATGATTTCCCTGTTGAAGCTTCTGCTTTAAAAGCTGTTGGTGTATCTGCTGCTGATAAAGATACTGCTGAGGGTTTTGGGACTGCTGCTGTTGCTGTGGAGGAAGAACCTGTTGCCTGCCTGGCATTTGTCTCTGAGAATTGACAAACATATTGGAGGGAATCCCTTGTCCCATTGAATTCCCCACTGGGTTCTGTGAAACACCAGAGATACTCTGCATGTTAGCATTTTGTCCAACAGTGTTTGGGATAGTCTGGGTTAAACCGGGGACAGAAGGCATTGTTGATTGTAAACCAGCAGAACTTTGAACTCCATTAGATGACATACTATTCTGCATGTTCTGTGATAACTGCTGACGCACTTGAGACTGATTAGCGGACAATGAGTTAGTGTGTGACTGGTTGTGAACTTGAGGCGGCATACTATGAGATGCTGTTCAAGATAAAAGGCAAAAAGGAAAACCATGTCAAAGGATAAAAAGAAGGCATTGAACAAGAAAAACAAATGAAACAATGACAGCTCACACCTAAAGTTATGAGGGAAATAATTAAGATGGTATTACCTCAAAGCATAGAAGTGTCATTTGACAATTTTGGGTTTTTTTTTTTTTTTCCCGGGGGGGGGGGGGAGCAGAAATCAAAAGTAATCTGTAATTTTTTTGAACATTCATCAATTGCTCAACTTTTTTATTAAAGCATGGTATATATATAGCAATATGCAGCAAGAAAATGTAAAAGAGTTTGATAACAATGTGAAATATAAAACATAAAGTAAGGATGTTTAGAAATCCAATGCTTGGCTGCATTATTACCTCCTGGATCCAGGGTTTTGTTACCATTGCCAGTGGATATGGTATTTTGAGACTTGGTCTCCATTGTAAGCATCTTCAGAGATATTTTACGCAGATAATCAGACTGAAATCAGATATTAATAACAAAACATTAGATCTCTGCGCACTCCATGTTACAAGAGAAGGGGAAAAAGGGATATATGCTTTTTTCTAATATGCTAGGCTTTCTGTATTTGCATCTTCTGTGAGGATATACTTCTGTGTCCTCTCTTTTTATTTAATTATTTATGTATTGATTCGTTATTTGCATTTTGCACACTTCCCTTGTACTTGAAAAGGACCTTGGTCACTCTAAATAAAACACTCGTCAATAGAATTAACGAAAAGATGATAACTTCTACAGAATGACCAGTGAGGAAGTGTGGACATGCACGTGTACATGTATAAATCAACAAACTTATGCATGTGTATATTCATGTCTAGAGAATATTGAAATTATTGAACCTAGCATTGGTCGAATACCTGATTGGTGGCGGCAGTATAAATCTTTTCCTCAAAACGTACAGCAATTTTCTTGAGTTCTTGTAACCCCTCTTGACCAGAAAACGGAAGATGCCTCTTTAATGTCTCCATTCTGCACATGTAAAATATTACATTTAATTTTTAATGACAAGCAGGTATAGAGAATTTAGCAGCAGTGAGAAAGAACCGTGAACTCATACACCACACCAATATCAGAAATGTATACAAAGGAATCATTAGAAAAAAGTAAAAACAAATAATGATATAAGCAAGTGTCGGTCAAGTAATATAGGGCATCAAAACACACACATCTATTTTTACTTCCTTTCCCCGTGTTATTCCAGAGGTACAGTATAGGAGTTCACTTGGCCACCCTTCTGTCTAAAATTCAAGTTACGAGCTTCATGGTTAATTTTCTTGAACTGGAAGAACCTTCCATTTATGGCTATGGCTATGCTCCAAGATATATAAATGAATTAGTTGCCAACCAAAGGAACTCTGTGAAAACATTACAATAGCATTTACTCTGAATAAGAAAACCTTTATACATGTACTGTAATTGACAAAGAAAAGAGAAACCCTTTTAATTTTATGAAAATGCAATCAGTTAACCTTATCTCATGCTGCAATATATACGCTACAGTGCTCATTGGCTACTGCAAGTGCCAACAGTAGCTGTCTATATGAATTTGGATGTAGAGATATCACCAAAACATTCCAATTTATACTGAGAAACTAGGAAACCATGCACTATTGTGGCTAATTGATTTTTGTCTGCTGCTTTTGTACTTTAAGATGACTATCATTTCAACCCTGTAGAAGTTAAAGCAAATGGAAGGCTCAAATCCAACACTGTTCATTTAAGTTCAGTTGCAACTCAAGGTTGAAATTGAAACACCAATGCATATAGCAATAGATTAACCTTGAAATTTAAAGCGGAACAAGCTTCATGCAGCCATCCTAGAGGTCATCATCGAAAGTAGATGTTACACAAGGAGTTCCAACAAAAATTACTTCCCAGCACTTTTTATTCCCTGGAGTTCACTTCTTGTGAGAAAGACGTGAAAAATGAAAAAGACAAAAACAGAAGTGTATGATACTTGAGGTTGCCTCATGGCAGTCCTGCTGATTTTAATTAACCTTTTGCCCTTCTCTTTTTCTTTCATTTAAACACAAGATTTACTTGCAGTACTTGCACATATTAGGAAACAGATACATACATTTTGTTGACTATTCTTTGCCGTGAGTCAGGCTGCAATTGAGTTCTCCAATCACCTGTGTCCATCACAGGTTCTCCGCCTGGGACAGTGGGCCTCCAATTATTGGCATCCATGGGGTTTTGGCCAACCAAAAAAATCACTTCTATCACCAAAAAAAAAAAGTTAATTATATTACACGTTAGAATAGACCCCAAAAAGAAAATCAGGAACAACAGAAGAGTAAGCGCACAATAAAGTCATGAAAATTAGAATGTCAGTTTATTCAGACTTGAATAGATTTAAAAAGAACTTCCATCCAATAGCATGTACTCTATTAAAGAATTCTACCAAATATGGATGCATAATATCTGAACAGCCATAACAAATATACACTACCATTCAGGTCAAGGTGCTAGGATCTTGGGTATTCAGGTATTATAAGCAAGATTTGGGCCTGAATCTTCATGGTGCTTCTAAAACCAGGGCCGCAAAAAACTAGCCAGCTAGTTCATAAATCGCCACACCAACAGATGGTGAGTGTTGGTAAACCAAGCCATAGAGAAACTCATGGTGCTTAAATTTTAACTTGATGGTTTCTAGAAACACTTGTGATACATCATTGATGCAATGTTTACAATGACAAACTCATTGTGGTTTTAGGTTCACATATTCTGATCAAATAGATATTTAATGTTCCAAAAACATTGTATACACATTTAAATGCTTTACTTCAATAGATAGATTAAGTTATCTTTCTAGATATCAGTATATCACATCTTACCAATTTAGATTCAGCATAGGACCTTTTTCAAGTGCTTGCCAATTTTTACTCGCAAGCAAATACATACCGTCAACCCCCCCCCCAGCACCCATTATTAACTTTTCTGAAAGAATAAATGTTGTGTGGAGCCAGTAGTGTAAATAGAGATAGGAGAATACCACATCCCCAAAAGAATAAACAAAGAAGAAGAAAACAAAACAAAGTCAGAAAACAAGGCTTTTCAATCCCCGATGAATATCAGCAGTCTAAATACCCCAAGAGGCCACAAACAATAGAACATGAAGAGATTATCTAGGATGTTTTAAGCTAGGAAAATGAAGAAGAAAACAACAAGCATTAACCATGAATATTTCATGTTATCATCAACTCTAAAGAGCAGACTGATAAGAATCAACTTAACAACTCTTGTTGAAAAAAGATTAAATTTGCAGGCACATCTTTCTCGGAATAGACAACACAATAACCCTGACCATGCTCGACCTTAAGGTAAGTTATAAAATGTTCTTCCTAACTAGACACACAGGTGCGCCTTTGGGTTGAAGTGAACGAAGTCATTTATTTTACACTTTCACATAATCTTAACTTTGAATTCAATCAATCACAATACAGTCCTTGGTTAGGACTAACTGTCCTACTCAAGCTTTCACCTCATACTCAAGACCAGCTGAGCAGTCCTAGAAAGAAAGATATATCATGTAGGGTTATCAAGGCAGACCTATTATTTTTATTTTTTTCGCGTTAACATGACCAAATTATAAAATTTAAAGCACTTTTCTTTCTTCCTTTTTTCCATGTGTTAGCGAGCATAAAACCCAAGGATATCGTATTTTTGTTAAGAATACAATAATTTTGAAGAATTCAGCAAATTCCAAAAAAGAAGAATCAACCAAACAGCTCATTTTTCAGCCATTCTGGCAGTGATATCCCTTCCACTCCAGCTGCTGCATAAACTAATTAAAAAGTTATCGATCGAGCCTAAAAGATTTGAATTGATTTCTATTCTCCACTAAAAAATAAAATAAAATAAAATAAATTTGGGTTCAAGAATTCAGGGCTTGATTATTAACACAATAACTGTGAGAAAAATCGGATAATATCATGTAAATTAAGGGGAGATTTTGAAAAAGAAAATATTAGAATCGGCTGATTGTGCGTTTCTTGGAATTGCGTTCACGAGCAACGATTTCATCGGATCCGATTGTATATTTTTTTTAATTTACTTATTAAAATCGAATTGTGTTCACTAGCAGAGATTTCATCGGATCGATTATTATCTTTTTAATTTACTCATTAAAATAGAATCTGTCTCTGAATAATAATTACAATAAAATAAATGAAAACACGCATAAATTTTAAAAACAAAAACATGATAGAAAAAGAAGCACCTGGCAGAAATCTGAAGCCTTCTTGGCGGCGGCGGTTTCCGAGAGTCGGAGGACGGAGGGAGGGCGGTGGAGCGAGGTGAGGAATGCTGGCCCAAAGTGAAATAGACGACTTTATTCTTTTCCAGATTCCTTCTAAAAAAATTAACGAGCAATCATTCGCTTGCTCGGTCGCACGCACGCACGCAAATGATGATTAAAATTTTAGGTAAATTCTATTAAACTAGTGTCTGTATTTTTGTTAACAAACAGATTAATCCCTCAAGTTCATTTAAATAATTAATTGATCCTTGAATCACATTTTACCGTCAAGTTAGCGGCACAAACTAAAGAAATATTGCTGACAGCTCAACGAAAAATTAATGAAGGGATGGAATTGTAAACATATTTAAAACTATAGGGATTAGTTAGAACAACTAGTTGTCACTGCCTCTGAAAATTAATATATAGCTCAGCATTTTGTTGGAGGGAGGGGCAAAGGTACATTTATTTCTGTTAACTTTCTAATATTAGATCTTGCTTCAGTATAATTTATTAAATTTATTTTAATATATTAAATAATATAAAGCACAAAACAGATCATAATAAAATACAATAAAAACAAGTTGTGATATATTTGTTGCACATGGCAATCTATAAATGAAGTGTTCCGCCCTCAATTTTCAATTATTTTATTTTATTTTATTTAAAATTAATATTTTTAAGTTTTTATATTATTTTGATAGACTAATATTAAAAATAATTTTTAATAATAAAAAAAATATTTTAATATATTTTTAAATTAAAAATATTTTAAAAAATAATTACAATCACATTCTTATACACTTTCAAATTATTTGATATACACTTTCACATGACAAGAATTGATCATTGTTTTGTCTAAAAAAATTTTCAAGATAAAAAATTTGTACAAAAATATTTTTTTAATTTTTATATTATCTATTTATCATTTATTTATTTTTTAATTTAAAAAACTAAAATTTTATTAATTTTATTAAAATAAATATGCGCATGTAAAAGTTTAATTGTAAAAACTTTTTAATTTAACAACTAGATTGTTTTGGATGACAAAGAAATTTTAGTAAAGATTAAAATATTATGAAAATAAAAATGAAAAAACTAAAACAAATGATTGAAAAAATATCAATAATAAAAACAAAATTATTTAATCTTGTCTAGTGTGCATCAAACATAGAATAAGAACATATATTATCTAGTTCAATTCAATGTAACATTATTTGATATTTATATTATCATGTTCAATCTATGCGTATCTAACACATTTTTAGTTTTAATTGACATACAAGCTCATCCAATGCTATTTTTATTATTAAAAAAATTTATCATGAATCTGGAATTCCAATAAAAACAAATTCTATTCAAAAAATGTTCTATCCAAATAAAAGAAACGTGGAAATATACTTGTATATTATAAATTAATAAAAATACATCAAAATACAGATAATATTAAAATGTTGCATGTCACTTTAATCACATGTCTTCTACATTTTTGAACCTATTTGTTTTTGTGTTGCTTCTATTTTTTAAAATAAATTATAAAAAAATAATTATTTGATAATTAATAAAATATTATTTATTATTTATGGGACTTATCATAATTGTTCTGGCTAGACCAGGTCCAGTTCAATACATTGTTCAAAGCTAAATGCATTGAACTGGGTTCGACCCAATAAAAAAATTATTTTTTTATTTTTAATTATATTTTATTTAAAAAACTAGTGTTTAATATTATTCAATGACACTATATAAATTAGAAAAAGATCTCTCGATGATGTAACATTTGCACAATTTGATCGTAATTTTAATTTTGTTTCTAATTTTGTTGCACGCTTAAAAAACCAAGAAAACTATAGTCCTTGTCAGATGAATTTTATACGTAATGGAATTGTAAATAGTCTAATGGAATAATAAAAATATTTTATATAAAATATTATTTATTTCATGATGTGATAACATTATTAAATCTATAATATTTAAATTAAAAATCATCAATATTACTATATATCCTTTTTAATTATTTTATAACTTCAATTTGATAAATATTCTTAACCAAATATATTAAACTAATTTTTGTTCAACCTCAATTTTAACTACAGTTTTAACCAAATATATATAAATATCAAACCACCCCTAACCAAAAGTATTTTTTATGAAATAACTTTTTTCAAAACACAACTATAAAAGCTACACAATACCAAACATATTTCTTCTCGCAATTGTGTTTCAATTTATTTAAAATGATAAGAGAAAGGCTTTAACATGACAACTTATATGTTTTTATAAGTTATAACTAGGTAATATTAGGTTATTGTCCTAAATAAAAAAAAAAGAAAACCATGAAAATAAAGAAAATAATATAGAAAAGGATATGAAAATAAAATTGTGTTATGTAGTAATTATCTATACATCTTATTTGATAATGATAAAAAATATATATATATATAAAAAATTATTTTATCTTTAATATATATTATTATCAAACTTATATATTTATACAAATAATTAGATTTTTTTTTACTTTAGTTTGTAGCAAGTATTGGAATTAATAATATTATAATAATCATAATTATAAAACTTAAACTAACCTAGTGAATCTATTTGGGACTTCGTCATCTCTAAGCCTAGATTAATTTAAGTTTAAGAAAAGATAGATGAATTAAAAAAACCGAGTTGATTCAGGATAAAACATGGGTGGACTCAGGATAAACATTGGATAAAACCTATTAGTTTTTTTATAAAAAAAGGGGGTCAGAACAAGGTCATGTTGATTTAAAAATAAAAATAAAATCAGGTCAACTTAGATTGACCCTCCCAACCTATAACCTAGGTTTTATCTCAAGTCGATTCATGATAATAATTATTTTTATCAATATATTAACCCTCCTAGCCCAAGACTTGAGCTTACATCAGATCGATCTCTAAGTCAAGTTTTAAAACTATTGTAATAACCATTTCTATTCTTATATTAACTCAGTTCAACCAGAGTTAACCCTCATAATCTATAACTTGGGTCTTGTCCTGAATCGATCTCTTAGTTAGGTTTTAAAATCACAATAATAATCACTTTTTATTTTTTTTATTGACTCAATTCAATGGTCAATCCAAACAATGACTTGGTCTTTATCTCAGGTCGACCCTCAAGTTAAATTTTACAACTATAATAATCTTATTGAAAAATTTTAAAATTGAAAGTACAATAATATTTTAGGAATAAAAATAAAAAATATTTTTTACAAAGATATGTCTTATTTGTACCTTTTGTTTTGAAAGTGCATAAATTCACTCTAAAATTATCCTTTAAAAAAATTATTTTTATATTTATATCTTTTCAACAAAACATATTTTTGTTTTTATTATCTTTATTCTTTTTATTCCAAGATAATAATTAAATGCTACCCTAGAGTTTAATCATGATATAAATACAAACATCTTAACTTCATAAAATCAAATGAGCAAACAACAAGATATAAAAGGGAAGTTCATAATAATTTTATAAAGTAGTTATTATATGTTGTTTAAAGCTTGATTCAACTAAAATTCTAGATCAGCAAGTTATAAGTCATATTAAGTTAGTGAGTTGAATAGTATATTAATTATGATAATAAATTATACATATACTATTAAATCTAAATGTTTTATACATGTTGGTTTAGGTGTGTAGGTAAGTTTTTTAAACCAATAAAAAACACCAATAATCAAACATGATTCTATAAATATATATTTTTAAAGTCAACCTTTAAATTAACTTAGATTTTGATTAAGTGCTTCACATATAGGTGATATATTATTAAAAAGAAATCAAAGATGAAATAAAATCAAGTTTGTGATTAGCAGTTGTAGATCCTTTAAGTAATGCTTGGTCATTGTCTTGTGATAAAAAGAACAAAGACAATAAAGATATAAATATATTTAGTTAAAGAGACAAAGATAAATACATAAAAATAAATTTATCTCTAGAATAATTTTGGAGTGAATTTTTATATTTCCAAAACATGTGGTATAGAGGGGACATGTCTCTAGATAATATTTATTATTTTTTATTTCTAAAATATCCCTATAAAAAACTCTTAATTTCAATTTGTCTAACTAAGACATATAAATATAAAAATAATTATTTTCATAGTTTTAAAATCCAACTTTAAGGTCGATCTGGGGCAAATTCTGGGTCATTGGTTAAGGCCCGAGTCACGAGTCAAGTGACTTGTATTAGTAAAAAAATAAAAATAATTATTATCATATTTTAAAACTCAATTTAGAGGTTGACCCAGGCAATTTTTGGGTCATGAATTGGGTTAATTATTGACCTAGGTTAATGTAATGATAAAAATAATTATTATTATAGTTTTAAAACCCAAATTAGGGATCGACTTAGGATAAGACTTGAGTCACGTGTTATATGGGTCAACTCGGATTGACTAGGGTCAATATAAAATAAAGATTATTATAATTATAGTTTTTAAATTTGATTTAATAATCAACTTGGGGCAAAACTCGAGTAACGAATCAAAAGAGTCAACCCAAATTAATGTAAGGATAAAAATAGTTATTATTATAATTTTAAAACCTGACTCAAGAGTTGATAGAAGCAAGACCTATGTCACGAGTCGAGAGGGTCAACACAGGTTGACATGAGTCAATGTATAGATTAAAATAACTAATATTATATTTTTAAAACTCAATTTTGAAGTTGACTCAAGAAAAGATTTAGGTCACAGGTTGGAAAGGTCAATCTGATTAACCCAATTTTTTAAAAAAAAATAGTCAAAGAAACCTTGTTTTGACCAATTTTCTTTTTCAAAAAAATCAATAGATTTTTTACTCGTGTTTTATCTTAACTTGTCTCATATTTTTTACCAAGTCAGATCTAGTTAATCATTATTCTATTTTTTTCTCAAACTCGGACCAGTATAGGTCTCAAACCAACTTGTCAAATCAATTTTGATTTATAATTAGGATTATTATAATATTATTAATTTCAACACTTAATGTAAACTAAAGTAAAAAAAAAACTAATTATTTTTTAAAATATATAAGTTTGATAACAATATTAAAGGTAAAATAATTTTTTTTATATATTTTTTTTCTTATCCATAATAACTAAACATGATACAAAGACAATCACTTTGTCTTATACATTACAACTAAACACAATTCTATTTCCATCTTCTTTTATATCTTGTCTTTCTTGTTTTTATTATCCTGGATAGTGACCAAATGCTATCTTAAAAATATACAAGTTTGTATGTTAATGCTATGTCATGGAGATCAAAAATACTTTAAACTTAAAACAAGATATCCAAGTCTAAGGAAACTTTTAGGCATTGTTATTAAACTTGAAAATTTAGTTGTTTTGAATTTTTCTCCATCAAGATAAATTTTCTTATTAACATATTTTTTATTTATCTCGATGGATGCAAGATTTTTTTTTCTTAACTAGAATCATTATTTCTATTAAAAGAATATTCTATAATTATCACAACAAATTAAAAATATATCTAAAAATTCTAAGATTAAAAAAGTGATTTGAATTGAACTTTCATGAATAAATTTTTATGTCATATACATAATAATTGAAAATAATTATTAAAATTTGAATAACAATTTATAAAACAATGCTCACACATCTGAGCTTGCTTTATATTTTTTATTAAGCTTGTTTTTTATTAAAAAAAGTCAAACATAAACGACATATCATCCATTTTTTTTATTGTGTTTTCCTTCTCTCAAACTAACAACACCTAGGTTTACATAGGTATGCCAACCAATTGATCTAAGACATAGAATTGTTAAAATGTGAATTAAACAAAGACATTAACCTTCTTCATTGTTAAACAACATAAAGAAAAACCCAAGTTCTTGTAGAAGAGTAGTATAATTGTGTTACCTTTCTTACAATCAAATCATTGATGTAGTAACTTTCAATACCAAATTCTCTTCATATCCTAAATAATAAATTCTTGTTTCTAAGATAAAATTTCTAGATCCCAATATTGTTTTTATAAACTTTTTACTTGGTAAATTTGAATTTTATTTAGTTACATAATGATAATTTTATTTCCAAATAACTCACTCCTAGTAATATTTTATTCACTTTTCTATATTTGTTTATTTTTTCCCGTACATGATTTGTTCTAATATTTATTTGGTATTTTTAATAAATCTATTTTATAAGTATTTAGATTTTTTTTCCTACCTAATTTTCAACTAGGGTTTACACAACCATTGTCAATCCTCATCTAAAATACTAGTTTAATACAATGTTAAGTAGATCTAAGCAATTGATATGATCAAGAAAATTTGTGCTATAAATACTTTATGGTAGATAAAGATGATTGCTTTTTTGTATAGCATTTTAACAAATAAAGTATAAAAACTATTTAATTATTATTACCAATAACACTAAAAAAAATTAGAGGGAATAAACATCACTCATTATATATATAATTTTATCTTTTAATAATTAGTTGATTTTGAATTGACCTTCATGATTTATTTTGATTTGATTTTTATACGATTATCTTAGTTTCAAATAAACATTATGGTATTTGGTTAGTACTTGATTTTGTGAACATTTATTTTTATTATAATATAATTAAGTAAAGATAGTTTTTCTATTTTAAAAAAGAGTTATTAAACCCAATGAAGTTCATGACTTGGGTCTCAGGTTTAGCAAGTTAAACCACAAAGCCCTGATCAATATAATATATTATTGTTTTAATATTAAAAAAATATTTTATCTTGATTTTTTAAAATTCAAAACTATTACCGATAATCTAGGTAGCCTCCAGGCCTATCAAGATGACCATTTCATCTTGGGATAACTCCAACATAGTTTAATTTAAAACTTGAGGTAGGAAAATAATCAGATCAAGAGGTTTCACAATTGAATTATTGGCTAGATTAAAAAATAATTCCTAAAAGCTCTGATACGATCTAAAAACAGGATGAATAAGGAAATTAAGATTCTAGCATAATTATACATGTTGTTCAATTTTTTGCTATCAAGCATAGCTCTTAACTTTACTGTTGGATCGGATTGAAATTTTACAAAAAATATCTAGACTTATTATTCTATATTGGGTTAAAATTTTAGGTCAATCAAAACTTAAAAAGGTTTTACAACATAGGTTAGCAAATGCAATATAAATTTTATTATTTGTTACCTTTTGACTTGAAAACTTCTTATTTCGAAAGAATCCTTATAGTCTGGATATTGTTTTTACATTGACAATTTTTTAGTTCAAGCCTCGTCATAGCATAACCTAATAAATTAGTTTAACTTATAATTTAAGTAATTGAATTGACATAATTAATTAAGAATGACCATTCTTTTTCTGACTTTTATTTCTTTTCTTAAAAAAAAATTACTTGGGTAAGCCATGATTAATTAAAAGTGACCAATATGTTAACATTGGCTAATTGGAAACTATTCACAAGATTATGTTGTGTAGAATTCTACAAGTGTATGCTGTAATAAGCGTAAAGTATTTCCTTGTTCAATATCTAAATTAGAGCCTTATGTTTAAACCTTCTTGTGTGTATGTGTGTGTGGATTTTAGTTTATCTTTTCAAACTATGATTTTTTTTCATAGGACTAATTCTATTTCAACTTTTTTTACCTTTGAAACTTCTGAAAGTAGAAGGATTGTACAAAGTGAAGAGATAACAATTGAAGATTTTATAAAAAAAACATTGATGATTGGAAGATTGTAAAACTTTTTTAAATATAGATTTATCAAAAATTCAAATATGATATTTTCAAAATAGATTTTACTATCAAAACTAAAGAAAGATATATTCATCTTACAAAACCTTTTAAAACCATCCAACTCTTCTCTAAAAAATCCTTAAAAAAAACATCTAGCCATAAATTATAAATACATTCACATTGGCCTTGTCCAAGTTGGGATAAAAACCCTTACAAAAGAAGGTTTAAACACCTCCATTCTAGCTTTCCTTCGATATGCTAGATTCCAAAACTTCCAAGATTCACTCCTAAATTCTATTGAGTCTAGCCTTTGCAGTGACCCACTTTCATTTGACTGCTATCCAAATATATATATATATATATGTGTGTGTGTGTGTGTGTGTGTGAAAAAGAGAGAGAGAGAGAGAGAGAGAGAATCTAACCCACCACTCTTTGGTAGAGGGATTGAGCTATTAAGTCCATGGTATTAGACTTTATTTAAGTTTATTATTAGGTTTTAACTTAAGTTATTTGTATCGAACATTTTATTTATTTGCTTTTTGCTCAGTTATGAGTTGAAATTTTGGATTGTTATTTATATGTAATTCTATATAATGTTGTGAGCTTTTGATGAAATAACAAGATTTTAACAAACTTTCCTCCTCCATTACAAAACTTCTATCGTCTCAAAAAACAAGCAGCTATAAAAGCACTACAAGAAACATGCTCAGGGATCTATGAAGCATACCAATTAGGTACTAAGCTTCACTTCTGGATCAAAAGAATGGGGTAAAATATGATATAAAATGTCAAAGTTATCAATTGCAAGTTAATTTGATTCACCAGCCACCTAAGCCTTTATACTTGATAGTTGCCTCTTGGCCTTTAATGCTGGGGGACTTGATATGGTGGGGCCATTTTTGAAAAGCTTTGGGGGGGCATCTTTACATATTTGCTGTAACGGATTACTTCTTAAAGTGGGCAAAAGTTGCAGCATTAAAAGAGGTCAAGAAAGAGACAGTTATAAACTTCATTTAGACAAATATCATTTACTATTATGGATACCAAGATATATCATAAATGATAATGGAAAGGAATTATACGATACAACCATGAACAAGTTGTGTGCACAATTTGATTTCAAACAACATAACTCTTCTATGTACGATGTTTCAGCTAATGGCTTGATAGAAGCTTTTAATAAGATCTTATGCTATATTCTTAGGAAGGTGGTGAATTGCTCAAAGAAGGATAGGCACAATAGAATTGGAGAGGTGCTCTGAGCTTATCATACTATATTCTAAACGCCGACTTAAGCTACTCTATATTCTTTGGTATATAAGATGAAAATTATTTTTTCATTAGAATGTCAAATTCCATTTTTAAGAATTGTGATCCAAGAAGGACTTTCCAATGAAGATAATGTCTGTTTACGCCTTGAAGAACTTGAAGCTTTAGATGAAAAGTATCTTGAGACACAACAATAATTAGAATGTTATCAAGCATGACTTTGTAGAACTTTTAACAAAAAAGTGTGACCACGCTTGTTTTTAGAAGGAGATCTTGTCTTGACAGTACAATGCTTAATAATTATGTCAAAACATATGAGCAACAAGTTCCTCTTCAAATGGGATAACCCTTATGTTGTTCAAGAAGTTTATACCAATAGAGCTTACAAAATTGATGATGAGAGTGGATTGAGTATTAGACTTATCAACGATAAATTCTTGAAAAGATACTATACTTGAAATTTGACATTACTCTTGCTTACATGAGCTAAAACTATGAGAGGCCAAAAAAAAAAAACTATATTATGACTTGATCTTTATCCATAAAGGTATATAGGTAACTTGGAATTCATTCTAAGTACAATCACACACAAATACATACCAAAAAACTCTTTGATAAAAAAAATTATTTAAACTATATTGTGACTTAATCCTTTATTAACCAAAATACACAGGTAGCATAGAAATTATTTTTAGTATAGTTTCACCATCCTTTAAAACCTTTAAAACCATTGAAACCCGTATAGTTGTTTACATGAAAAATAAAAGATAAATAAACCTTAAAACATAATAAAAATATAGACAATAAGACATAGACAATAAGACACGAGTCAAGACAAAATATAGAATTTATTAATAAGAAAAAAATTCTATTACATGAAGTATGTATTCTTAACATAAAATCACAAGCTAATGTTAAAAAAAATAATTCCAAACATATGCATACTACGGTTTCAGCTATGTCCTTATAATTCTTTTTGTTTGGTCTCCAACAGTTCTTTTAATTTATGAAGAATGACTTTGTCAGTTTCACTTGTAACTAGGGAAGAGGATATTGTAGTGGTGATCTCTGCTCGAATGATGGAGCTTTGTCATTTATTCTTCTATTTTTGTTTTCTCAGCATTAGTTGTTGAAGAAAAAAACTAGAAACATCCTCTCGTGGTTGCTAGGAGGTTGGGAGTCACAAAAATTTACATGACTGGATGACATAACAACAACATCCTTGTACAAGAGGTTGCCGATGCATTCTGGTCGCTGCTCATTGCGATGTCTTTGCAGATGAAACCCACTAGCTGCTGATGCAAAGCTTGTTGAATTTGCCACATGTTGAGCTTGAGCTTGAGCTTGAGCTTGAGATTGAGCTTGAGCTTGCATAAAAGCATTAGTGTAGATTATTTGAGCCTGTTGCTGTGCATACTTTGTTTAAGTGCTGCTGCTACTGCCGCTTTGAACAAGATTTTGAGGAAACGCAAAGTGCATTAGGTAACTTGGTGCCCATAGATGATGATGATGAGATGTGGTCCTAAGAAACCCCTCCATTACTAATTGTTGGTGTTTCATTATGAGTGGAAGCTGCAGCTACAAATTGTTGATGCTTCTGAAGTTGAAGGATTTGCTGACTTCGTTGCTGCTGCTGCTCATTCCGCTGCATCTGTTGTTGTATACTTGGTGCATTTACACTGAAAATAGTAGCTGACATAGCAGAGCCTGAGGTCCGAGCAAGAGCGGACCCAAGGTTAAGAGTTCGGGCTGAGCTATCAACAACATTGTTCACAGGCATTGTTGAAACAGAGGAGTCTGTTAAATCTTGCCGAAAGAACAAAACTGACTGCCCAGCAGTTAATGGGGTCTGTCCTCCAACCATATCGGCCTTCCTCTCTCCTTCCATATTTGAAGTGTCATTTCCTCCATTTTTCCCTTCTTCAGACACACGGTAATTCGTCTGCTGTGTTGCTTAGGCTGCAGTGATGAAGTGATAGCCATGCCTGCTGCCTCTGGAGGGCTTTAGAGGAGAGCATGATTCTGTATCAGCAATGAAACATCAAGACCTGGGGAAGTTGTGGTTCCGTTGATGGAGCAAATGACATTGCAAAATGAGGAGATGTCTGAGATCTTAAAAGCTGGTGTTTATGAGTAACTTTCTGATTTTGCATCAGCTGCCGCTGCTAGTTCGGCAGGGAATGATTCTGCTGATGGTTGGATCTTGATGACCGCTACCAATTCTACCTAATTCACTCCCTTGTGGTTTCTGCTGCTGATTCTGCACATGCTTCTGGGATGACGAGGAGCCACTAGAAATTCTTGGATTTTGATGACCCTATTGGCTTTGCTATGTCTGTATGAATGGTTGTTGCTGTTGCTGAAGCTGTGAAGGATGAAGCATTCAAGAAGAATAAAATTGATCCACTGAAGAAAGGCATAGCCTGAGGATGGGTTACTCTGCAAGCTGTTGTGGCCCATAACATGTTCAGGGATTGGAATCTGGTACGCACCATTCTGCAAAATTGCCAGGGAAGTTTGGGTAGTTGAAGCTCATTGTTGTGGCAGAACTACAGCTACTTGAAGAAGCTACATTGCTACCAACAGGGGAAGGCCTTACACTGGCTGGTTGGATAGAAGCTTTTAGTACTGCAGTAGCTTATTATTGATCCATTGGGAAGTTGAAAGCGGCCCCTTGCTTGCAAAATATTACTATGAGCCCTATTGGGCAGGACTCGCTAAAGCAAAATCTGCAAGGGCCTAAATAAAAAAAGGAGGTTATGTACGAGTTGAATAAGAAATTGGATAGCTGATAGAATTGTTGCAGGCAACGAGGAAAATATGGGGAGTCGCTAACAAGGTCATTTATTGGATGAAAGGCTGTTTGGCGATGCTGCGCTATAGGAAATACAAAAAAAAAGAAGAGCCCTCGATCACCATCGTCACCAAGACAAGCTGAGGATTAGCAGAGTCACAGACAAGCTGAGAATTAGCAGACTCCTTCTGTGATTGCTAGTAGCAAACAATAGTCGAATGGGGTTGACAATAGCTCGCAGCCCTGCAATAAAATACTTGTCAAATAAAAAACTTGCTGCACACACTTATCAATTTGATCAAAACTTGCTGCACACACTTATCAATTTGATCATAACATGTGATAGAATAAACATTGTTGTAAAGATATTTCATTACATCATGAAAATTAAATTAAAAATTTTCATTGCCTATCTTCATAGACAAAATATCATTACCACAATCAATTTTTGTATTGGTATTTTTCAATAATGTTCTTCCAAATAATATGAGAGTGTTGTTTGATGAATCATAAGAATCACGTTCCATATCAAGAGCATAAAAGTCGTATGGAATAACCAAACTATCAATCTTGATTAGAACATATTTTATCACACCAAGTGGATAAATAAAACTATGATCTGATAGTTGTATTACAATGCTAGTTTTAATCAAAGGTTCAAGACTAAGAGAATCATAAACATGTTTAAGCATAATACTAATAGATGCACCTAAATTGTATAAGTCATTTTTAAAATTAGCTTTACCAATAACACATGGGATAGTAAACACACTTGGGTCCTTTTGCTTTAAAGATAGATTTTTTTGAACAACAACATATAAACTTCACTCATACTTGTCATTTCACAACCTTTTAGCTTGAAAGCTCTTTTGGTAATACACAACACCTTCAAAAATTTAGCATACTTGAGAATTTTCTTGATAATATCAATAAAAGGAATGTTGAGTTTCACTTTTTTAAAAACCTTTTAAAATCTTATTTTCTTTGTCCTCTTTCTTTGTCCTAGAAGAACTTACAGGACTTAGCTTGGGAGTAATGGTCATTGTTTCAATTTGTAGAGGAGTAGGAAGTTTCCTCTTTATACTCAGTTCAATTTCTATCTCTTTTTTTTTTCCATCTCAATCTGTTTTGGCCTTTTCTCTTCAAGTTCTTTCTCACTTCATAACGTGATTGCACTAATATGTTCTTTTAGATTCAATGCTTAGAAGGACAATTTTCCATTTATTTGTGCTTTTAATTTCTCTACACTTAAAGCTACTTGCCCCATTTGCTTCTCTAAATTGTGAATACTTGACCTTTTTTTCTATTGAAAAGACATAACATTTTGTTGCAAGGTCACTATATTAGAGGCCAAGGTTTTCATCATTTTATGAAGATCATCACTCGATGATTCCATAACAATAAAGTTTGTAAATGCAAGGGGCTATCTAGCTTGATAATTCTGTTGGGACTGAAATCTATTATGATGAAACTGTCGGCTTTGATTGCCTTGTTGAGGTGGCTTCCCATAGTGTAAGTTTAGAAGATTTCTCCATTCGAGATTGTACGTGTTGGAAAAGAGATCATACTTACACTAGGATTGTCCATTGAATGCTTTATCAGCTTTATTAGCTTGATCAATGTAATTTTCTTGCATTGTGGGGCACAAATATGAAGCATATCCTTGTAAAGAGCATATACTATAAATTTTCACCTGTTGTACATTTCCACAAGCCAAAGGATGTACAAGAGAAGTAAGATTATTAACTTTATTCTCAAGGTTAGCAATACTTACCTTATTCACTCGTTTTCTTTGGAAGTCTCCACAAGTGCCAAATTGTTTCGAGTTGGCTACCATATCTAAGATCAATTAGGGTGCAACCTCGGGTGTTTTATCTACCAATACCCCTCTACTTGCCACATCAGTGATACTACAGTCAATAGGTATTAGTCCTTCATAAAATATTGAATGAGCAGTTGATCGAGTATTTAATGATGAGGGTATTGAATGCATAGTTGCTCAAATCTTTCCTAATATTCGTAGAGTGTCTCCCCAAGAGATTGTCAAATCCCATATAAATACTTTTCTTATATTGGCAACTCGAGAGGTTGGGAAATACTTTTTAAGAAAAAACTTCTTCATGTCATTCCAAGTTCCAATGGAACTTAGGAGAATAGAGAAAAGTTATATCTTTGTTGCACCTTTTAGAGAGAAAAGGAAAGCTTTCAACTTAACTTGTTCTTCATCAACTCCGTTCTGTTTCATGCTAACACAAACTATATAGAACTCCTTGAGATGAGTATGAGGATCTTCTTTGGCAAGTCTATTAAATATAAGCAGTAAGTGTATAAAACAAGACTTGAGCTCGGAATTGACATTATTATTCATGTTTATGCACAATGGTTGATTCTCTATGTTAGGAGCAATGAACTTCATGAGTGTTTGTTATCGTGCAATAGCTATGACGTTGATGCGAACTTTCTTTTTTAACCTGTGTAAAGTGTTTTCTATTTTGAAATCTACCTACAAGTGACTCTAGTTAGTAGAATGGATTATAAGCATAAATCGTCAAGAAAACTTAAAAGAAATCGACCACACAAATGATTGAAAGTAGTGCAAATTGAATGAAAATCCTATGCTAGAACACAAAACTACCTAAAAACCCTAGAAAATAGTAGAATTTGGCCTCGATATGGTATGACTAGTGGCCAAAGGCCAGTAGTCTTGTTAAAAACGTCATTTCCCTTTAGGAAACAAAGGCTGGAAGCTAATTCCACTAAAAAATTGATTTTAAACAGTAACTATACCGTAATGTATAATATCGTCGCAAGTAAAAAAAATTTGTTTCTCTCTTTTTAAAAAAATAACAAAATAAATAACAATCATAGAAAATAAACAATCACAACACAATAATCAACTAAAATTACTTTCTTGGCAACGCTGCCAAAATTTATTATGTGTTATGGTTGCATAAATTAATTACTTTATCTTGAAACACACTAAATAGTATAAAGCAAGTAAAGGATCAATCCTACGAAAAAGGTTTAGTTCAAATTGTTATGCTATACATTATGCAATTTGAAGGGGGGTTTGGTTGGTGATTATCTAGACTATGGTAGAATCAAATAATCAAGCAAAAATTAAATAAAACCAAAATTTATCAAGAAAACAAACTTTGGTTGCAAGTAAACGTTCACCTACAAAAATCAGAACTGATTATGAAAACTAAACGTCAATTATACTTTGAATATCTATATTTTTTTATGTTGATTAGTTAACAGATCCGTTGTATAACTAATTTTAACCATCAAACAACCATAGTGTTTGCACCAATAATTTAATTTAATAGCAGCCTTAAGAACTAGATGAGTTGATTAATCTAGACAACATAATTGTCTGCAATCCATGTTTGATTTAATCAATCGAATGTTCTCTATAAGATTACTAATCTAGATCTGCCATAATTATTAATTTTAGTTGCTTCACAAGTTTATATGCCATAACTTTGGTTTTGAAACTAAACTTAGCAATAGATTGTTCACAATAATAACAACTTAGAGTCCACTTTTGCAATTAAAATGAACAATTATAGAGAATAAGTATAGGAGAACAAACATATTCATTCATCATATAAACTGAAAAGAAACGGTAAAATAAATCTCACAGTTCTTAAAATTTGAAGGTTTCTATGCCCTTGCAACCAAGAAAAAGAGTTTAGCCTTGCATGTCTATTTAACAACCAATCAAAAAGAAAAAAGAAAGCATGATTTAGGGTTCTTTTGGAGGAAAGGAGCATTTTCTCTCTCGTGACTGGTCATCCCTTTATTTCCTTTCTCTTTTTCTTTTTATATTCTAGGAAACCCAATCTCTTTTCTATAAAATAGTCCTTTTCTAAATAGATAATTTATATTTAAGTATTTCAATAATTATTTCCCTAAACAAGGAGAAATATCCTTGCATAAGATCTTTAAGCTTTGACTTTTGACTTAGAGGAGCTAAATTGCCGCAATAAAGATTTGGATGTCTATTTGGATTCTTTGAAATGTAATTTGAACTTGTTTTTTCATAAAACCTATCTGTTGGCAGAATTCATGTGTCATTTTATAAAAATCATATGTCTCTCATATGAGCTCTTTTTCTCGAGTTAGGAATCCAAAAAAATTGAGTTTGCATCAAATGAACTTTTATAGCTTAAGATATTCAAGTCATAATGGTTGAAGGTCAACATTGTCAAAATACAAGTTTTGACTTTAAAGGCTGTGATTTTCATGTTCTTTTTCTTTTTATTTTTCTTGCATTATATGTATATAAATGTATGAATGTTAGCTTTCTAATGCCACTAGAATCACTTCTTTTAGGTTTCTAAAACTCAAGCTCTGCACAAAATATCGATTGAAGGTCAAATTTACCATTTATCTTCAATTTACTTCCTTTTAAATCTTTCATCTAAGAGTACTTTTATAATATGAAACAAAAAATATCAAGATATTTTATGTATAAAATATAAGCAAAATACTAGATAGATATTAATAAAAATATCAAATAACATGGTTGCATCAATAAAATTGAGTAACTAATAAGTTAATTCTACTAATTATTCTCAACTGAGAGGATATGACAAAGGCTGACATGCAATTCCGAAGGAGGTTTTGGTTTGGGATTTCTGCAAATTCAATCAATAGAAAAGATTGACCAACCAAATATAACTTTCACTTTTAATTGCAACATTTTATTAGCTGTTGACATATAGAGATTTGGAGATATCAACGCCCATCCTTTCTCTCTCTCTCGAATTTGCATTTGCTAAGGGCATACAATGGAAAAAAAAATATTTTTTATTTGAATTATTAATTTATTTATATTTAAATATTTTTATCCTAATTGTGCAAGGTGATTTTCATCAAGGGAAGCTCATTTGAATAGCCCACACTTGATGATTTGTTCCATCACACGCTGGTGGTGCCATTACATTCAAAGAGGCTTCTGAACTCATGTTGCGTTTGTTCCATCAAGGTGATAAGTGTTTAAGCTCTCTCAATCTCATAGGTCTCTCATGAAAGTAATGGCTCCGATACCAATTTGTTGATTTTTTGACAGAATAAAATGCAGAGGCTAGCAAATAACAAACTTATTCTAACACTTCCTTATTTAAGCAACTTTAAAAACGGAAAAGCAAGTAACAAACGGCTAAATCTGTTGTTTGTTACATAACTGAATCAAAGAAGAACATAACAAAAACAAAGAAGATTTATGTCAATCCTAGCAGACTTTGACAACTTCAAATCAGCATGTGTTTTATTAAATCTAAAACTCTTATCAGCTCCACATCAGCAGCTTCTGAGGTATTAATTCAACAGTGTTGCTGTTGTTGAATCTTCCAACCTGCTATCTTGCCCATGTTTGCCAGCACTATATTTTGGACACCATCAATTTCTAGACATCAATACGAGTATATTTGGGATTTGTCAAATGTTTGTTCTATATTTTATCAAATCTTCACAGCTTGAGTCCATTTGGGATTCAGTTGATTTTCATGGGACTGAAATTGAGGAACTGGAGACTGGGGTTGCTGCATAGGTTGCACATGAGGCTGGGGAAGTTGTCCTAGCTGTAGATTAGGAATTGTCCTCCTGAATCTGCTTGGTTTTAGAAAACTTACAATCTGCTTCTCATAGGAACCCAATTTCTCCTTGAAACTAGGTGTGATGTTGTTTTTAGAGACCTTTAAGAATGTTATCAAGCGCTCCAACATGGCCTTGAATACCTTCAGCTTTTCAAGCTGTTCTGACTTCGGTTGTTGCAGAAGAGAGTCAAGCTGGAAAGCAAAGTTAACATACACGAGAATTAAAAATTGCATTGATTCTTTGTCACAAAATATTAGTGAAAAAAAAATGTTTCTAAACCAATTCTTCTGTGTCGATGCATGATTAGTGCAGATGATACAGTGACAGGCAATGCTGATGAGGAAAACAAACTAATACAAAAGCTCAACGTGGGGAAATTGCAGATAATCATGCATGGGCAGATACTTCGGAAGAAATTCCAGAGACAATTTACCTGCTGTAACTTGGCAGCAATTCTCTGGTACATTTCATTTATTTCAGGGAAACAAGTCTCCTTCATCACTTTGATCTAGGAAGTACAAATAACCACCAAAACATTATCGGCCATATGCTTGATTTCTTCAGGTGCCAGTCAGAAAGAAAGTAACACAAACAAACTTTAGGGAATTGATAAATAAATAAAAAAAAAAGGCAGAGGACAGCATAAATTAGTTGAGATAAAAATAGCAGAGTGGAATTAATGCTGGAAACTCAAGAGGATGTCGATAATGATGGAATGGAAAGATGCAAAGGGCTGTGTAAGTACATCTTTAGACAAGATTCATGGGTTGTTTAAGTTCAGTTACTTTGTCTCCCTGCAAACTACTCATCATTGTTTTCTGCTGTTCTAGCTAAAGTCAATGGGTGTAACAACTTTAGCAACGCTTCTTAGTCTTAGATCCTAAGCATGACTCCATGCATCATCATCAACAACCATTCTTATTCCCGTTTTAATACTCTCCTAAGCACACAACGATAGGACTCGTTGGAAATAAACAATAAAATAATAATTCACCACACAACAAATATATGGAAAAAAATCGAAAGAGAGAGGTTTGCAATAAAAAACTTTCGTGCCAGAACCAAGAAAGCAATCCTCCTGACCTAGAAATCTGAATATTTTTACCTTCATTCATCTTATCAATGATTAATCATTTGTTAGTTGCTGCATTCATGGAACTTACAATGCTTCCTAACTAATCCCAACCATAGCTGAATAAAATTCCTTGGACCAATCCCAGAAGACCGTTTTCCATTGAAATCTTCCCAGTGTATGGCATGCATGAACTCCATCTAATGAACAGTAAATCACAGAAATTACCTTTTGATAGATCTCCTCTTGCCAATCAGCGCCATTTGCATGTCCAGTCTGTGCTGTAGAGAATCTAGTGACGCTACAACAATTTCAAAGCGGGCAACAAAAGATTAGAATTCATGTATTTTTGTGTGTTTTCCATATACAAGGGTATTTCTGTAATTCTTACACTTGCTGAAAATTATGAAATATTGCAGGTCTCAGTTTTATTTTCCATGTAGTATTTAATTATTCCCGTAGTATAGCGAACTTCATTAGGTTTTTCCTATTCTAGATAGGACTATTAGTTTTTTCCTATATAGGAATACAAGTCCTTTTTGTATTAGGAACTTCATCTAAATGTTATGTAATCATTCAAACAGATGGAGAGACCCTATAAACTCAGAATGAGAGGGTGAACAAATGCATGTGTGATTGCATGTGTGAACAAGTGCAATGAACTGGAGGGCATCGTATGGTAACAAATGCATGTGTGATTGCAATAGTTCCAATAGCAGTGGCATTTCTAATGCCATAAGGGGAAGCAGTGGCACATAAAGCTACCAAAAAGAGCATTACCTGGCATTTGTCTCTGAGAATTGGCAAACATAGTGGAGGGAATCCCCTGTCCCATTGAATTCCCCGCTGAGTTTTGTGAAACACCGGGGATACTCTGCATGTTAGGATTCTCGACAACAGTGTTGGGGATAGTCTGGGTGACACCAGAGACAGGAGGCGATGCCGCTTGTAAACCAGCATAACTTTGAACTCCATTAGATGCCATGCAATTCTGCATGTTCTGTGATACTAACTGCTGACGTGCTTGAGACTGATCTGCGGACAATAGGATAGGGAGAAACAGCCCTTGATTCTGAACTTAAGGGGGCATGCTATGGGATGCTGCTCAAGATCAAAGGCAAATGGGAAAACCATGTCAAAGAAAAAAAGAAGGCACTGAACAAGGAAGACAAATGAAACATCCGCAGTTAACAAATAAAGTCATGGAAGAAAGAATTAAGATGGATTTGATTCAAAGCATAAAAGTGTCCTCTTGACAATTTGGGGTTGGGGAAAGACGAGGCGGCTGAAAACAAAAATAATATGACAATTTTCAGGGTGTGGGAAAGAAAAGGAGGAGGCAGAAAACGAAAACAATCTGTAATATTCTTGCCTAACATTCATCAATTACTCAACTTTTTGATTAAAGCAGGCTAAACACAGCAATAAAATGTAAAAGAGTTTGATAACAATGCGACAAACAAAACAAAAGGTAAGATGTTTAGAAATTCAACGCACGGCAGCATTATTTTATACAAAAAAAAGATCAAATACTTTCTCCCAGAAGAAAAGCAAGAAAGCGACGTCTTATCTCCTAAACAGGAAAATCTTTAAAATCTACCATCTCAATCATAAAATATAAAATAGCCATGCATCACAGTCCTTGTTCCTTAACAAGTTAAGGATGAAACCCTTCACTTGCATTACAGAATTAGCATCGTGGAGGACCTCCACTGGAGGTGATCATGGGATTTTTCCAAGCAAGGCGTTATACATAGCAATATGCAGCAATTAAATGTAAAGGAGTTTCATAACAATACGAGAAGGAAAAAAAAGGTAAGATGTTTAGAAATTCAATCCTCGGCTGCATTATTACTTGCTGGATCCATGGGGGCAGTGTGCATGACATTTTGAGACCTGATCTCCATCGAAAGCATCTTCAGAGATATTTTACGCAGATAATCAGACTGAAATCACATATTAATAAAAAAAACATTAGATCTCAGAGCAATCCATTACTAACAAAACATTAGATCTCAGGCTGCAATTGAATTCTCCAATCACCCGTGTCCATGACAGGTTCTCCGCCTGGGACAGTGGGCCAACCAAAAAGAAAAAAAAATCATATTGCAAGTTTGAACAGACCCTAAAAAGAAAGTCAGGAACGGCAAGAAGAGTAAAAGCACATCAAGAACATGAAAAATGGAATATCAATGCTAGGATCATGGTTATTCGGGCATTCTACGCAAAGATTGGGGCCTGAATCTTCATGGTGCTTCTAAACCATAGAAGCATTCCCTTCTAAGTAAATACTTATTGTCAAACCCCCCTTCCCCTCATGTTCTTGTTATATATATATATATATATATATATATATATTTACTTCTCTGAAAGAAAAAATATTGTAGGGAGCAAATAGTGTAAATAGAAAGAGGAAAATGCCACATCCCCAAAAGAATAAAGAAGTAAGAAGAAAACAAAACAAAGTCATAAAACGAGGCCTTTCAATCTAAATACCACAGCACAAATAGAAGATGAAGAGGCCAGAAACACTAACCCATCCCAGAGAGATTGTCTAGGATGTTCTAGTCTAGGAAAAACACGAAGAAAACAACGAGCATTAACAATGAATATTTCATGATGGAAAAAGAATTGTTAGGTTGGTTGCCATTAATGTGTAATAATTATTTGCTATTGCACCAATCATGTGCACTCATCCAAGATGTCAAAGGTTAGCAGCCACCATTGTTGAAGAAAAGTTGGAGTTGGCAGCCACTTTTATTGAAGAAAAGCCTCCATGAATGCCTATAAATAAAGGCATATGCAAGAGAGCAAAATGAGTGAAAAGTTTTGTGAGGATGTGAAGAGAGTAGAGAGAAAGAGAGAGCTGCAAGTGCAGCAAAGAGAGTTGAGAGTTGAGAGTTGAGTATGAGAGGGTGTAATCCTCCTCCTCTACGTATTTGTTTTGTATTCTTTCTCTATCTCTAAATATATTGACTTCTCCCGTGGATGTAGGCAATTTTGCCGAACCACGTTAAATATTGTGTCAGTGTGCTTGGCCTCCTATGAGCAAATATCAGTACATCACCGGTCGGATTCCCCAACAATTGGTATTAGAGCCTTCGGTTTAAAGTGGTATTTGATTTTGCTCAAAACTGAAAGTTGTCAAAATTGTGTTTTGACCATACCACTGTGTAGAGGAGGAAGAGACGAAGCTACTGGTGAAAACCGCGTCGAAATCGGACGTCGAAAACTGCCGCACGCGCTGGGGGGTGTCTGTCCACGTCATCAGCCACGTCATCAGTTCTGCGCAGTCATCAGACACATCATTTGATATATCAGCACTATAACCAGTTAAACAGCCACGTCATCGGACATGTCAGCATGTACAGGTGGCATGACATGTCAGCACCAGTCAGCAGCCACGTCATCAAAATGGGACCCACTGCCACGTCACCAGCCGCGAGCCGAGAGTGAGCCGAGCCGAGTTGGAGCCGAGCCAAGCCGCGAGCTGAGGGATATGATTCTGTGTGGTGGAGTCTACGTGCAACCGGATCTGAGATTGAATCTGGACCACTGATCAGGCGAACATTGTTTTGATGAGATCTCAGCCGTCTGAAGTGCGATTTGGACGATTTCAGACTTGTTTCCAGCTAATTTGATCGTTCTGGATGCAATGGTACAGTCCGATCATTGAGATTGAGATCAGAAATGGTAATGATGAATGATTAAAGAGAGATTGCCTGATTAGGAGGCATCTGATGGTCATCATGGTGGTTGATGGAGCTGAAGAAGAAGAAATCACACATGTTTGCCTAATTACATGTGTTGAACTATTATATGGGAATTTTAATTGCCTTGAGGGAAGGTAAAATTGGGACACTCTGGACACCCGATCATTTGGACAATTTGAGGTGGAGAGTGAAATTTGATGAAGACCAATCTTGACGAATCTAAGCACTGGTAGTCTCGCCAGATGTTGAGAAATCAGGTATAAAACAAGGATACTCCAGATCACTTGTAAAGGAAAGCCGCGACAAAGCTAGCAAATGGTTGTATATACGAAAAGACAGTACGATGGATAGATATGGCCTAAGAAGTTCTGGCTAGGAGATTGGGTTTTAAGCGGGACCGTTGTGACCCCTCCAATCTTTCCTGGGAACTTGCTTAGTGGAAGGATTATCCATACGGTACTATTTTTGTATATGTGACAGTGTGTTGTGAAACTGTTTAAGACTAGTAGGATGACGACACAAAAGAACAGTTGGGTTCCGTATGATTAAGGATTTGATGGAGTGGTGATTTCTCCAAGGAAGTTAGATTCGGTGACTGTAATTTCTCAAGGGGAGAATTGATGAAGACCCTCATAATGGTAGAGAAATACATCAAGGAAATGAAGATTAGCACCCTATTTTGACTTGGATACATGTTATGACAAGATGAGCTGCTGTCAAACATAAGTAAGGAATAGGGAGAAATCTGGAGAATAGAAAATACACGAGGACACACGGAGACTGTGTAGGAGTACCCGGAGGATCCAACGAGGTATTATAATGAGACAACAGGTGCAAGGAGAAGAAGAGTTCCCAGATGAAGCTCAGAGTAGAGACTATAAAAAAGTTGTACAACAAGAAGTCTTTTGTGCTCTTGATAAAGGCAACAAACAAGGACCTTTCAATGCATGTAAAGATGGAAGGATGAGCTGTTGCAGATGCACCTAATTGAGGGGGTGCAAACGCCTATGATAAAAGGCGACCGCTTATGATGAAAGGCGAAGACACCAAAGGGAGTTGGTGTGGGTGGAGCTGTTAAGCAGAAAAGGCGTAGAAGCTCCAAACATAGAAATTGAGGTGGAGGATTGCGAGGAGCATACCGCAACTTTCTCTTTCTATGTAATTAGTGGCAGTGATCTCTCCTATAGTCCATATGGTGGTAGAGAATTTATGGAGCCACTTTGAAACATCTCAGTTGAAGAAGGATATGACCGCCTATAAAAGGCGAAGACACCTTAAAGAGAAGGTGTGAGGGCTATGAGATGAGCCTATGATTAGACCGCCGCATGACGACGAGCGGAGACACCTCAGGAGAAGGTGTAAGGGCCGTGGAAGGAGCCCAGTTCAGAACGCCCCAGAGCCAATGTGATGGCTAGGTATGAGTGGACAGATGGATAGCCAATGAAAGGGTTATGATGAGTATGAAGACAAATGCAGGATTGACTTTTATGGATATTGCCCCCATGCTAAAGATCAATGAGCTAGAAGACATTTGCCTTGGACAATAAGTGGATGACTTGTGGAGCATTAAGACGCGACTGCTATGAAGGAGCAGAGGGCATGCGCAGGTTTCGGGAACAAGTTGACTCTTATCAAGGTGGTGAGCTCGGCAATGGCATTGTAATACTCAGAGTATGAAGACAGATATGGATCAACCTTTTATAGGTTGCCCCCATGGTTAAAGGTGGAAAGCTACCTAAACTCTTGAGACTAAGAGCGAGAGACTCATGGAGAAGTAAGGCGTGATTCCTAAGGTGGAACAGAGGGCAGACGCAACTCCTGGATGAGTAGACTCTTAGAAGAGTGGTGAGCTTGTGATCATATTGAGATACTCAGATAATGACTCTCGAACTTGAAATATCCATTTGAGGGGGGTGTTGTAAGCCTTGATGTGAGGCTTGATGAATCATTCCGGACCGAGCATGGTTGAAGGGGAATGTTGTTCCAGAGACAAGCGTTAACACTATTCAGATGTGATGTGGCAGACCATCTGGTTATAGTGATCCTTTTGTGTGAGAAAAGGTGTGCTTTGGTTACTCTGATGATTGAAAGGTTTAGCGAGTACCTATAAACTTGGTCAAAGATGCTTTCAAAATGAAAAGCTTGGAAGAGCTGCAAGATGCAAACTTGTGCTGAAGAAGAAAGAGGACAGTTGCCCCACATGAATGGCAAAGGGGGTGATTGTTAGGTTGGTTGCCATTAATATGCAACAACCATTTGCTATTGCACCAACCATGTGCACTCATCCAAGATGTCAAAGGTTGGCAGCCACCATTGTTGAAGAAGAGTTGGAGTTGACAGCCACCTTTGTTGAAGAAAAGCCTCCATAAATGCTTATAAATAGAGGCATATGCAAGAGAGCAAAATGAGTGAAGAGTTTTGTCAGGATGTGAAGAGAGTAGAGAGAAAGAGAGAGCTGCAAGTGCAGCAAAGAGAGTTGAGAGTTGAGTATAAGAGGGTGTAATCCTCCTCCTCCATGTATTTGTTTTGTATTCTTTCTCTATCTCTAAATATATTGACTTCTCCCGTGGATGTAGGCGATTTTGCCGAACCACGTTAAATATTGTATCAGTGTGCTTGACCTCCTATGAGCAAATATCAATACATCACTGGTCGGATTCCCCAACAGGAAGCACCTGGTAGAGATTTGAAGCCTTATTGGTTGATGTGGCGTCGGAGGCGGCGGTTTCCTAGAGCAGAGGAGGGAAAGAGAGAGCTCAGGTGGGGAGAGGTGAGGAATGTCGGGCCAAAGTGAACAGAGCTTGACAGATGACTTTATTCTTTTCCAGATTCACTAACAAACTAAAAGAACTGTATTCTTGTGCTGTTTCACTGTTCATAATTGACAAACT
Organism: Populus ilicifolia; assembly: GCA_015708895.1. Lineage (NCBI taxonomy): Eukaryota > Viridiplantae > Streptophyta > Magnoliopsida > Malpighiales > Salicaceae > Populus > Populus ilicifolia. Next base: position 533,174 of record SRLM01000733.1, read on the forward strand.
GAAACTAAAAAATTATATATATATATATATATATTTATCAACTATAAACTAAAAGTCATAGTCTTTTATCTAGATTGCACAGTGCAATTCTTAATAGAAAAATTAATGCCTTAGTTATAGTTTTTTTTTAATTTAATTTTTTAATATTTATTTTTTATTTAATTATTAAATTTTTATATCATGAATTTTAAATTTGACAAATTAACTTAGTTAATTTAAATTTTTTTATTAGTTTTTTCTGTAGGTTATTTTTTTTTCAATTTAATTCATTAATATTAAATTTTTTATTTAGTTATCATATTCTCATAATATAAATTTTAAATTTGATTAAGAATTTTTTATTATTTTTTTCCTTTTAATATTATAATTATATATAAAAAAACAACATTTTATTATAGATTGAACCGTATGTATTAAAAAAACACTATGTTAAAGCACGGTGTAGTGTGCGTGAATCCTGTGGCGTCACAATCTTTACCGCGCTTCGTCTCCATTTTTCGCGTTTCTTCTCGCGCGGTGGGTGTTCCCGCGCTTTCTTCTCAGCTGCTAAGGCTCCCTACCTAGCGTCTTTTCATCAACTTTGTCTGGTGCTAGGTGCGCGAGGAGATGGTGGCCTTCTTTTTAATGAAAAAATTATTCTAACAGAGACATTGTTTTTGTTTTTACAAACTCTTTTCTATTACATTTTTTATCAAATTTTTTATAGAAAATATCATATAAATTCTGGTTCACTTTTATTTTTGGTTGTAATATCAAAAATAAAATATTAAATAAATTAAAAAATAATATTACAACTACACAAAACAAAAATAATATTAAATAAAATATTCTAGTTTCTTAAACCTAGAATAATTTTTTAAATCTAGAGGATGATTTTATTTATGTTGCGCAAAACATAAACTAGTTCCTTCCAAAATATTTACAAGTAAACACACGTATATGATGACAAAAATTTGAGTGAAATTTTATATCACAAGTGTCTGTTTTTTGTGAAACAAACAAATTAATCCCTCGAAGTTTTTTAAATAATTAATTGATCCTTTAATCACATTTTACCGTCAAGTTAGCGGAACAAACAGAGGAAATATTGCTGACAGCTCTACATTTGACTAACGAAAAACTGATGAAGTTACGAGTTTACTGCATAATCTAAAAGTACAGGGAAAAGATTTAACAGATCTAGTTATCAGCAACAAAACAACCAAAACGAAACACTAATTCACTGTTCAGTGTCTCACTGTAGAAATGGCACTTTGTAATATTCTAGGGAAGATTAGTTTTCCCTTCGGGAATGGCCATCTGCAGATATTCCTGCAATATAGGTTTTGATTAAAGCATGGTATACGTATATACATAGCAATATAAAACAAAAGGTAAGGATGTTTAGAAATTCAATGCTTGGCTGCATTACCATTGCCAGTGGGTATGGTATTTTGAGACTTGGTCTTCATTGCAAGCATCTTCAGAGATATTTTATGCAGATAATCAAACTAAAATCAGATATCAATAACAAAACATTAGATCTCTGAGCAGTCCATGTTACAAGAGAAGGGGGAAAAGGGATATATGCTCTTTCTAATATGTTAGGCTTCCTATATTTGCATCGTCTGTGAGGATATACTATAAACTATGTGATTAGTACTTAAAAGTACATTTTTATCATGGTTTTATATCATCATTTTGCACTTGAAGTATCAATAACTCCTTAACTAAAGTACGTTTTATAATAATCTATCTAATAATATAAGATACCTTTAATTTGTGGTAAATGTCCATTTTAAATACAGGCCTATCACATAAATGAAAGGATTGATTGATGACTTTAAAAACTTCAATTGCAAAGGCAAAAAGATGATCAAACTTAGAAAAAAGATGTCGGTGCAATCTAAACCGGAACACTGTTTGGTAATTGGGTCATATCTGGAGCTATAGATCTCAGATTTAGGTCTACTTTATATGGATGGAAAGTTAAGACATAGGCCTACAACTTTCATATGGAGCCCAAGAACTAAAAATGCCATTTTCAAGTCCAAATTTTTGCAACAACAAAGAAGTCCGAATTTGTCCTCCAGCCCGAGCACTGTTCAGTATTTTGGCCATATCTGGAGTTCTAGAAGTTCAAATGAGCTGACTGTTTTACATAAGAAAGCTGAGACAATTGCCTAGAACTTTCATGTTTTTAAGTGGCTCTAAGTTTGACGTCATCAATGACGTTTTGGGCAGACAAGAGAATATAGGGATTGTCACCAAGTTAAGGGTTGGTCATCTACTCATCAATTAGTCATCAAATCAATAGTTCCCAATTTTGGCCTATAAAAGGAGGCATTTGCCATGCATTTAGGCATCTTGGTGTCCAGATCAAGATCATGCTNTTGTTTTCTCTCTTTGTATTATTTATGCTTTGTTTTCATTAATATCAAGTTTATGCCTTTCATTTCCTTTTCTTTGCTTTGTTAACTCTTACTTATTTATGTTCTTATTTTATTTATCTATTTTTCTTTCTTTCATTGTGTCTAGCTAAATTAATTATGTCAAGGTGAAAAGGTTACACTAATGGTGTAAGAATAAGTATTGGTATAAATTTAATATGGACTTTAATGTTTGATACTAACATGTTTTATATTTGTTATCTTGTTCACTCTTTAATACTTTGCTTGTTAAATGA